>SJYT01042148.1:339584-368413 GCA_006410635.1 Cephalophus harveyi
TTTTTTTTTTTCCTATAAAGAGATAGCTGGTCCGCTCATTTTGTTTCCTCTCCTTTTACTCCAGGCAGTCTTTAAAGACTCAACTTGAGACAGCTGGAGGCCGCTCTTTGCTCCTTAATTGCCTGCGCGCGTTCTTGGTGTGTAGGGATTTTCTTGACATTCATTTTTACTGAGACGGAATATTGTGCACGGTAAAGCTCTATCCCTGCCACCCTGGCGGCGGTCCAGACACCTGAGTGCCCGGTTCTGCATCGTAGCGAGTGGGGAGTGATTACAGCGGCTGTGGTTAAGGTGAGGCCTGCATCCGAGTTTCTGTTCTAAACTCAACTCTGGGGGGCGTGTGTCTGCCTTGTGCCCTCCTGAGTCGGGATGTCTCTGAGGCGGAGGCTCCCTTTATAGCTGACCCGACTCAGCGCATCTTGCGTTTCAGATGCGTGTGCGCCTGCTCCCTCGTGTCTGACTCTTCACGACCCCGTGGGCTGTAGCCGCCAGGCTCCTCTGTCCGTGCAATTTTCCGGGCGAGGATACTGGCGTGGGTTGCCATTTCCTCCTCCAGGGGGTGTGCCCGACCCAGGGATCGAACCCCTGTCGCCTGCATAGGCAAGAGGATTCTTTACCGCTAGCGCCACCTAGGAAGCCCGTATTTCAGGTGACTCAGGTGATGCTTTGGTTCAAAGTAATTAATTGTCAGGGTTGGGTTTCATAATACTTAAGACTTGGTGTGTAACCATACACATGTTTAAATCACGTGGCTCACTTATGCACACTTACTATGCAGTAGAGGAAAGGTGAGGAGGTGCCAGCAGGCGAGAGAACTCCTCTTTCTGGCTTTGGGCAGGTCCGTTCCCCTTGCAGGGCGTCCTTTCCCCACGTGTAAAGGGGGGGTTTGGAAGTGGAGATGGAAGGCCCCGCTTGAGGCATCAGTCTTAATGTCCTCTGTAGTCCTCTTCAGCCAGAGGGAGAACTGGGCCTTCTCACCCGTTCCATGACACTGCGGTCCTTCCTTAAAGATTGGAGAGGTGGTGTCGTAAAGTTGGTGTGAACAAACCTGGGACTCTTGGTCAGGCCAGGAAACGAAGTGTTGAGTGGGCTTCTGGGTATTAAAAAGCAAGGACAATATAGAGAGTTTTTTTGTAAAACTAAATTTATTCAGTTAAAAGGCTGTTCTTTCTAAAACTCATTTTCTTGATGTTAAAGCATCTTTTCTGGTCTGATGGTGATGGTAAATGGTGGTATATGGGATTGTAAATGGCAACTACAAGGTTCGTTTCCTTATCACAATAAGATATTTTTAGAAAAAAAGAGAACCTAGAATCTGTTGTTTTGCTATTGCAGTAAGGGAGTTTAGGAAAAAGTTCCTGGGGCTTTTGCTGCTAAGAAGATTAAAATATAAGTTACTGTTTGAGAGTAAATAAGAGTTTACTTTCTGGTACTTCATTTGTCACAGTCCACAGCCAAGTAAGAAGGCTCTGTTATGTATTAAAGATACTTCTATTCTGATCACCCTTTCTACCAGATATAAAATGTCAGGATATTTGTGGGTGTGTGTGTAAGCCCACGCAGGGGAATTCCTCCCGGTGGTTGGAATTGTTAGTATTGAATAGACTGGCTGCCGAGGTAAAGAACCCCTGTGGGGATTCGCTGTCAGCCGGGAAATCTTTCAGTATTGTGGCCCCCGTCTTTTGCTGTGAAATACCATGACCCTCAAGAAATCAGGCTGTGCTGATGGGAGAAGTGGCTGGCTTCATCTGTTTTAAAGTGGATGTGTAACAGATGACCTTTGTGTCCATGAAATCTTAAAAATTTTTAAAGATTTTAAAACTCTTAACAGATTTAGAGTTATTGTAAATTTTTTTTGTACTTATAAAACTGCAGTGTATAATGTGTATCAGACAGGCATTTTTAAAGTGTCTGAAAATATTATAATCCCTAGTTCTTGAAATACTCATTTTCGCCTTGGAGGCCGGACTGCTCTCACTCGCCTCTTGAGTGCTCCAGTTTCGGAGAAGGCGGCAACTCTGTAAAGGACATTTGCCCACAAGAAGAGAGGGCAGATGTGTTTTTCCTGACCTTTCCTCACACCCTCATTGTTGTCCTGTCTTTATTTTTTTGGCTCAATCCTGAGGTTTGCTCCTGCCTGTCTTTCTAAAATGTTAATCTGCTCAGTTACTGCCCTTCCCCGGCACAATTTGAAATCCTTCAATGCCGCACCCCCCCACCATCCCCCACCGGTACTCACAATCAGATCTGTCTGTAGCTTGGTGTCACTAACCACCTCCCGCCCTGCCCCCGCCTCTCTTTAGGCGTCTCCTCCGGAGCTTGTTGAGCTCCTGGTCCCTGAGCTCGCGCCATCTCCTGCTGGAACGCTCTTCTTTCACCTCGTCCTGCAAAACTCAGCTCAAAGCCCCCTGCCTGCAGGGCCTCCCTGGCCCTGTCTCCCGAAGGCCCGTCCAGTCCTCTTGCCTTAGGGTTTGGCCCCTGGTGTCCGACGTAGAGCAGGGTGCAGAGACCCTCAGGCTCGGCCCCTCCAGAGGTCCACTGGCCTTGCCAGCCCTGCGACACCTCCCAGCCACACACACCAACTTGCAGAGTCCGTTTAACTGCGTCTTAGCGTCTCCTTCAAGTGCAGCCTCTTGATGGAGGGGACTCTGTATCATCTTTACTTGCTGCGTGTTGTCTCCTTTCCCTTTCTCGGCGCCTTCTGCCTTGTGATTTTTAAAAATCTGATGTTATTGAATGGTAACATTTTAAGAAATGAAGATATCAAATTTCAAGTTTGTCTTTTGTGCATATAGTCCAGGGAAAACGGGAATGTTAAAGGGGAAAAAATACTTTGTCTCTTAAAAAAAAAAAAGTCTGTAGCTTGGTGTCGCTAACCACCTCCCGCCCTGCCCCCGCCTCTCTTTAGGCGTCTCCTCCGGAGCTTGTTGAGCTCCTGGTCCCTGAGCTCGCGCCATCTCCTGCTGGAACGCTCTTCTTTCACCTCGTCCTGCAAAACTCAGCTCAAAGCCCCCTGCCTGCAGGGCCTCCCTGGCCCTGTCTCCCGAAGGCCCGTCCAGCCCTCTTGCCTTAGGGTTTGGCCCCTGGTGTCCGACGTAGAGCAGGGTGCAGAGACCCTCAGGCTTGGCCCCTCCAGAGGTCCACTGGCCTTGCCAGCCCTGCGACACCTCCCAGCCACACACACCAACTTGCAGAGTCCGTTTAACTGCGTCTTAGCGTCTCCTTCAAGTGCAGCCTCTTGATGGAGGGGACTCTGTATCATCTTTACTTGCTGCGTGTTGTCTCCTTTCCCTTTCTCGGCGCCTTCTGCCTTGTGATTTTTAAAAATCTGATGTTATTGAATGGTAACATTTTAAGAAATGAAGATATCAAATTTCAAGTTTGTCTTTTGTGCATATAGTCCAGGGAAAACGGGAATGTTAAAGGGGAAAAAATACTTTGTCTCTTTAAAAAAAAAAACAAAACCAAATCCCATATTGCACTTCTTTTCAAAAGAACTGAGTTTATACAGAAAAAAAGAGAAATCCTGATTAAGTTTAGAAAACAGGCAAAGAAACTGGCCACAGGGTTAAAATTTGTCAAGAAACACTTGTTAAAAATGAAAGTTGTCCCTTTCTTCCTCTCTCCCTTCTCATGTTCTTGGAGAAAGTCCCAACTCAGCCATTTTCCCGGGACACCGTGTCCCCCAGGAAGTCCCGAGGCCGTTTGTTAAAGCTGCCTTTTTCCACAGCAGTCACAGCTGGACTCCTTTCTCCAACGAGGGACCCCTTTCCTCCCACACAGGAGACGCCAGTGTCCCGAGTCCCACTCCTTTCTTTCCCTGGAAGCATCTCCCGGTCACAGCTTGTTGTGCTCACCAGGCCCAAGAGTTCTTGAGCAGGAGAGACTGAGTTTTCTCCTTGCATACTTTTTTAAAAACAAAAAACAACCTTGATGGGTTTGTCTCGGTCTTTCCCTGGCCTCACAGCTTGCCAGATCTTAGTTCCCCCTCAGTGTTTCCCTGGCCTCACAGCTTGCCAGATCTTAGTTCCCCGACCACAGATTAAACCTGGGCCCCCAGCAGTAAAAGCACCAAGTCCCAACCACTGGGCGCCAGGCAGTCCCATGGATCAGGTCAGTCTTCACGCTTCCGTCCCGGCTTCTTGCTCTTCTCTCTCTGGCGTCGGCACTTTCTGCAGACCCATCAGGCCATTACGCTTACTCAGCTGCGCTTCGTCTCTCGTGTTGCACATTCTCTGCTGGACTCTTCACCCCTGGTTCCTTTGTTTTCATCCGTTTTTTGGTCGTACTGCGAGCTCTGCAGGCTTAGTTCCTGGCCGAGGGTGGGACCTGCACCCCCTGCATGGAAGCTCAGAGGCATAACCACTGGGCCACCAGGGCACTGCCTGGCTGAGTCCGCTTTGGGCTGACGGACAGTGCTGCGGTGAACCGCCATGTGCAGAGTTTTGTGTGGACAGGTGTGTTCTCTTAGGAGTGGGATCGCTGGGTCATGTAGCAACGTTAAGCCTTACGCGTTATCACCAGCTGTTCCCCACAGCTGCTCCATTTCACCGCCGCTCCAGTCCCCTGTCTCGTTCTGAGTTCTCCACTCCTAAGCAGCGTATGCGTGTTCAGGGGGCACTTGTAAAAGCACGGGACGTTTTTGGTCCTTCTGCTTTTTGTTTTTCTCACTCACTCGGCACTTCTGGAGATTCTGTTAAACCGGCCCGCGCCATCCCGGCGCGTCATGATGAGTGGCTTCACAGGGCTGGTGATGTTCCCTGCAGCAGACAGCGAGAGGCTGCTCTGTGTCAGGCGCCGATGCAGGCTCGGAGGCGATGAAGCACGGTGCCCTGTGCGCCTAGAGGTTGCTTTCTAGCAGGGCTGGGGGAGGCATCACGAAATAAACGGGCCGCACAGCCCAGGGTTTTGCCAGGGCAGGCTGAGCCTGGCAGCTTTCTGAGGAGCGCCTGTGAGCCACCGAGGCTAGACGGCCCTAGATGCTGTTGCAGGTTACTTTAAGGAGAAGGTACAAACATTTTCATAAACTAAAAACTAGAAAATAAATAAAAGATCCAACTGGTTAATGTGGCCGAAGAGTTCTGGGAGATCAACTGACCTGTGGTTAGTTGGTCAGTGTAGGAGTCCTTGGTGACCGAGATAGCACATTTATGAATTGCATCCAAGTCCTCGCACTCCAGTACTTTGGCCACCTGATGTGAAGAGCTGACTCACTGGAAAAGACCCTGATGCGGGAAAGACTGAAGGCAGGAGAAGGGGGCGACAGAGGATGGGATGGTTGGATGGCGTCACCGACTCTGGCCTTGAGTTTGAGTAGGTTCCAGGAGTTGGTGATGGACAGGGAGGCCTGGCGGGCTGCAGTCCATGGGGTCGCAAAAAGTCAGACGTGACTCACCGACTGGCCTGAGCCTCTTACCCTGGTGCCGAGTAACAGACGGCCCTCCGCGGCGGCCAGGTGAAGGTGTGGGGCGCTTTCGGAAGGGGCCGCTGAGAGGACTTTGGGGGACGAGACAGAACTTCACACCCCAGTCTTGTTTTCTTCCTGAACTTTCTGTGTTTATTACGTGGCCCTTTGAATTACTGAGGTTGTCCCTCCAGTAAAGCCTCCTCTAAATTACTCGTGGTGAAGCTTAGGGAAAACAGTTTGGAGGTCTGAAATGTTAGGCCTGGAGGGCATTCCCTGCAGCGAGGGCAGCTTTGTACTGACACGCAGCCTACCTGGGCCTGCTCTGATCCTTCTGTGTTGGCTCTAGAGGTTACGCAGTTAAAATAGACGTTTTGGTACTGATTTTGTTTTTTTTATTTGACTTTGAAATGAAGTTAGAAATGCACATTTAGATGCAGAGTTACTCACCCTTCATGTTGCCCATCCAGGTAACAGGCCAGCTCCATCATCATGGGGCGCTGGTCATCTATGAGTAATCAGAATGTCACTCTGATGAGTAAAATACTATCCCGCAGAAGTTTCTGGGGGCAGTTCAGTTACTCATGTGCCTTGTATTTGAAAAAGCAACAAAACACAGCACGGGCTGCAAGCCGATGTGAAGTAGCCTTTCTGAAGGTCTGGTGTGATATGAATGCCAGCCCGGGGGCTGTCTGGCTGTGCAGGGGCTCCTCCTGCCCACCCCCAGCACACGTGTGCCGAGTGGGGTCGGGGTCCAGCACGTTATTTGCGAGACCAGTTTAATTCATTAGGGTTATGAGGTTAGGTAATCAGTACGTGGAATCTAGGGAGCCTCCATGGCAGCGTGGTTGAAAAACCTGCATTTCACCTGTGCCTTTCATTACATAGGGTCCTTTTACAACACAGTTTAAAACAGTTAGCACAACCGTTGTTTTGCTCATTTTATAAATGAGGAAACGAGGTTAAGAATACAGAGTTCACCAGGGGCCACGCTGGACTTTGAGCCCAGGTTTCCCGTGTTCTTTCCACTGTAATCTGCTGCTCAGCTGGAATGCGCTGCCCTGCGGTCGAAGGAGCCGCAGCGCCCTCGGCCTGGAGCACAGAAGGTGGGGCTGGGCGTTGTCCTCTTGTGGTTGAGCTGCTCGAAGAGCCTTCGCGTGGAAAGAGCCCCGGATTGATTCTGTGTTGCTTCGGCAGGTCCCCTAGTAATGACAGTTGCCGTCGCACTGACCTTCGGCTCCACGTGGAGAACCTGCCCGAGACCTGAAGGGGCGCCTGGTGACGGAGGCCGCCGGGTGTGGCAGGACGGCGGGCGGGGGGCCGCCTCGCAGGCCCGCCCCGCTCCCTCTCCTCTCCCGAGTCTGCGCCCCTTCTCCCTGCAGCCCCTCAGAGCAAGCTTTCAATACGGGCCGGTCATCTGATAGTAGTTAATGATGACTTTGATTCATTTTTCTCACGTTTGCAGTCTATCTTCACTCCTTCCGTGTTTTAAATAAAGTGACAGTCAGATATGAATTTGGAATTTGTCATTTTTTTCTCCAATGCTGTTTCTGTAGGGATTTTTTTTTTAAGCTGGAAATAAAAACTGAAGGCGGGGGATCTGTTGTCTGAGAGTCTCTGCTGAACGGCTAACGAAGGGATTGCTTTCTCACCCTCAGAGCCAACCCCTCAAGGCCCCGTGCGGTTCCACTCCTCGTCGCACGCGACTGCCCATTCCGCAGGCGCTGTGTTTGTCCGGCCAAGGCGTCCCGCAGGTGCGGAGAGGCGGGTCAGCCGCGGCCGCGTCTGTCTCAAGGCCAGAGTGACTTCCTAGAAGGCTCCCCGTCTCTGAACTGCTTTGCAGGTGAAGCTTCAGAGCGTGGCGAGGTCGGGAGGAAAGGCTTGTCGCCTCTCAAGCCGCTGATCACCTTCTGCGCAGCACGTACAGCTTTGTCTTTTGTCTGCCTCTTGTCTGCCTCGTTGTCGGGAGCCTGGAGCTTAGACATGTTTGCCCTGCTGCGTCGTCAGAAGTAAACCGGGGACGTTTCGGGTGACTGAGGCTGGAAGCGGTGGACGGGCGACTGCCCTGAAAAGGAGATTCCCTCAGGAAACAGGCCAGTGAGAAAGTGAGCCTGGCGAACTCCCCTGTGAAAAGTTCCCTGCGATGCTCGTGAAAGCCGGTGACGTTCCCCCACTGTTCCCTGGGGCCCCGAGAGCCGGAGCGCGGTGCCTGTCCGAGGGTCTCGCTAACCCAGCTTAGTGCGGGAAGCCCCCGTTCACCTGGGGTCTGCTGGTGACCTCGCGGCCCGGCCCCGCGCGAGTGGGCGCCTTTGCTGAGCGGAGGGCCGGCTGTGCGGTTGGCACAGGGGCCTCGCTGATTATTAGCTGCCTGGGAATCTGTTGCTGGATAACTTTCACTCACTGGTGCTCTTCCTGCCTTCTGGACCTTTTGAAGTTTGAAAACGGCTGTTTGGAAAGAGGAAGCAAGAAGTCAGGATGAGGGAATTCGCCTCTGTGGGGCAGGGAGGAAGCCTGTGCAGCTCACCCTTTGGTGGGCCTCGGGGCCCCCCAGAGGTGCAGGAACTGACTCCTGGACGTGGGTAGCGTGTCCAGAGTCGTGTAGCTAGCGCGTGGTGGGGCTGGCACTCGAACCCAGGTTCCACCTGAACGACCCAGGTTCTCTCCCCTAGTGCGCGCGCTCTTGTGTCCTGAAGCCCTTAGAAGGGATGATTGTTTTTTAAAGCTGAAATAGTTATTCATTTACAGTAAATCAGGTTAGATAGGCAACGTTCCCAGAGATAGGACATCCTTTGGGGGAAATGTTTTGAATCTAAGAAATAGTTTTGGAGGACTAGAATCCAAAGCCCCTCCCATCGACTTGAGTTTGGGGTGAGGCGCTGCGCCCTCTGTGGGGGTGTCTCTTGGCCCTGGTACCTGTCACTGGTAGCCCAGAGTCTGCTAAATCAGGCAGCGTTGTTCTCAAGCTTTACTTGTTAAGAATTAGAATGAAGTATTAGGAAGAAAGAGTGATTTCACATGTTCTGTTTTCTTGACACACGACTGGTTGTGTCGTTTTGAATTTCTGATACGTGACTGAGTGCGGTGTTTGGGCGTGTAGTCATTTCTCAGGCAGTAGAGACAAACAGCGTGATCCTCAGTTGGCCGCAGCGGTCGGTGTGATTGAGGTACATGGTGCGTCTCAGCGTTTCACAAGGAAGTATGCACCGTGACATTTGGATCTCAGAAGGAAGTGCTTGCCTCGGCTCTCCTCTCTTCCCCTCTCGCATCCTCATCCTGCCGCTGATAAGCGCCCCAGCAGAGTCCTTCACGCGGTTGCAGGACGTGGTGACGGGCCGTGCCCTGTGTCACAGGGCTCTGGAGAGCGCTTCCCGGATTTCCCCTGACACGCAGGTCCTCCAGCGGCGGATCGGGCCCCTCCGGTCCTGGCTTCGATTCCACCTCTCGGATATTCGGCTCCCCTCTCTCTGTGTGGTCCATACGAGATGGCGCGTGGCCCTGGCCCTACCTCGCCTCGCGTGTGGGGCCGGGAGAAGCCTGCCCATGCTGCCCCCGTGTCGACGGTGCGGGAAGGCGCGCCTTCCTGCCAGCCGGGGCCTCTGAGCCGCGCCTGTCCTCGGAGACTGCTTCCAAGGCGGGGGGCCTCTCACCCTGCGGACCCTGGACTTGGGGGAGTGACCGGCCAGCGGGGGCGCCGGGCACGGCCCCGGCCAGCCTTCAAGGCTTGGAGGGGCCCCGGCGCGTGGCCTCGGATCTGGGTCCGGAGCTCTGCGAGGCCTGGCTGACGGCGCCTCCCCCCGCTGCTGAGCCTGTGTGCCCGGCTCCGGGTTGCCAGGTGGGCTCCAGGACGCCGGCTGCACGGCCGTCGCGGGTGAGAGCCAGTGCTTCTAGTCCCGGTGCGTCGCCAGGGCTGCCGGCCGGCGCGGTGGCCCCGGTGCCGCAGGACGGGCCCGGGGCAGGGGCGGAGCGCGGGCGCGGGCGGGAGTGGGCAGGCCCGGGGCGGGGGCGGGGGCGGGGGCTGCAGGCTGCGCTGCCGTCCGGGCGCAGACGCTGGAAGAGGCCGCAGGCGCGTGGGCACCGCCTCTCCTGGGGGCTGGAGCCCGTCTCCCCGGGGCTCGCCGCGGCCGTGGCCGTGCCTGGGACTGAGGAGGGCGCCGCTCACGCGGGCGCTGGGCGCGGGAGGCTCCGGGCTTTGGCTCCGGGCTTCGCCTCCGGTGAGAGTGGGGGGTGAGCTGCTGTGTGGAGTCCCCGGCACGGCGCCCCGCAGGCAGTGGGCCCTCGGTTTAGTCCCCCGCCTTCCCCCTCGCGGTGAGCTGTCGGGGGACTGGGCCGTAGTGGCTTTTCACCGTCCCTGTGGGGCCGTGGGTCTGCCCGGCAGCGAGCGAGACCACAGGAGGCAGAGGTCAGGGAGCGCCGCCTCGGAGCGGCTGTCTGTTCCCAGAAAACGTGGTTGGAAATCAGGGGTGTAGCTGGCCTGTGTCGTAGCTGTTCCTGTTCTGCCAGCCAGCGCTGTTGGGGTGGCTTTCTCAGCTCAGCAGGATGTCTGTGCAGATGAGACCCTGTTTATGGTCTGCTGCAGAGACGAGCATCTTCCTTCCCTCCTGGGTTTAAACCAGGCTTTTTGTGCCAAAGTTTTTCAGCCTTGACGCTGTTGATTTTTGGGGTGAGGAGTGTCCTTGAATTGTAGGACGTTTAGCAGCGTCCCAACTGTGACAACCAACAAGTCTCCTGACAGTGCCATGTCCCCTGGAGGGCGTGGTGGCCGCTGCCTTATCCTCCTAGACAAAGAGGAAAGTGATCCCTTTGGGTTTCTACAAACGAATTTTTATCTTATCTAATCAGCGAAACACTCACTGAAAAAAGATCTCATTTTCATTAAACTGAACTCAAGTTCTAATCTATTTTAACTTAATTTGGAAAGACTTTCTTTGTGCCATTGGCAAAACATTTCTCAAATCTAAAATTTTTAGCTTTTTTAAAAGGGATTTATTATATTGCTGCCGCTGCTGCTGCTAAGTTGCTTCAGTCGTGTCCGACTCTGTGCCACCCCGTAAACGGCAGCCCACCAGGCTCCCCCGTCCCTGGGATTCTCCAGGCACGAACACTGGAGTGGGTTGCCATTTCCTTCTCCAATGCAGGAAAGTGAAAAGTGAAAGTGAAGTTGCTCAGTCGTGTCCGAGTCTTTGCGACCCCATGGACTGCAGCCCACCAGGCTCCTCCATCCATGGGATTTTCCAGGCAAGAGTACTATTGTTACATTTGAATAATTAGCAAATTGCAAAAAATGTTTCTTTCTGTATTTCAGAGTTTAAAATGTTCAAATATATTGAATTGGTATTTTTAATTAAAAGTATGGCAGACAGTTAATTTTATGAATACAGTATTGTGCAATTTTGTAACTGCCTTTTCAAAAATCTGAGCATAAAGCCATGGTTTGAAAGGATCATGAATAAACATTTTCTTTTTGTAAATATTCAAAAACCTTGGCTGAGCAGGGAAAGGAGACTCAAATTTTCTTGCATTCTGGAAGTTTGAACTTTGGGAACTGGTTTGTTTTGGGCTAAATCTGGAGAAATCATCTGTGTGCTATAGCCAGAAATTCTTTCAGGCGGTCTCTTTCCAGCCTTGTCACTTATCTGGAATGTTAAGTATTGGCAGTAGTTTAACGGTCTTTTAGCAGCTTATATTAAAAAAAGAGAAGGTCTCCAGAAATGGATCTGAAGAGGTCTTAGTATATGATTAGGGTTTGTTTGTTTTTGGTTTTGTTACTCTTTGCAAAGCAGTAAGAAGAAGACTTAACAGTTCTAAGTTTTAAGAAATGCAGGGAGCTTCTAGTTGTTTCCAGATATCCCCTCGTGTTAAACCCTGCAGAATAACGGAAATCGTGAATTAGTGTGAGTGACTTTTTCTGTGGCCAGAGCAGAGAGAGAGAGACGAGCGCGCTTGGACTTTCGTTGCTGGTAGTCGGCGCCTTTTTCCTAGTGTCCTCTCAGCAGTTGGGGTTCAGTGGCGAGCTCAGACTCGGGGCCGCCTGCTGCCCCACCGCTCTGGCCTCGGTCTCTTCTCTTCCAGGCGCACGGGCGGCTTCTCATCGCATGTGCCCGTCTGGGCAGCACAGCCCTGCCCCGGCGGCCCGCCCTGGGCTTTCAACAGCACCACCGGCAGAGCGTCTCCCCCGCCTCGTTCCTGTCTGACTCTTTGCCCTTCACAAAGCTGCATTTTTGAAATGTTCTTCATCCTTGTCTCCTAGTCAACCTTTTATTCCATTCCAGTGACATCTGACTTCTCTCCAGCCTTCCCGGTGGAGCGGTGTGGGCCCTGCTCGCCGTTGCCCCCTCCTGGTCAACTCCAGCGTCCACTCGGGCACGTGGCCCTGTGGATTTGCCCCCCAGACCCCGCCCCGCCAGCGTGGCCAGGCAGAGGAGGTGGCTCTGAGGGGCGGGGGTGGAAATGGGAGAGGGGCTGCTTTTTCGTTTCCCTTCCTCTGTGGCCAGGAGGGCGTTTGGAGGGGAGCGCACACTTGGTTAGCAGTGGAGGTGGAGGAGAGGCCCGTCGGAAGGCCGCCTTTGCGTGGGGCCAGAGTCCGCGTCACTGGTTTCTGGGAGCAGGGAGAGCGCCTGCGAGGCGTGCACACTAGTCGATGGCCACCCCCTAACTGTAGGCAGGCAGTAAAATCGGTCTTAAAAATGGGAAAACTTCATTTTCTCCCTCCTTCCCCTTCCCTCTCCCCACTGCCAATCATGGTTTGTTCTCTCTGTGACCCTTTTAAATGTTCATTTGTTTTTATTATAACATGGGGTTGCAAAGAGTCGGACCTGACTGAAGCGACTGAGCGGCAGCCAACATGAACCTTTAAAAATCGTGGATCACCATACTATGCAGCTGTAGTTTATGTAATGTTCGAGCTAAGTCGCTTCAGTCGTGTCCGACTCTTTGTGACCCCATGGACTGCAGCCCGCCAGGCTCCTCTATCCATGGGGTTCTCCAGGCAAGAATACTGGAGTGGGTTGCCCTATCCTTCTCCAGAGGACCTTCCCGACCCCGGGATCCAACCCACAGCTGTTACGTCTCCTGCCTTGGAAAGCGGGTTCTTTACCACTAGCGCCACCTGGGAAGGCAAGCTGATACAACAGTCAGTGGCAACTTTTGCTTCTATTAAAAATGGACTTGAAGGAATGTCCCTGGTGGCTCAGTGGATCAAAATCCAGCCGGCAGTGCAGGGGGCACGGGTGTGATCCCTGGTCTGAGAAGATCCCGCTTGCCGTGAGCAGCCGTGCGATGCGCCTGCGCTCCAGCCCTGCTGAGCCGCGGCCTGGGCTCCCGAAGCCTTGGAGTCGCGCTCACTGGACTACCCGGGAAGTCCCTCCAAGTCTGGGTTTTTTTTTATGTGCATCTTTAAATGTGCTTTCTGGTTGTGTGTTAGAATTCACAGAAAGATTTAAAACATGTATATGTTGAGGGATTCAGAATAGAAAGTCTTGCATTATGATTTATTTAAAACATTTCTAATTGATGTTCTTTTCAGCATTTTGTTTGATTTTGTAGTACTCATGATTTTATCAACTGGTTACTTGTGTTGATATATTTAGCAGCATTTGCTCACAGGCTTCAATTTGCTCAGTTTCCGTTTTCCCCTGACAGCGATTCCCTCTCAGTGTTTTAAGTCTTTTCTTAATTTAAAATCGTAATGTTCTTAGATTTTGAACGTGGAGTTTGTGAAGTAAGAGAGAGAGAGACATTTAGATGCTTGGATTGAAACCTTTTTTTGAATTTTAGTGGAGTGTTATCAATATATAACATAAAAACACCATAGCTAATGCCAAACACCATAATTTAAACACCCAAACACCATAATTTAAACACCAAAGCAGTTTCCTTCTTTTTTTTTTCAATGGTTCTGATTCCTGGTTCCGAGAGTATGAATTATGAGATAGAATGTTTGAATTTCTCTTGCTCCTAATCCATCCTCCTGGCCTTACCAACAAGGTCCCCGGAGTCAGCATGGCTCCTCAGGGCTGTGCCGGCGGGCCTGGGGCCTCAGTCCCGGTCTCCTGATTACCCTTCCAGGGAACACCCCCGCACGTACTTTCGGTGTTTCCTGATACGCAATTTTCAGTGGGAAAGAACCAGAAGCAAGTGTTGTTTGTTGACATCTGCGTGCCACAGTGTATAATTTAATGAAGTAGTGAGTAAAAACAATCTTGAGTCACTGCTGATGAAGGGTTTCTCCGACAGAGAGTCCTCTGAGCCGCTGCTCTTGTTTTGCTAAGGCGTTCGTCATACTGGGGCATGCAGTGTGGTGTTGTAAACCACGACAGCTCACAGTTGTGCCATCCTCGCTGTGCGCCACCCTGCTGAGCACTGGGGCTTCATTATTTCATTTAATCCTCCCCAAATCCTTACCAGGTGGGTAGTAGTATTACCATCCCATTTTATAGATGAGGAGACTGAGGTTTCAGAGAGGCTGACTTAGCTGCCTCAGGGTACAGATTTGATCAGACACCGCAGGTGGGGCCGTCTCCCAGTGGTGGTGGTTTGGTCACCACCACAGGCGTGTCCGACTCTTGCGAGCCCATGGACTGCAGCCCTCCAGGCAGGAATCCTGGAGTGGGTTGCCATTTCCTTCTCCAAGGGGTCTTCACGACCCAAGGATGGAACCCACATCTCCTGTGTCCTGTATTGCAGGCAGATTCTTTACCAACTGACCCATCAGGAGAATCTCCCAATGCGTTTTCTTTAAATAGCAGAGTGGATTTGAACAGTGATCTTTTCAGGGACTCCCTGGTGGCTCAGCGGTCCGGGCTCCGTGCTCCTGCTGCTGGGAGCGTGGGTGGAACTAGGAAGCTGCGAGCCTCCAGCCTCGAAGTGTGTCCTAAAAAATAAATCAATACAAACTATCAATTAAGTAACAATTCCATTTTTCTTTACCGAGCCTTGCAGCATGTGAGATCTTATTTCCCCCAACCGAGGACCAGCCAGACGAGGACCAGCCAGACGCCCTGCAGGGAAAGTGCAGAGTCTCGGCCACGGCGCCCAGGGAGGGCCGCACGGCTCCATTTACACAGGTGTAGACCCCAGCGCACGGGGTGAAACGGGGGAGAGTGGTTCTGCTCGGAGGGGACTGGGCGGTGCACAGAGCCGTTCAGAGGAAGAAGCGGAGCGGGGTCAGGACCCCCCTGAGGTCACCAGGCGGGCCCCTGAGGTCGGGCGCCGTGCCGGGCCTGGCGGCGCTGCTCGCCAGGGATGGCCTCAGAGCTACCTCGTGGTTCCCAGGACAGTGCTCTCGGGGAGGAGCCTTCCTGAGGCAGGGCAGTGACAGGTAAGGTAAACGCTTCCGGTCCTCTGGGCGTTATTTCTGAAGCTTGGTTAGTGTGTTTTCTATGGGTGGACAGTTGGGGAGGGTGGAGTTTCTGAATCACTGAGAAAAATTGCCGTCCCCAACCCTGGGTTCTTGCTACACTTTTCTGACGTTTGAGCCCTGGTGAAATAACTTCTAGAACAAGTATGGTGGGATTTTTGTTCTCTTTCTTGGTCTGCACGTGTTATTTTGTATAGTAACTCTGTAAACTGGGTTTTATCGGCTCTGTGTTGTAGGAGAGGAAGCAGCCCGAGGGTGAGCCCCGCTGGAGGCCCAGTGCCATGCGCGGTTTTGAGGCCCGAGGCTGGGGGTCTGGGGCCTGTGGCTCATCCCCTGCCCTCACCACTGCTTTGCTGTCTGCCTGCAACATCCTCATCAGTTGCGAGAAGTGCATTAAATTAGAAGGATTTTGGAGTCAGGAGGTAACCGTCGAGAGTCCTTAAAATTCAGCCTCCTTTTGTTTTAGGAGAGGATCCTGATTGGACAAATTACTTAGATTGAAAACAGCACTTTTTACAGGGAGAACTAATGGGTTTCAAGTCAAAGTCAGAACTTCAGAACGTCTCAAAGGGGGGCCTTCAGCTGAATGTGGCAGACGATAGCGTAACAGATGCAGGGGCGAGTCTTCCGGAATATCAACGACACAGCCGTGGAAAGGAGGCCGCTGCGGTGTTCACTGTCCACTTTCTTCACTGTGTCTGTGTGTTTGGAAATATTCATACTAAGATGTTATCGGGGGGGAAGGAAGGCAGCTTAGCAGGAGTGTGTGTGCAGGCCTTGTAGTGTTGGTGGCCGTGAACTGAGCCTGAGCCTCTGGTGGCTCCTGGCCACGTGGGGCTTTTTCTTACGTTAAGCGAGGCCCCGTCTGGAAGGGGGAGATGGGAGCAGGCCGGGCTCGGCTTGCAGGCCGGGTCCTCCAGCGTCTGGGAGGTGCGCGTGCAGCCCGAGGGGAGCACGTGCTGGCCCTCAGGTCCGGGCACGCCGTGGGCCGAGGGCGCTTCTGAGTGTGGAGCTCGCTCCGGGGGCAGCGAGGCCCTTCCAGCCCCTCTCCCCGAGCCCCTCCGTGCGCCCTCGGCCTGCCCTGCACGGCCCCAGGTTTCTCTGTAGGAAGGACCCCGTCAGGGTGGCACCGCCTTCGGCCCTCAGCCCCCTTCTCTGTTCTGAGCAGACTCAGGTCTGCGGGGCCCCGTGCCTCCCTGCCTGCTCCCGCTTCAGCCTGCACGTGTAGACGGCGGGCTTCAGTGGGACTTGGAAAGGGTGGCCCCCGCTCACTTAGGCACCTCGGTCTTCCCCCGGACTGTGGGCCCCTGAAAAGTAGGTGCAGGTGGAGTGTCAGCCCCTTTGCGACCCCATGGGCTGTGGCCCGCCAGGCTCCTCCGTCCGTGGGACTTCCCAGGCCACAGTACTGGATTGGGCTGCCATTTCTTTCTTGACCCAGGGATTGAACCCGGGTCTCCCACATTGCAGGCAGACGCTTTACCGCCCGAGCCACCAGGGAGAGGCAGGCGTTTGTGCCAGCTTAGGGGATCCCTGCATTTATTTGTGCCTTGTTGCGCTTGCTTCCTGCGGTGACCCAAGGCAAGAGCAGATGACCCAAGGAGGATCTTGGAAGGAAGGAACGGAAAGCCCAGACCCGTATTGTCCTCACGTTGTGACTATTAACGGAACAGCATCACCTGTCTCCCCTCCTCCCCCCAGGGAGACGGTGTCTGCCCTGCTCGGCCAGTCAGCAAACGACCCGCAAGACCCCGTCCCACTCCCTGTACGCTGGGAATGAAAGTGGACTGAGGACCCTGCTCGGTGGCGCTTCTCCCTTGAGCTGGCCCGCTCTTCTGACAGCGTCTCCCTCTAATAAACTCTCTTTCCCTCTCATCGCGTCTCAGATCTGGAAGGTCTTTTCCAGCCCGCACCTGGACCTCGACACTTAGCAGAGAACTGGCGTGTGGCTCGTCTTGGCACGGTGTGCATGCTCAGTGCCTGTCGAGGAGCAGTGCCTCGCCTCCTGACTTAGTGGTCAGCACGTCCGCTTTCGGGCGGGCCGGGGCAGGGACACGCTGCATGTGGGGTTTCCTGTATGTGGCCTCCAGGATACTTTGCATTTTTAAGAGCCGTGGTTTGACTTGTAAGCAGTGTTTGATCTGCTGCTTGTGGAAGGCGGGGTGGCCCTTTGTTTTCCTTTGGGGATTCCTGGTACCTGTAGAGGGCACGCCCACTTCCTGTGTGGCTGGGGATGTGTAATTAGCTTGAGGCCGGGCTCCTGGAGCGGTCAGGCCTGTCCGGGGACATCCTGGGGAGAGGTCTGGCCACCCCGGCTGAGCGCAGGCGCATTTCTGTAACCGGAGCAGCTGTCTCTCTGCCCTTGCCTAGCAGAGAGTTGGTTTAAATGAATCAGTATCATGGCTCTGGCGTTTCCATTTACAGCTGCAACCTAATGCACACTGATGTGGACTAGGTATTGAGTTTTCTAAAACCTCTCCAAAAGGTAGCTTTTATATTAAATAAAGTAGTAGTTAATTACACCTTCAAAATGAAAAGGATGGGTCAGGAGCGCCAGCACTGACCCCTGGGACGAGTAGGCAGTGTGGGAGGGGCGGACAGGGTGCCGGCTCGGGATGGTAGGCGCCACTCATCTGCTGCAAGCTCTTTGCTGGGGTAAGAGTCGCGCGATCCTGCGGCGGTCCTGTGTGTGGCTGCCTTGGAGGCTGTCTGGATCGGTGGGTAGGGTGAGGGGTCTGGACGGGGACTGCTGTCGCTGGAGAATGGCTGGCCCGGGAGCCGCCCCGCCCGCTCTGCCTGGGCCTCAGGGACTGTGCTGGGCGCGGTGCCTGCCCACGGGGGCTCTGCGCGTCAGCGTCTTCCCCTGTTTCGGGAGCAGTGCATATATTCTGATATTTTTATTTTTAAGAAATGTTTACTATTTTAAGAAACAGTACTTGAGAAATACAAGCGACACACTGTGTGGATTAGTGTTATTTGAGCTTGTCCTGAGCGCATGCAGAGGCCCAGCGGCCATCCTGTTCTGTGAGGAGAGTTGCTTTTTATTCCCCCACGCTTGACTTCACTGGGCCGGAGCTGGAGACGCCCTGTGGGGGGAGGCACCTTGTCTGTGCGCGGCTCTCGGGCCCTGGCCTGTCTCTTATACACATCTTAAACGCTTCCGGTCCTCTGGGTGTTATTTCTGAAGCTTGGTTAGTGTGTTTTCTATGGGTGGACAGTTGGGGAGGGTGGAGTTTCTGAATCACTGAGAAAAATTGCCGTCCCCAACCCAGCCTCTGTGCCAGTGACCTCGCTGTGCGCCTCTGTGCCAGGTGTCCCCGCTGTGCGCCTCTGTGCCAGTGACCTCGCTGTGCGCCCCCTGTCTCTTATACACATCTAGGGGTCATTTTGGATAATTGTAGCTGGTTTTTTTTCCTGACCCGTCTCAGCAGTTGCTGGACACTTGCATTTCACAGGTGGGGGCCCTGGAATTCTACATGCAGTGAAGTGACAGTTCTGCAGCATTAAAACTCCTCCTGAGACCTGAGAGACCTGGGAACGTCTTGCTAAATTGTTTATGTGGATAGAAACAAACAAACTCATGACTGAGTCTAGAATCTTATTGCACCAAGAAAACTTTTTTAAAGTATACTTTTTTGCTATATGTGGAATTTTCCAAGATTGCAGTTACTGTAGACACTGAGGGGAAATTGTTCTGTTCTCAGCTTTTTGAAGTATGTTAGGGTTCTCTGGAGAGAGAGATGGAGAAGGAAATGGCAACCCACTGCAACGTTCTTGCTTGGAGAATCCCATGGACTCCCTGCCAGGCCCCTCTATGCAAGCGGGCGCAAGAGTTGGACACGACTTAGCGACTGCACCACCACCCCCGAAGAGAGAGCCAGTGGGACGAAGCAGCCTTGTTGAAAGGGGCTGGTTCCGCAGCGGTGGGGGCTGAGCCGTCTCAAGGCCTGCAGTTGACAGGCTGGGCTCCCCCCAGAGAGTTGGTAGAAGAAACCACCAGCTTCCCACCTCACGCCCGCAAAGGAGAGCTCCGTCAGACTCCAGCCTTCTTGTTCTAGTCACGTCTTCACTTAGTTGGGTAAGGCCCACCGACATTAAGGAGAACAACAAGCTTCCCCCACCCAGTGAATTCAATTATCGATCTCAATCAGAAATGCCCTACACCCAGAATACTGTTTGACAGAATGCCCGGGTGCCCGCGGCTTAAGGTGACAGAAGATTAGCCATATCCCGCAAGTGTGGCTTCGCCTTTCAGAGAGTGGCGCTGTTGAGAGCACGCGTGGGAGACAGCGTGCACCTGAGGTGCAGGGCCTCGGGCCCGAGTCAGGGCTGTTTGTGCCTGTCACAGTGAGGCAGCTCGGAGCTGTGCGTGTCTGACTGTTTGATTCCTAGCATACTCTTGCTTGAACAGTTACATGTCGAAATTCATGTGTGTTTCACTATAAATCATTTTCACATTGCTGGCACATTGTGTAGACATTTTTAGAAAGAACGTGTGTAATGAGTAGGTTGTCTGTGGATTTCATTTCAGCAGTAAAGGTGTGCTTACGTGTCTGGTAGAGAGTGGGGACCCGGGTCCGGTGGTGAGAACCGCGGGTCCGGGAGCGTGCCCGGACCCCACATTGCCAGTCCCCTGGGCCGGGCTGTCCGCGTCTCGGCCCTGGCACTGCTGCTCTGCTGGTCTCCTCGGGCGCCTGCACGCCGCAGTCCCCCTCTTCGTCTTGCCAGGCACTGCGCGGCATCGGGCTCTGCTCTCCAGAGGTGTGATGCCATCGGCCTCCCTAAAGAGTAGCATTATTCAGAAGCAACTCACGTGCCACACAGCTCACCCACTGAAACGTAAAGTTTGGGAATCATCTGGCGATTCAGCATTTAGAACTGCATGCTTTCACTGCCGAGGGCCCGAGGTCAAGCCCTAAGCTGGGGAACTGAGATNCCCTAAAGAGTAGCGTTATTCAGAAGCAACTCACGTGCCACACAGCTCACCCACTGAAACGTAAAGTTTGGGAATCATCTGGCGATTCAGCATTTAGAACTGCATGCTTTCACTGCCGAGGGCCCGAGGTCAAGCCCTAAGCTGGGGAACTGAGATCCCGGAAGCCTCACAGTGTGGCCAAAAGAAGATGTAAATTCAGTGGTCTTTAGTATATTCACAGGGTTCCCACCGTCACACGGCACATTTAGAATGTTCCGTCCCGAACAGAAGTCCACACCCGTGAGTGGCTAGTCCGCTCTCTCCTTCCCCTGGGCACCCCTGTACAGCTTTCTGCCTCAGGGTTGGGTTTTTTTGGAAATTTGTGTAAATGGGAGTCAGAGAGTACATGTTCACTTGGATCTGGCTTCTTTTATCTGGTACAGTGTTTTCAAGGCTCATTCATGTTGTGCCAGTTACACCCAAAGAAGAAACAGTTCACTGGATGGATAGACCACGTTTGTGTGAGTATGTGTGTGTGTCACAGTCGTGTGTGACTCTTTGCGGCCCCGTGGGCCGTGGCCCACCTGGCTCCTCTGTCCGTGGGATTCCTCAGGCAAGAATCCTGGAGTGGGTTGCTGTTTCCTACTCCAGGGGATCTGCCCGACCCAGGGATGGAACCCACCTCTCCAGGTGGGCCCTTTACCACTGAGCCACCTGGGAGGCTCTCACCTTCTGTCTATCCATTGTCGATTAATGGACGTTAAAAATTGGAACAGAAAGCTACCTGGTGTGCAGAAAGCCTGCGAACAGAGCACTGTGTGACAGTGTGCATCCAGGAAGTAACAAACACACATTAGTGAGTAAAGAGTTATGTAAGTGCTAGCTGGCCCGGTTTAGTTGGCCATTTTTGAGGTGGTTTGGGTTTTTCCCCTTTTTTGACCATCGTGCATAATATTCCCGTGGGCGCGCGCGCCTGAGTGGCGGCGTGGACACGCGTCTCCTTTCTCTCGGGTGTGCGCCCAGTCGTGGAGTTGCTGGGCCTGCGTCCAGCACTGGAGGAGCCGCCAGGCAGCGCGTCTGCCAGCAGCCTGCGAGGGCTCCAGTCACGCCATAGCCTCGCCCGCGTGTTGGCGGAGCCCGCCTTGCTCGGGGCCACCCTCGTGAGTGGGGGGCGGCTGCTCGCTTGGCTGTGCCTCTGGGCAGCGGCAGTGACCGTCACACTCGGTGGGTTTCGGTGCCCAGGAGCCATCCGTGCGCAGCGCAAGTGGGCACAGGGCAGCTTCCTTGTGGCAGTAAGTTCCCTTGGGTTGTGCAGACAAGGAAGAGTTTCAGGAGTGGGAGTGGGGCTGAGTGGTGTGGGAAGGAGGGCTGCCCTGGAATTTGCAGCAGAGAAACTTCGGGGAACCACTGGCAAGACAAGAGACTTAGAAAAGAGAAGCTGATACAAAAGGAAAGTGAGAGGCTGAAGGAAAGGTGCTTAGGATCTTGATTTTTCTGCAAAATCCACTTAGTGATGGGTCCAGCCCAGTTCTTTGCTCATACAGGGGGAAGAGCAGTGTCGCTGGCCGGCAGGGTCCGCACAGCCGTGTTGTGGGTGTCCCAGGAGGCGTCTGTCTGGGTCGCTTTCGGTGTCCTCTGGGAGCCTGGAGCGAGCAGCTGGTGGATCTGAACTCGAGGGAGCGTCGGCCTTGGGCCGAGTGCTCATGGGGTGCGGAAGAAAGAGGCTGCAAGCTCCGGAACAAGCAGGCGGTGATCTGATCCCCAAGTGCGGCATTTTCTGGAAGGAATAACCAAGAAGTCGGGGGACGGCTGGAGAGGAGCCAGAGGCCTCGCTGTGCCGTGCTTGTGGCGTGTGGTGTTAGCCACAGCGTCCTGTTTGCTCTGAGGCCTTACCGAGGAGAGGTGGAGCGGAGCCCCTTCCTTCTGCCTCACTGTTCCTGCCGCCAGGCCAGTTGGCACAGTTTGTGTCAGGCCGGGCGGGATGAATCTGGAGCGTCTGAGCATAGTCTGGGTGAGGTGGTCGTTGAGGCTGTTGGAAGGAAGCTTTTCTCTTCCAAAAGGTTATTCTGTAAGTTTTCCTTTATAAAACAGATCAGCCTCTCTCCTGTGCTCAGCGTCGCTGTGTGTAAAGGCCCTCACGTTCCCAGCAGACTTCGCTTCTGTTCGTCCTGTTACTTCCTTACCCAGACCCGGCCAACATGTCTTTCCAGACGCGATCTTACTGCAGAGACTGCTTCCAGCTCTGCTAATAGAGAGACGGTGGGCGGTTGTCTGGCCACAGTTCCGTGTGCTCTCTGTTGCTCCAGGTCCTCTAAGCTGTGAAATCCAGTCTGTTCCAATTAGGTGGAAGGTTTCCCGTCACGGGTCTTACAGGTGTATAGAATGCCCTTACTTTCTGAAGGAAATGTTGCGTCCTGTGTTCTGATAAGGCGTCTTGGAGCTTCCTCTTGATGAAAGAGATATGCTGGGAAATACATCTGGACCCTGACGTTGGAGTTTCTGGGCTGTTCTGGTTTCCGTGCACTGTCACGACCCATCTTTGAACCTAGCCCTGTGCTGGATGATTTGGAAAGCACGGTCGCCGTGGAGACCTGGAAGCTGGCGCGCTCACTGCCAGGACGGTCCTTGCTTCTCTGCACGTGCGTTGCGGTGGCGCCTTCCGTCAGAGGTCTGGGTCAGGGACGGCTGGAGAGGAGCCAGAGGCCTCGCTGTGCCGTGCTTGTGGCGTGTGGTGTTAGCCACAGCGTCCTGTTTGCTCTGAGGCCTTACCGAGGAGAGGTGGAGCGGAGCCCCTTCCTTCTGCCTCACTGTTCCTGCCGCCAGGCCAGTTGGCACAGTTTGTGTCAGGCCGGGCGGGATGAATCTGGAGCGTCTGAGCATAGTCTGGGTGAGGTGGTCGTTGAGGCTGTTGGAAGGAAGCTTTTCTCTTCCAAAAGGTTATTCTGTAAGTTTTCCTTTATAAAACAGATCAGCCTCTCTCCTGTGCTCAGCGTCGCTGTGTGTAAAGGCCCTCACGTTCCCAGCAGACTTCGCTTCTGTTCGTCCTGTTACTTCCTTACCCAGACCCGGCCAACATGTCTTTCCAGACGCGATCTTACTGCAGAGACTGCTTCCAGCTCTGCTAATAGAGAGACGGTGGGCGGTTGTCTGGCCACAGTTCCGTGTGCTCTCTGTTGCTCCAGGTCCTCTAAGCTGTGAAATCCAGTCTGTTCCAATTAGGTGGAAGGTTTCCCGTCACGGGTCTTACAGGTGTATAGAATGCCCTTACTTTCTGAAGGAAACGTTGCGTCCTGTGTTCTGATAAGGCGTCTTGGAGCTTCCTCTTGATGAAAGAGATATGCTGGGAAATACATCTGGACCCTGACGTTGGAGTTTCTGGGCTGTTCTGGTTTCCGTGCACTGTCACGACCCATCTTTGAACCTAGCCCTGTGCTGGATGATTTGGAAAGCACGGTCGCCGTGGAGACCTGGAAGCTGGCGCGCTCACTGCCAGGACGGTCCTTGCTTCTCTGCACGTGCGTTGCGGTGGCGCCTTCCGTCAGAGGTCTGGGTCTTGTTTGTGCTGAGAGAACTGGAATGCACAGAGTAACTGCCGATCAGTGGTGTTCAAGAAGGAAGTGCATTCTGGTTAAGAAGTCTACGATTTTTTCCTCCTATTTTCTGTAATGACATCTAGCTTTCAGACATTCTCATTTCATGGTAAGATCCTTCGAAAACAAATTTCTAAAGCGCTCTCTTGCAGTTTTGTTCTCGGTATAACGCCGTCTCTCTCCACAGATTTGCCTGTAAATGCATCACGAAGAGGCAGCCCAGAATGAAGAAGGCAAGCAGGAGTGTCGGCTCAGCGCCTAAGGTGTCGGGGACCAGCAGAGTGCAGGCAGCGGACAAAGCCCGGCCCGAGACCAGCTCCTCCGCCGCCGCGGGCGGCCGGCCCGTGAAGCCTGGGGCCGCAGCAGCGCTGTCCAAGGTACTCGTGTGGCGGGTTCGCGCTCGGCGGGTGTAGGAGGAGCGTGTCTCCCGGCGAGGCCTGGCCTCCCTCACAAGCGCCGTGTCGGTTCGGCCTCTGCTGGGAACGGTGTGAAGGGGCTCGCGCTGTGGCGGGCTTCACTGGTGTTGGGCCCGTCGTTACCAGCGACGCCGGGCGGCAGCTCGCTAGTGAGCAGAGCGCGGTGCCTCTGGGGCAGGGCCCCCTTCCGGGAGCCCACGCAGCGCGGCGTGGAGGCGAGTCATTTGCAGGAACAGCTCGAGTACCGAGAAACGGTCGGCTGTGTGGTGGAGCAGGAGAGCGGAGTGCGCCGCTTCCAGCAGGGAGACGCTGCTTCTGCCTCAGGAGGCTTGATGGGGTGCGCACGCGTGCAAGGTCTGGCTGGACAGCCAGTGCGACGTTCCCGAACCCCACGCGGGTTCTTCTTCCCACCCCACCCTTCGTTACCCTGCCCCGAAGACTGTGCTGCGCAGTATTAATCCCACGTAGAACCGGGAGGCATTAGCGTAGCTAGAGCGTGACTGGTGTTCTCGTTACACCCCTTCCTTCGGGGGCTGGTTTGCTCCCCGTCGGTCGTGGGGAGTGAGGTGTTCGAGCCCGGCTTCGGGGGCAGGCCGACCAGGCTGGCCTTGTGCGCCCTCGGGCTGCGGTCAGGGTGCAGTGGCGCGCAGCGGCGCGCGGGGCCTTTCTCAGGGCCGGGCCTTTGTGAGCGACGGCAGCAGGGCTTCTACGGCTCAGCCCGGGAAGCGTCCTCGGCCCGCGGCTCTTCCCTGGCGGCGGCGGCCCCCGCGCGGTGCCCCCGGTGGCTCGGCCTGCGGCTCTTCCCCGGCGCCGGCGGCCTCCGCGCGGTGCCCCTGGTGGCGCTGGAGGCTGGCTGCGGGCATCTCTGCCGGCCCGGCGCTTGGCTCAGGGGGCAGAGCCCCGTGTCCTCCTCCAGTCTTCCTCAGGCTGGAAGTCACCGTGCCTGCTCTTTGCTTCCTTGTCTCGGGGTGCAGGCCGTGCCTCTACAGGAAACGTGGAGCACACTGCTGCTTGTCTGACGAGGAGAGACCAGCGGCGCCTGAGACAATCTGTCCAGAAGCCTCTGTCCACTCGGCTTCACGGTTTAAAGAAGCGCCGCGCAGGGACAGCTGACGAGGGACTTCCTCGAGTGTGTGGAAGATCTCGCGGGATGTGCCAGTTTTTCTATCCCAAGGTTGTCGAACCTGAAGACAGACTCATCCCAGGGGCTGGGAGATGCCCCGGGTTTCTGCTCGCTGCGCCCTGCTGAGTGGCTGAGTGTCACCCTGTGACCCTGGGGCGCCACCCGGAGTCGACCTTTGCCCTGCTTCTTCAGTCTGAATCAGCACACTGAGCCATTTCCTCTGCGACAGAGTGCCTCTCCTGTAGGAGAGCAGGCGTTTTCTGCCGGCCGCTCAGTTGCTGGGCTGCCTTTGCTCGAGCACTGTGTAGCTGGACGACCTGTGACTTACGGGCTGGAGGAACAGGTCGAAGCGTTGGCACGGGGCGTGACGCGGCCGGCCGGGCTGCCGCCTCCTCGCTGGCAGGCAGCGTCTGCGGTTCACTCTGGAGCACGCCCTGAGCGTGTCAGGTCTCGAGAGGCGCGGGTCCCGGCGATAGCACCTGGTCTTGAGCAGTGAGTACTTCCCCATCGTCAGGCGGAGAGAGCCGTGTCCTCGCTGTGCGCCTCTGTGCCAGTGACCTCACTGTGCGCCCCTGTGCCAGGTGTCCCCGCTCTGCGCCCCTGTGCCAGTGTCCCCGCTGTGCGCCCCTGTGCCAGTGTCCCCGCTCTGCGCCCCTGTGCCAGTGACCCCGCTCTGCGCCCCTGTGCCAGTGATGCGCCTCTGTGCCAGGTGTCCCCGCTGTGCGCCTCTGTGCCAGGTGTCCCCGCTGTGCGCCTCTGTGCCAGGTGTCCCCGCTGAGCGCCTCTGTGCCAGGTGTCCCCGCTCTGCGCCTCTGTGCCAGGTGTCCCCGCTCTGCGCCTCTGTGCCAGGTGTCCCCGCTGTGCGCCTCTGTGCCAGTGACCTCGCTGTGTGCCTCTGTGCCAGTGACCTCGCTGTGCGCCTCTGTGCCAGGTGTCCCCGCTGTGCGCCTCTGTGCCAGTGACCTCGCTGTGTGCCTCTGTGCCAGCTGTCCCCACTGTGCGCCTCTGTGCCAGGTGTCCCCGCTCTGCGCCTCTGTGCCAGGTGTCCCCGCTGTGCGCCTCTGTGCCAGGTGTCCCCGCTGTGCGCCTCTGTGCCAGTGTCTCTGGCCTGGGCTCTGCTCACCTGGCTGACTTCTAAGTAGTTTTGTGTGTGTGCGCACGCTGGGGAGGGGCATGCAGGAGGCGATGCTGTTTGCATATGCTTTCCCTTTTCTGCAGCAAGTGCTTTCACTTAAGAAAAATGGGTCGATGAGTAGAAGTTGGAGTGAAAAGATAAGAAGGAAAGAAGAAAGTAGTGAAAATGGAAAATTGGAAAAAGCAAAAGGGCTTGGAGAGCCCACAAACCTACGCGTGACTTTATCTTTCCTTCACGTCTCAGTCTGCTGCTCCAGTGTGTGGCCACTCCCCACACCTGAGTTCATGCCTGTCACTGCTCAGCTTTGATGAGTAACCCCAGGAAAGAGGTATTCGCCTTTCGATCACTCAGGTGCCGTGTGCACACACCTGCTCCGTGGACACCCGCACGAGATCTCTCGCTGCCCAGCACTCACGGAATATATGGCCGTGTTCTTGCAGTTGTGGGGTGTGGAGATGTGCCTTTTTTCTTTTTTAAGAAATAAAGTGTGTTACTTTTTTGCTGCCCTGGGTCTTCATTGCTGTGGGCAGTGAGGGCCCTCTCGAGCTGCGGTGCACAGGCTTCTCTCGTGGATTGCGGGCTCTCGGCCCCCCGGCTCCAGCAGCTGCAGCGCGGCTCCCGCAGGCCTGGGCTGCGGGCTCCCGAGGGCACAGCCTGCAGGAGTTGCGACGTGAGGGCTCCAGCTCCTTCGTGGCCTGGGCTCTTCCCAGACCAGAGATGGAGCCCGTGCCCAGTCCCGTTTCTTTCTTTTGTTTTTTGGCTGCACACGAGGACTGAGCCCAGCCCCAGCATGGGAAGGGCCAGTTCCTAACCACTGCACTGCCAGGAAGTCCCCAGGTTTTTGCGTCTCATTGCTTCTTATTTCAACTGTTGTTTGTGGTTAGATCTAGTAAGATGCAGGGAAGGACCAGTTCACCTCAGTGGGCAAAACTTCTGGATCTTTGTTTTTTCAGGAAGCGGTGCTGTTTATTTCTGGCTGTGGCGGGTCTCCGGTGCGGCCTGGGCTCTCTGGTTGCGGGGCAGGCGCTTCCTGGTGTGGTGTCTCCTCTTGTTGCCGAGCGTGGGCTCCCGGCATGGGCTCCAGCAGCTGCAGCGTGTGGGCTCAGCAGTGTGGCACCTGGGCTCCAGAGCCTGGGCTTAGCTGCTCCAGGGCATGTGAGATCTTCCCAGATCAGGGATCAAACCCCCATCTCCTACACTGGCAGGTGGATTCTTTACCATGGAGCCACCAGGGAATCCCTGGTTCTTTGATTTAAAAGCACGTGTTGTTTTTTTTTCCCCTCCCATGGATCTTCAGCTCCTCTGTGTTCTCTCTCATTTCTAGGAGAAGTAAAATCAGATTTCTTCACTTTTTTTTCTTGAGTAGTAATTTTATGCCCAACCCACTTATCTAGATAGAGTACTTGTTTCCTTTTTAAAAAGCTCACGTTTTCAGTCATCGTCATAAAACGTAAATAAATCGAATGGTCTTCTCAAGTAGAATGATCATTTAACCCTCGCTGTAACCATAAGCCTCTAGTTTTCTATTTGTATGTTATGTGGGCTTCTTAAAAATTCCTTCTTTCAATTTTGGCTTAGGCTACCAAAAAAAAAAGTACATTGATGTTAAATAAACTTCAGAGAAACTTCTGTTAGATGTTGGCTCCATCACTGGATCGCTTCAGAGCAGGGGGTTCTTCCTCACTGTTAATGCCGCTTTAGAATCTGCCAGGGCACGCGCTGATTCCGCTGCTCCTGCTTGGGGAGCCACAGCCGAGACGAGGGGTGGCATCCTTCTTTCAATTTTGGCTTAGGCTACCAAAAAAAAAAGTACATTGATGTTAAATAAACTTCAGAGAAACTTCTGTTAGATGTTGGCTCCATCACTGGATCGCTTCAGAGCAGGGGGTTCTTCCTCACTGTTAATGCCGCTTTAGAATCTGCCAGGGCACGCGCTGATTCCGCTGCTCCTGCTTGGGGAGCCACAGCCGAGACGAGGGGTGGCAAATAGGGTGTCCTCGCTTCTTCTCACCCCTCACTGAACCTGGCATACGGCGGGCTCCCACGACATCTTTGAGTCCATTGCGATTTTCATGTTTTTAGAAAGAAGTTGCAGCTGTTTATGAGCCAGCGAGAAGATCCCGTTTCTGCGGCACCCAGGCACGCGCTGCCCGGTGGCTGCCAGGAGGTCTTGGCAGAGGCCTTGGACTCAGCCTGAGAGTCAAGGGCTTCGGTTAGGGTCAGAATGTTATTTAATGTCGCTTTATCTAACCAGCTTGTTTTTAATCTTTTGTTGCTTCTAGACCAAGAGCAGTGATGACCTCTTAGCTGGGATGGCTGGAGGGGTGACCGTGACCAATGGATGAATCAGCACACTGAGCCATTTCCTCTGCGACAGAGTGCCTCTCCTGTAGGAGAGCAGGCGTTTTCTGCCGGCCGCTCGGTTGCTGGGCTGCCTTTGCTCGAGCACTGTGTAGCTGGACGACCTGTGACTTACGGGCTGGAGGAGCAGGTCGAAGCGTTGGCACGGGGCGTGACGCGGTCGGCCGGACTGCCGCCTCCTCACTGGCAGGCAGCGTCTGCGGTTCACTCTGGAGCACGCCCTGAGCGTGTCAGGTCTCGAGAGGCGCGGGTCCCGGCGATAGCACCTGGTCTTGAGCAGTGAGTACTTCCCCATCGTCAGGCGGAGAGAGCCGTGTCCTCGCTGTGCGCCTCTGTGCCAGGTGTCCCCGCTCTGCGCCCCTGTGCCAGTGTCCCCGCTGTGCGCCCCTGTGCCAGTGTCCCCGCTCTGCGCCTCTGTGCCAGTGACCCCGCTCTGCGCCCCTGTGCCAGTGTCCCCGCTCTGCGCCCCTGTGCCAGTGACCCCGCTCTGCGCCCCTGTGCCAGTGACCCCGCTCTGCGCCCCTGTGCCAGTG
>SJYT01042148.1:368615-404653 GCA_006410635.1 Cephalophus harveyi
AGAGTCTGGTTACTGGCAAGTTCAGCTCCCTCCAAGCAGGAAGATCAATCACCCTTAGTCTATCAATGAAAAAAGACTTACACGCTGAGCTGCGTGCCGTAAAGGGGCGAGTTTTATGGAATGTGGATCGTATCTCAATACACATGGACTTGAACCCTAAACCATGGATTTCAACAGGTGGCCGGAGCCCAGTGTCCGGGGGAGGCTATGGAAGGTGCCTCGAGGGACAGCGGCCACACAGCCAGCTACCTGCAGAAGCAGGAAGGGAAGGAAGACCGTGTGTGACCAGAGGGAGAGGCAGCCTCTGGACAAACGAAACCTAAGCCGCCCACAACAATCACAAGAACTATGATCAAAGAAAATGCAAAAAACGTTCACATCACGAAGCGCCAGGCGCGCCGCCGCTCAGTCACGGCCGGTCCTCGGCGACCCTGTGGGTGGCAGGCCACCCGGCCCCTCTGCTCGCGGAGCTTTCCAGGCAAGAATATTGGAGGGGGCTGCCATTTCCCCTTCTCCAGGGGGGTCTTCCCAACCCAGGCATGGAAGCTGTGTTTCTGGCACTGGCAGACAGATTTTTTACCACTGCGCCACTTGCGAAGTGTCACACAAATAGCACCAGTAACAAGAATTATTCAAAGAGGCAGCGTGCACTTAGCCTCACGACACACACATATTAATAGCTCACACACAGTAATTTACACAGGCTTCATCACCATCATCCTGTTTTACAGATGAAGAAACCCAAAAAGAGATGATAAATAATCTGCCAGTGTCCCATAGGTAGCACACGGATGAGCCAAGATTCACACGCAGGCAGGCCACGCGGCAGAGCCTGCAACTTACCGGGACCCGCGCGGCCTTCATCGGTGTTAGAAAACGACGCGGCATCGCCGCCAAGGCCTGGCAACACTTTCATCAAACAAGCCACAGTGTCACCAACTGCTAAAGTTAAACCTGTGCAAGCAACTGACATGGCCGTGTGTTTAATTAACATAAAAAGAACGTGTTCATCCACAAATACTTAAAGAAACCATGAGACTCTTTTTTACTTTGAAAAATAAGTCCTAGACCTGACCAATAACTATTCTTAATGCGCCAACTGGTTCTTCACATGTCAGTACCAGGCTAACCAGGGAGTGGGGGACGGAAGCTCTGCCGGACGGGGGGTGCTGTGGGAAGCCCCTGCTGCTGCCGCGGCTCGGGGCAGTGCAGGCAGGGGGTGCTGGTGGCCTCGGCAGACGGGGACGAGGTGGTGAACGCGGCATCACACGCAGGAAGGAAAAGTGAGGCCACGTGGCAGGTGGGGCAGGAGAGGAAGGGTCCACAGGCCCTGAGCGCCAGCAAGAATCCAGGGAGCCGCCGCAGCAATGCTCAGTGCATCTTCTGGAGCAGGATGGGCACTGCGGTGGAGAGTAGGCAGAGGGCGCCTCGCGAAGCAGCACGAGAGGCGTGGGCAGACAGAGCAGCGACGTGGAGGGAGGCCCCGCTCGCGGAGGGAGAGCCTGCTCTCCGCAAGAACAGACAGGATGACGCATCTGTGCTGGACTTCAAAGGCAGAGGAGCGAGTGCAAAGGGAGGCTGGGGAGGGAAAGACGGGGCAGAGGGCCTGGGGAGGTGGCCACTGAGGGCCTCCTGTGATGGCGGGAGGCGGGCCAGCAGCAAAGCGTGCCTCTGCACACAGGGAGACCCTGAAGGCCAGGGAGGGTACGAGGGGTCAGAGTACCGGACCTCCTTTTCGGTACACAAGTCAGAGCATTAAATGTGGTGCCGACCCGGGCCCCAAGGGTCGAGACCTATGGTCCACGGTGCTCCATCACCAGCTCCGAGGCCAGGCACAGAACGGGCACCCAGGAAGCATTCACTGAGCGGATGGGTGCGTGGCCTGGCGGGGCACCGCAGCTTCCTGCGCGGGGCTCTCACGATGCTGAGCTGAGCGCCTCTAAATGACACCCCTGATGGCCTCGACCTCCGGGGCTGTGGTGAGGAGTGGACGGAGTGATAGCTGTAGGGCCCAGTAAGGATGCCCACGCTCCCGCCCGGCGACTGCGCCCCTGCAGTCAGCGTGGGCCAGGGAGCCTGGCGGGGCACCGCAGCTTCCTGCGCGGGGCTCTCACGATGCTGAGCTGAGCGCCTCTAAATGACACCCCTGATGGCCTCGACCTCCGGGGCTGTGGTGAGGAGTGGACGGAGTGATAGCTGTAGGGCCCAGTAAGGATGCCCACGCTCCCGCCCGGCGACTGCGCCCCTGCAGTCAGCGTGGGCCAGGGTCTGGGTGGAAGGAAGAGGCCACACAGGGTCAAGGCGGGGGGGCAGCTGGCACGCCCAGCCAAGGAGGAAGTCCAGTACGCAGAGAGGGGACGAGAGCCCAGACGACGGGAGCGGCCTGCTCTGGCTCCTGACGATCTGGTCTCACACACTTACTGCAAACACGGCACCCTAAGGCTGCTGCAAGTTTCCAAGTTTCCTCTTCCAGGGCAAGAAGCAACATGTGAAAGCGCTCCTCTCTGGACTAGAGAATGGGAGCTTAAAAAAAAACTGCTGCTAATGAAGGAAGAAAGCACGGCAGGCCTGGAATGAACGGATCTAGGCACCGCCTATCAGAGGCTGCTAACGTCAGGCAGCGGGAGACGGCCACACCATGGGCAGACGGACAGACAACAGTCCTGTATGAAGGAGCGGGCCAGAGGAGGGGAGGAGCCTAAATATGCCCCATCAAGGCTCTAGATCCAGGGGCGCTGACAGTGAGCAGAGAGAACGCAGGAACACAGCCACGGGCATTACAGGCGCACGATACCAAAATCCAGACCGCCAGGGGAATTCGCTGGAGGTCCAGCGGTGAGGACTCTGTGCTTTCACTATGGGGCCTGGGTTCCATTTCTGGTGAGGGAACTAAGACCTTAGCCTCTGTGCCAGGTGTCCCCGCTGTGCGCCTCTGTGCCAGGTGTCCCCGCTGTGCGCCTCTGTGCCAGGTGTCCCCGCTGTGCGCCTCTGTGCCAGGTGTCCCCGCTGTGCGCCTCTGTGCCAGGTGTCCCCGCTGTGCGCCTCTGTGCCAGGTGTCCCCGCTGTGCGCCTCTGTGCCAGGTGTCCCCGCTGTGCGCCTCTGTGCCAGGTGTCCCCGCTGTGCGCCTCTGTGCCAGGTGTCCCCGCTGTGCGCCTCTGTGCCAGGTGTCCCCGCTGTGCGCCTCTGTGCCAGGTGTCCCCGCTGTGCGCCTCTGTGCCAGGTGTCCCCGCTGTGCGCCTCTGTGCCAGGTGTCCCCGCTGTGCGCCTCTGTGCCAGGTGTCCCCGCTGTGCGCCTCTGTGCCAGGTGTCCCCGCTGTGCGCCTCTGTGCCAGGTGTCCCCGCTGTGCGCCTCTGTGCCAGGTGTCCCCGCTGTGCGCCTCTGTGCCAGGTGTCCCCGCTGTGCGCCTCTGTGCCAGGTGTCCCCGCTGTGCGCCTCTGTGCCAGGTGTCCCCGCTGTGCGCCTCTGTGCCAGGTGTCCCCGCTGTGCGCCTCTGTGCCAGGTGTCCCCGCTGTGCGCCTCTGTGCCAGGTGTCCCCGCTGTGCGCCTCTGTGCCAGGTGTCCCCGCTGTGCGCCTCTGTGCCAGGTGTCCCCGCTGTGCGCCTCTGTGCCAGGTGTCCCCGCTGTGCGCCTCTGTGCCAGGTGTCCCCGCTGTGCGCCTCTGTGCCAGGTGTCCCCGCTGTGCGCCTCTGTGCCAGGTGTCCCCGCTGTGCGCCTCTGTGCCAGGTGTCCCCGCTGTGCGCCTCTGTGCCAGGTGTCCCCGCTGTGCGCCTCTGTGCCAGGTGTCCCCGCTGTGCGCCTCTGTGCCAGGTGTCCCCGCTGTGCGCCTCTGTGCCAGGTGTCCCCGCTGTGCGCCTCTGTGCCAGGTGTCCCCGCTGTGCGCCTCTGTGCCAGGTGTCCCCGCTGTGCGCCTCTGTGCCAGGTGTCCCCGCTGTGCGCCTCTGTGCCAGGTGTCCCCGCTGTGCGCCTCTGTGCCAGGTGTCCCCGCTGTGCGCCTCTGTGCCAGGTGTCCCCGCTGTGCGCCTCTGTGCCAGGTGTCCCCGCTGTGCGCCTCTGTGCCAGGTGTCCCCGCTGTGCGCCTCTGTGCCAGGTGTCCCCGCTGTGCGCCTCTGTGCCAGGTGTCCCCGCTGTGCGCCTCTGTGCCAGGTGTCCCCGCTGTGCGCCTCTGTGCCAGGTGTCCCCGCTGTGCGCCTCTGTGCCAGGTGTCCCCGCTGTGCGCCTCTGTGCCAGGTGTCCCCGCTGTGCGCCTCTGTGCCAGGTGTCCCCGCTGTGCGCCTCTGTGCCAGGTGTCCCCGCTGTGCGCCTCTGTGCCAGGTGTCCCCGCTGTGCGCCTCTGTGCCAGGTGTCCCCGCTGTGCGCCTCTGTGCCAGGTGTCCCCGCTGTGCGCCTCTGTGCCAGGTGTCCCCGCTGTGCGCCTCTGTGCCAGGTGTCCCCGCTGTGCGCCTCTGTGCCAGGTGTCCCCGCTGTGCGCCTCTGTGCCAGGTGTCCCCGCTGTGCGCCTCTGTGCCAGGTGTCCCCGCTGTGCGCCTCTGTGCCAGGTGTCCCCGCTGTGCGCCTCTGTGCCAGGTGTCCCCGCTGTGCGCCTCTGTGCCAGGTGTCCCCGCTGTGCGCCTCTGTGCCAGGTGTCCCCGCTGTGCGCCTCTGTGCCAGGTGTCCCCGCTGTGCGCCTCTGTGCCAGGTGTCCCCGCTGTGCGCCTCTGTGCCAGGTGTCCCCGCTGTGCGCCTCTGTGCCAGGTGTCCCCGCTGTGCGCCTCTGTGCCAGTGTCTCTGGCCTGGGCTCTGCTCACCTGGCTGACTTCTAAGTAGTTTTGTGTGTGTGCGCACGCTGGGGAGGGGCATGCAGGAGGCGATGCTGTTTGCGTACGCTTTCCCTTTTCTGCAGCAAGTGCTTTCACTTAAGAAAAATGGGTCGATGAGTAGAAGTTGGAGTGAAAAGAAGGAAAGAAGAAAGTAGTGAAAATGGAAAATTGGAAAAAGCAAAAGGGCTTGGAGAGCCCACAAACCTACGCGTGACTTTATCTTTCCTCCACGTCTCACTCTGCTGCTCCAGTGTGTGGCCACTCCCCACACCCGAGTTCATGCCTGTCACTGCTCAGCTTTGATGAGTAACCCCAGGAAAGAGGTATTCGCCTTTCGATCACTCAGGTGCCGTGTGCACACACCTGCTCCGTGGACACCCGCACGAGATCTCTCGCTGCCCAGCACTCACGGAATATATGGCCGTGTTCTTGCAGTTGTGGGGTGTGGAGATGTGCCTTTTTTCTTTTTTAAGAAATAAAGTGTGTTACTTTTTTGCTGCCCTGGGTCTTCATTGCTGTGGGCAGTGAGGGCCCTCTCGAGCTGCGGTGCACAGGCTTCTCTCGTGGATTGCGGGCTCTCGGCCCCCCGGCTCCAGCAGCTGCAGCGCGGCTCCCGCAGGCCTGGGCTGCGGGCTCCCGAGGGCACAGCCTGCAGGAGTTGCGACGTGAGGGCTCCAGCTCCTTCGTGGCCTGGGCTCTTCCCAGACCAGAGATGGAGCCCGTGCCCAGTCCCGTTTCTTTCTTTTGTTTTTTGGCTGCACACGAGGACTGAGCCCAGCCCCAGCATGGGAAGGGCCAGTTCCTAACCACTGCACTGCCAGGAAGTCCCCAGGTTTTTGCGTCTCATTGCTTCTTATTTCAACTGTTGTTTGTGGTTAGATCTAGTAAGATGCAGGGAAGGACCAGTTCACCTCAGTGGGCAAAACTTCTGGATCTTTGTTTATTCAGGAAGCGGTGCTGTTTATTTCTGGCTGTGGCGGGTCTCCGGTGCGACCTGGGCCCTCTGGTTGCGGGGCAGGCGCTCCCTGGTGTGGTGTCTCCTCTTGTTGCCGAGCGTGGGCTCCCGGCATGGGCTCCAGCAGCTGCAGCGTGTGGGCTCAGCAGTGTGGCACCTGGGCTCCAGAGCCTGGGCTTAGCTGCTCCAGGGCATGTGAGATCTTCCCAGATCAGGGATCAAACCCCCATCTCCTACACTGGCAGGTGGATTCTTTACCATGGAGCCACCAGGGAATCCCTGGTTCTTTGATTTAAAAGCACGTGTTGTTTTTTTTTCCCCTCCCATGGATCTTCAGCTCCTCTGTGTTCTCTCTCATTTCTAGGAGAAGTAAAATCAAATTTCTTCACTTTTTTTTCTTGAGTAGTAATTTTATGCCCAACCCACTTATCTAGATAGAGTACTTGTTTCCTTTTTAAAAAGCTCACGTTTTCAGTCATCGTCATAAAACGTAAATAAATCGAATGGTCTTCTCAAGTAGAATGATCGTTTAACCCTCGCTGTAACCATAAGTCTCTAGTTTTCTATTTATATGTTATGTGGGCTTCTTAAAAATCCTTCTTTCAATTTTGGCTTAGGCTACCAAAAAAAAAAGTACATTGATGTTAAATAAACTTCAGAGAAACTTCTGTTAGATGTTGGCTCCATCACTGGATCGCTTCAGAGCAGGGGGTTCTTCCTCACTGTTAATGCCGCTTTAGAATCTGCCAGGGCACGCGCTGATTCCGCTGCTCCTGCTTGGGGAGCCACAGCCGAGACGAGGGGTGGCAAATAGGGTGTCCTCGCTTCTTCTCACCCCTCACTGAACCTGGCATACGGCGGGCTCCCACGACATCTTTGAGTCCATTGCGATTTTCATGTTTTTAGAAAGAAGTTGCAGCTGTTTATGAGCCAGCGAGAAGATCCCGTTTCTGCGGCACCCAGGCACGCGCTGCCCGGTGGCTGCCAGGAGGTCTTGGCAGAGGCCTTGGACTCAGCCTGAGAGTCAAGGGCTTCGGTTAGGGTCAGAATGTTATTTAATGTCGCTTTATCTAACCAGCTTGTTTTTAATCTTTTGTTGCTTCTAGACCAAGAGCAGTGATGACCTCTTAGCTGGGATGGCTGGAGGGGTGACCGTGACCAATGGAGGCAAAGGGAAGAAGAACGTCTGCTCTTCGGCCGCGCCACCCGCACCCGCGCCCGCCCTGAGCGCTGCAGAGAACAGGCCCAGGACCAGCACAGGTGCGCACTGGGCGGGCCGCCGCGGAGGTCACGCAGGCGGGGCCGCGGCCCGCGGGGACTGCCGCTCGGCCCCAGGGAACCTCTGACCTGTGCACACCTGTCTGGTGTTTCATCTCCACATGCTCGTCACCCTGTCACTTGAGGGCCGTTCTCGGCTCCTTGACACCCACCTTCAGTTCCAGGTGTCATCCACACAGATCTGATTATCTCTGAAGGATAAGTGCTCTTTTAAAAATATATTCACAATACCATTATCAGGCCTTAAAATAATCATGTTTCAAATCGTTAGTTATTCAGTGAATATTTAAATTTCTGACTGTCTTATAAACATTGCCCACATATACTTACTTCTTTGTTTGAATTAGGATTTACCAGGACTCACTGAAGGTCCACATATAGTGATTGCTGGTGTTTCTTAAGTCTTCGTCTTTAAATCTGTGAGTTCACCCCGCCTCTTTTTTTCCTCGCAATTTAGTTTTTGTAGAAACTGGTTGTTGGACCTGTAGAGATTCTAGATTTTATTTCCCCCTCTTTGGCCATGTCTTGCGGCTTGCAAGGTCTTAGTTCCCTCACCAGAAATGGAACCCAGGCCCCATAGTGAAAGCACAGAGTCCTCACCGCTGGACCTCCAGCAAATTCCCCTGGCGGTCTGGATTTTGGTATCGTGCTCCTGTAATGCCCGTGGCCGTGTTCCTGCGTTCTCTCTGCTCGCTGTCAGCGCCCCTGGATCTAGAGCCTTGATGGGGCAGATTTAGGCTCCTCCCCTCCTCTCGCCCGCTCCTTCATACAGGACTGTCGTCTGTCCGTCTGCCCATGGTGTGGCCGTCTCCCGCTGCCCGACGTTAGCAGCCTCTGATAGGCGGTGCCTAGATCCGTTCATTCCAGGCCTGCCGTGCTTTCTTCCTTCATTAGCAGCAGTTTTTTTTTTAAGCTCCCATTCTCTAGTCCAGAGAGGAGCGCTTTCACATGTTGCTTCTTGCCCTGGAAGAGGAAGCTTGGAAACTTGCAGCAGCCTTAGGGTGCCGCGTTTGCAGTAAGTGTGTGAGAGCAGATCGTCAGGAACCAGAGCAGGCCACTCCCGTCGTCCGGGCTCTCGTCCCCTCTCTGCGTACTGGACTTCCTCCTTGGCTGGGCGTGCCAGCTGCCCCCCCGCCTTGACCCTGTGTGGCCTCTTCCTTCCACCCAGGCCCTGGCCCACGCTGACTGCAGGGGCGCAGTCGCCGGGCGGGAGCGTGGGCATCCTTACTGGGCCCTACAGCTATCACTCCGTCCACTCCTCACCACAGCCCCGGAGGTCGAGGCCATCAGGGGTGTCATTTAGAGGCGCTCAGCTCAGCATCGTGAGAACCCCGCGCAGGAAGCTGCGGTGCCCCGCCAGGCCACGCACCCATCCGCTCAGTGAATGCTTCCTGGGCGCCCGTTCTGTGCCCGGCCTCGGAGCTGGTGATGGAGCACCGTGGACCATAGGTCTCGACCCTGGGGCCCGGGTCGGCACCATATTTAACGCTCTGACTTGTGTACCGAAAAGGAGGTCTGGTACTCTGACCCCTCGTACCCTCCCTGGCCTTCAGGGTCTCCCTGTGTGCAGAGGCACGCTTTGCTGCTGGCCCGCCTCCCGCCATCACAGGAGGCCCTCAGTGGCCACCTCCCCAGGCCCTCTGCCCCGTCTTTCCCTCCCCAGCCTCCCTTTGCACTCGCTCCTCTGCCTTTGAAGTCCAGCGCAGATGCGTCATCCTGTCTGTTCTTGCGGAGAGCAGGCTCTCCCTCCGCGAGCGGGGCCTCCCTCCACGTCGCTGCTCTGTCTGCCCACGCCTCTCGTGCTGCTTCGCGAGGCGCCCTCTGCCTACTCTCCACCGCAGTGCCCATCCTGCTCCAGAAGATGCACTGAGCATTGCTGCGGCGGCTCCCTGGATTCTTGCTGGCGCTCAGGGCCTGTGGACCCTTCCTCTCCTGCCCCACCTGCCACGTGGCCTCACTTTTCCTTCCTGCGTGTGATGCCGCGTTCACCACCTCGTCCCCGTCTGCCGAGGCCACCAGCACCCCCTGCCTGCACTGCCCCGAGCCGCGGCAGCAGCAGGGGCTTCCCACAGCACCCCCCGTCCGGCAGAGCTTCCGTCCCCCACTCCCTGGTTAGCCTGGTACTGACATGTGAAGAACCAGTTGGCGCATTAAGAATAGTTATTGGTCAGGTCTAGGACTTATTTTTCAAAGTAAAAAAGAGTCTCATGGTTTCTTTAAGTATTTGTGGATGAACACGTTCTTTTTATGTTAATTAAACACACGGCCATGTCAGTTGCTTGCACAGGTTTAACTTTAGCAGTTGGTGACACTGTGGCTTGTTTGATGAAAGTGTTGCCAGGCCTTGGCGGCGATGCCGCGTCGTTTTCTAACACCGATGAAGGCCGCGCGGGTCCCGGTAAGTTGCAGGCTCTGCCGCGTGGCCTGCCTGCGTGTGAATCTTGGCTCATCCGTGTGCTACCTATGGGACACTGGCAGATTATTTATCATCTCTTTTTGGGTTTCTTCATCTGTAAAACAGGATGATGGTGATGAAGCCTGTGTAAATTACTGTGTGTGAGCTATTAATATGTGTGTGTCGTGAGGCTAAGTGCACGCTGCCTCTTTGAATAATTCTTGTTACTGGTGCTATTTGTGTGACACTTCGCAAGTGGCGCAGTGGTAAAAAATCTGTCTGCCAGTGCCAGAAACGCAGCTTCCATGCCTGGGTTGGGAAGACCCCCCTGGAGAAGGGGAAATGGCAGCCCCCTCCAATATTCTTGCCTGGAAAGCTCCGCGAGCAGAGGGGCCGGGTGGCCTGCCACCCACAGGGTCGCCGAGGACCGGCCGTGACTGAGCGGCGGCGCGCCTGGCGCTTCGTGATGTGAACGTTTTTTGCATTTTCTTTGATCATAGTTCTTGTGATTGTTGTGGGCGGCTTAGGTTTCGTTTGTCCAGAGGCTGCCTCTCCCTCTGGTCACACACGGTCTTCCTTCCCTTCCTGCTTCTGCAGGTAGCTGGCTGTGTGGCCGCTGTCCCTCGAGGCACCTTCCATAGCCTCCCCCGGACACTGGGCTCCGGCCACCTGTTGAAATCCATGGTTTAGGGTTCAAGTCCATGTGTATTGAGATACGATCCACATTCCATAAAACTCGCCCCTTTACGGCACGCAGCTCAGCGTGTAAGTCTTTTTTCATTGATAGACTAAGGGTGATTGACCTTCCTGCTTGGAGGGAGCTGAACTTGCCAGTAACCAGACTCTCAGCCAGGGCCAGTGTGACAGTCCGGGCGCAGGTCCTGAGATCGTTCCTCGTCCCTGGGGCGTAACTGTGTGCCTGTCTCTTGCTAATGTTCTGCCTTAAACTCTTTGTCTTCATCACGTAGGCACGAGTTCTTCAACCAAGCGGAGCACTTCCACAGGTAATAGAGAGTCCAGTTCTACTAGAGAAAGATTACGTGAACGTACCCGACTAAACCAGAGCAAAAAACTACCTTCTGCAGGTCAGGGGGCTAATGACGTGGCCTCGGCCAAGCGCCCACGCAGTCGCCCGGCTGCGGAATGCGACGTCCGCATGAGCAAGTCCAAGTCGGACAATCAGATCAGTGACAGAGCTGCTCTGGAGGCCAGAGTGAAGGATCTTCTCACCTTGGCCAAAACCAAGGACGTGGAGATTTTACATCTGCGGAGCGAGCTCCGGGACATGCGTGCTCAGCTGGGCATCAGCGAGGACGCCCTCGTCGAGGGCGCCGAGAAGTCCGAGGAGAAGGAAGGCAGCCCCACGCACCAGCCAACTGACGTGGAGTCCACCTTGCTGCAGCTGCAGGAGCAGAACACGGCCATCCGCGAAGAGCTCAACCAGCTGAAGAGCGAGAACCGGATGCTGAAGGACCGGCTGAACGCGCTGGGCTTCTCCCTGGAGCAGAGGCTGGACCATTCCGAGAAGCTGTTCGGCTATCAGTCCCTGAGCCCGGAGATCACCCCTGGCAACCAGAGCGACGGCGGGGGGACGCTGACCTCGTCGGTGGAGGGCTCGGCCCCCGGCTCGGTGGAGGATCTGCTGAGCCAGGATGAAAACACGCTCATGGACCATCAGCACAGCAACTCCCTGGACAACCTGGACAGCGAGTGCAGCGAGGTGTACCAGCCCCTCACGTCCAGCGACGACGCCCTGGACGCGCCCTCGTCCTCGGAGTCAGAAGGCCTCCCGAGCGTAGAGCGCTCTCGGAAGGGGAGCAGCGGCAACGCCAGCGAAGTGTCCGTCGCGTGCCTGACGGAGCGGATACACCAGATGGAGGAGAACCAGCACAGCACGAGCGAGGAGCTGCAGGCCACTCTGCAGGAGCTGGCCGACCTGCAGCAGATCACCCAGGAGCTGAACAGCGAGAACGAGCGGCTCGGCGAGGAGAAGGTGATCCTCATGGAGTCCCTGTGCCAGCAGAGCGACAAGCTGGAGCACTTCAGCCGGCAGATCGAGTACTTCCGCTCCCTCCTGGACGAGCACCACGTTTCCTACGTCATCGACGAAGACGTGAAGAGCGGGCGCTACATGGAGCTGGAGCAGCGCTACATGGACCTCGCTGAGAACAGCCGCTTTGAGCGGGAGCAGCTCCTTGGCGTCCAGCAGCACCTGAGCAACACCCTGAAGATGGCCGAGCAGGACAACAAGGAGGCCCAGGAGCTGATCGGGGCGCTCAAGGAGCGCAGCCACCACCTGGAGCGGGCCGCCGAGTCCGAGCAGAAGGGCAAGGCGGCCTTGGCCGCCACGCTGGAGGAGCTGCGGGCCACCCTGGCCAGTGACCAGATCGAGATGAACCGCCTGAAGGCCCAGCTGGAGAACGAGAAGCAGAAGGTGGCGGAGCTGTACTCCATCCATAACTCTGGAGACAAGTCTGACATTCAGGACCTCCTGGAGAGTGTCAGGCTGGACAAGGAGAAAGCAGAGGCTCTGGCCGGTAGCCTGCAGGAAGACCTGGCCCGCAGCCGGAATGACGCCAGCCGGCTGCAGGACGCCATCGCAAAGGTACCCATTCAGTAGATAGAGGGCTCTGGAGCCGCGCGGAGCGGCCCTGGCGCACGCACGCTGCCCGAGAGCCGGCAGCCCAGCTGGCGTGCCACTGGCTCCTCCTAAGGGGGTCTTTCTAAGCTGCTCGTCTGGGGAGGGAGTGAAAAGTGTTCTTGTGACGATGTCACTTCCACTCTCCCTTTTTCACTGTGGTCCTGCCTGTGAAAGGCCAAGGCCGGAGTCACACCTGGCAGGAGCTGTCCCCAGTTCCGGGTGTGCCCGGGGAGCGGGTCAGGCCGTGTCACAGCCCCTCGCGGCTGCAGTTTGACACAAGAAAAGCGGAGAGCCAGCATTCCAGTCTGGGGGGCCAGCAGCGTCTGCCTCCTCTTCCCCTTCTGTGGTGTGGATTTTCAAGTAGAGTTCTGGGAGTTTGGGTTAGGCTGCTGTGCAATCTGTATGAGAGTCTGTTCTTAATAATGTAAATCTTAATTTTTTAAGGATGACTTTCAGAGATGCAGTTTAGGAGAGGTATTTGTTGGCGCGTACATGTTGGCGCCCCCATGAACTGACAGTTTGACCGTATTTGAGAATTTTGGTTTCTGTTTTTAATTTGATATTGAAACCGTCAGAAGCAGACATCATTTTTGTGGGAAAGCCTGTTAATCATTGATGAGATGCGTGCCTTCAGTCCAAACTTTGGAGAAGGGAAAACTTCGGAAACCTCTTCGTAAGTACTGTAGCGAGGTTCAGTGTGATGTCAGCGCGAGTTCGGCGGTGTGGCAGTGTGCCGTGCTGGCGCGTGTTGTGTGGCGTCCGAGTCACTGGGCGCCCACAGCGGTCACGTGGCCCGCCTCACTCTCGCAGAGCAGTGCCCACTTCGCTCCCAGCCCAGGCAGCCTGAGCCTCTGTCCTGGGACTTAGCTCAGAGCAGCACTCGCTTTCCTGATCTGCACCATCGATTCCACACAGGTAGAGGACGAATACCGAGCCTTCCAAGAGGAAGCTAAGAAGCAGATAGGAGATCTGAACATGACCGCAGAGAAACTGCGATCAGAGCTGGAGGAAAAAGAGACCGAAAGGAGTGACATGAAAGAAACGATCTTTGAACTTGAAGACGAAGTGGAACAGCACCGGGCGGTGAAGCTTCACGACAACCTCATCATACTTTTTAATGCAGGAGGAATCCGCGGAGTGGCGGCAGTTCCAGGCTGACCTGCAGACTGCGGTGGTCATCGCGAATGACATTAAGTCTGAAGCCCAGGAGGAGATTGGTGACCTGAAGCGCCGCTTACATGAAGCTCAAGAGAAAAATGAGAAGCTCACGAAAGAATTGGAGGAAATAAAGTCACGCAAGTAAGTTTCTGGAAGCCAGCTGTGCCCTTCAGTCTCCACAGGGAGCTCGTGAGTCCTGGAGATGTGTATAAGAGACAGGGACAGTGCAGGCCCGTCTCCAGCTTAGAGAGTGAGGCCCCCCACCCGAGGGACAGTGCAGGCCCACCTCCAACTTAGAGAGTAAGTGAGGCCCCCCACCCGAGGGACAGTGCAGGCCCACCTCCAACTTAGAGAGTGAGGCCCCCCACCTGGGGGGCAGTGCAGGCCCGTCTCCAGCTTAGAGAGTAAGTGAGGCCCCCCACCCGAGGGACAGTGCAGGCCCGTCTCCAACTTAGAGAGTGAGGCCCCCCACCTGGGGGACAGTGCAGGCCCGTCTCCAGCTTAGAGAGTGAGGCCCCCGACCCGAGGGACAGTGCAGGCCCGTCTCCGACTTGGTAAGTGAGGCCCCCACCTGTGGGGACTGTGCAGGCTCAGGACGGACAGGTGGGGGGCTCTGCCAGGCAAGGTTCTGGGGCAGCAGTGTGGTGGCCGGGCAGACACGTGTGGGCTGGAGCCTCCTGGCACTGCCTGTCTCCCGGCTGCTGTTTTGCTCCTAAAGGACTGTTAAACAGAAGGATCTCTTTAAAACTGCTTAACTATGAAAAGTCATTTCAGTGAGATGTTAATGAGGCTGTTAACTTTTTAGATCTTAGGAAAAGCCATTTATCATCCACGTCTAGTGGTTGCAAGTGTAATGAGACAAAAAACTTGATCTTTAGGCCTACAGCACAGGTTTTTGTTAATCTGATTAATTTTCCTCCTTTCCATGAAGATTTTATCGTCAGGTAGATTTGGAATTCGGATTTTGAGTTGCTCTGTTTGCTTTTTTAAAAGATTTTTAAAAACTATTTTGTGATTATTTCAGACTTATAAAAAAAGTTGCAAAAACAGTGCAAGCATTTCTGTGTGGAAAATGTGATGAAGAATGGAAATTCGCACCGTCTTCTCACAGACTGTGTGTTATGCTGCGAGTGGGGAAGCAGACGGTGGGGCAGCACTGACGGGCGCGCGGATGCGGCCGGGCCACGCTCTGGCTGAGACGCTGAAGACAAGGACGAGCAATGTGGCACCGGAAGGCCCGAGTGGTGGTGTGTCCCCAAAGGTGCCGCTGTCGTGAAGGGCCGAGGCCGAGGGGGTCCCAGGCTGCAGGAGTGGGACGGGCCAGCCCCTGCTCCCTTGCCTGCTGGGCCCCGGGCTGCCCTCAGGCTGTGGGGACAGACGTCGGCATAAATGCATGCGGTGGGCAGCCCGCGGGCTCTGAGTGCCGGTAGGGACCACACGCTGCATTATGCCGGGTGAGGGACATGGCGTGTGCCCTTAAGAAGGAAAGATGAACACAGGCAGACGAGCAGGGGGCAGGGACGGCAGAAGATGGGTCACGGTACACCGCTCGGTAGGCAGGGCTGAGCCACAGGTACATGGGTGCTCGGGTCCTGGGCCTTGTGTTACTTCTCATATCTTTTTGTAACTTTCAAGTTATTTCCAAATGATACGTTTTAAAAGTCCTTATGTACTCTTTACCTGGATGCTTTGAATATCAACGAATTTTAAGTTGTGATGCCTGCTAAGGATGGCCTGGCGGGGACGGGGAGGATGCCTTGGTGGTTTTTCAGTCGCCCATTCACGTCTGACTCTCTGCGACCCCGTGGACTGCGGCATGCCCGGCTGCCTTGTCCTTCTCCATCTCCCAGAGTTTTCCAAAACCCATGTCCATTGAGTCAGTGATGCCATCCAACCATCTCATCCTCTGTCGCACCCTTCTCCTCCTGCCCTCAAACTTTCCCAGCATCAGGGTCTTTTCCAATAAGTTGGCTTTTCGCATCAGGTGGCCAAAATATTGGAGCTGCAGCTTCAGTCCTTCCAGTGACTATTCAGGGTTGATTTCCTTTAGAATTCACTGGTTTGATCTCCTTGCCGTCCACGGAACTCTCAAGAGTCTTCTCCAGCACCACAGTTCAAAGCATTAATTCTTTCGCATTCAGCCTTCTTTATGGTCCAACTCTCACATCCATACATGACTACTGGAAAAACCATAGCTTTGACTAGATGGACGTTTGTGGACAAAGTGACATCTCTGGTTTTTAATGCTCTGTCTAGCTTTTCATCCAAGGAACAAGCATCTTTTACTTTCATGGCTGCCGTCACCGTCCACAGTAGTTTTGGAGCCCGAGAAAGTAAAGCCTGCCGTAAGTCTGTCATGGTCTCACTTTTTTCTCCATCTATTTGCCATGAAGTGACGGGACCAGGTGCCATGATCTTAGTTTTTTTGAATGTTGAGTTCTAAGTCAGCTTTTTCCTCTCCTCTTTCACCTTCATCAAAAGGCTCTTTATCTTTAGTTCTTCTTTGCTTTCTGCCATAAGGGTGGTGTCATCTGCATGTCTGAGTTTATTGAAATCTCTCCCAGCAGTCTTGATTCCAGCTTGTGCTTCATCCAGCCCGGCATTTCACATGATGTATTCTGTGTAGAACATAACTTATCGTAGGGTGATGGTACACAGTCTTGACGACGTAGTCCTTTCCCAGTTTTGAACCAGTCCGTTCGTTGTTCCATGTCCGGTTCTAACTGTTGCTTCTTGACCTGCATACAGGCTTCTCAGGAGGCAGGTAAGGTGGTCTGGAATTCCCATCCCTTTAAGAGTTTTCCACAGTTTGCTGTGATCCGCGGTCAAAGGCCTCAGTGTAGTCAGTGAAGCAGGAGTGGGTGTCTGTCTGTGCCCACCGGATGTCAGCAGCTTGATCCCTGGTTCCTCTTGTATGTCTGCACGTCTTGTAAATCCAGCTTGTACACCGGACAGTTCTCGGTTCAAGTACTAGTGAAGACTAGCTGGAAGGGTTTTGAGCATCACCCTGCCAGCGTGTGAGATGAGCTCAGCTGGGTGGAGTGTGGACAGTATGGCCTTTCTTTGAGGCTGGAATGAAAGCGGGCCTTTTCCAGCTTTGGCTAGAGCTGTTGCAGCTTCGGGCCGTGCTTCTCTGCGGACCGACAGGCGGACTCAGCGTGGAGCCGGAGCACCCCTGCCGTGGGGGCGGGGGTTGACCTGCTCCCAGGAGAGGGGGCGTTTGCGTCAGCCCTCAAGGGGTCTGGTGGCGATTCTGAGCTCTGGCTGGTTGACCCGGCCTCTGTAGGATGACCTCAGGGCTATTTATTGCAAAGTGTGAGGATACTGAAGTGGCTTGTGGGAATGTATTCCTGAGAGACGTAGTGATGTAGTTTTTCATCAAAGTTTTAGAAAACTTTTAGTTTAACATTTATGTCCAGTTTGTATTTCATTGTCTGAACTGAGAGAGTTACTGCATTTTGCTTCCTAAATACAGATGGTTGTAAAGTCTGAGATAAACATGGGAGTTCCGTGTCTTCTTTCAGTACAGATCATAGCCTTTTCCCTTGCAAACCTTTTGCTTTGAATATGGAAAGAGTGACACCTTGTGGTAATTGGGGTGATAGCTAGAAAAATGTTAGAGGTTTCCAGGGACACAATTTTCCATATCAATGCCAAAATAAAAATTACATAAACAGGGTACGGATTTTAATTATAAAATGGCTGAAAATCCTTAATAAAATCTTTTTAGCCATGTAGTTTCTCTCCCCAATTTTTAAAAAATGTTTTATTTTGTATTTGGGTATTGCCAATTATGGAAACATTAACAGGCTTTATTTTCTTGGGCTCCAAAATCACTGCAGATGGTGATTGCAGCCATGAAATTAAAAGACCCTTGCTCCTTGGGAGGAAAGGTATGACCAACCTAGACAGCATATTAAAAAGCAGAGACATTACTTTGCTGACAGAGGTCTGTCTGGTCAAGGCTATGATTTTTCCATTGGTCATGTATGGATGTGAGAGTTGGACCATAAAGAAAACTGAGCGCTGAAGAATTGATGCTTTTGAACTGTGGTGTTGGAGAAGATTCTTGAGAGTCCCTTGGACTGCACGGAGATCCAACCAGTGAATCCTAAAGGAGATCAGCCCAATAGTCGCTGGAAGGACTGATGCTGAAACTAAAGCGCCAGTGCTTCGGCCCCTGATGCGAAGAGCTGACTCACTGGACAATGCCCTGATGCTGGGAGAGATTGAAGGCAGAAGGAGAAGGGGACGACAGGATGAGATGGTTGGATGGCATCCTACTCAATGGACGTGAGTTTGAGCAAGCTCCGGGAGCTGGTGATGGACAGGAAGCCTGGCATGCTGCAGTCCATGGGGTTGCAAAGAGTGGGACATGACTAAGCAACGGAGCTGAACTGATAGCTGATTAATGGGCTTCCCTGATGGCACAGTGGGTGAAGAGTCCGCCTTCAGTGCAGGAGACATAGGTTCGATCCCTGGGTCAGCAAGATCCTGCAACCTGCTTCGGTATTCTCCCCTGGGAAATCCCACGGACGAAGGGGCCGGTGGGCTGCAGTCCACGGCGTCGCAGGGAGACGGACGTGACTGAGCGCGAGCACAGCGGCGACGGCTGAGCAACAGCATCGTGGGGTCCCAGGCGGGCAGCAGGGCCTCAGGCGCCCGCGCGCACGCGCCCCTTCCCAGCCGCACGGGCCCCGCGCCACGCTGCGCAGAGCTCCCTGCGCCGCAGGGAGGCCCCTGTCGGCTCTCCATTTTAAGCGCAGCCGTGTGTACGTGTCCAGGTGTTTGAAATGAAGAGCTGAAGGAGGGAGAAGCGCCTGGGGAGCCGGGCGGCAGCCAGCGCCCCTGCCCGGATGCGGCAGCCGGCGCCCCCCGCCTGGATGCGGCAGTCGGCAGCTCTCTGTGGCGCTTGCCTTCCGAGTGTGTGTTTAGCTGAACCGGTTGGCAGGAAGCTGTGGACACTGACCTCCGGAGTATTTCAGCGCGTTCTCCTCGTAACTACAATGCAGTATCACAGTTAGCAAAGCTAGGCATAAGTTCTTAGCATCGTCGAATACCCCATGCGTAGATTTCCCTAGCTGACCCTGGAAAGCCCTTTATAATTGTTTGATACGATCCAGGATCCAGACACATTTCATGTAATTTATTGTTATAGCTACATACTCTGATGTAGTTAGTTTTTTCCTCAAGAATTCTAGCGTTTGGGACGTGTGCTAAGTCAGCACTTGGTTTAGGGGAGCCCATGGAAGGGAGTGCTGCTGACTGGGAAAGGAGAGGCTTTCCTGTGGGATGACAGCATCCCCACGGTCACTTTCAGAACCTTTTGAATCACCCCCCTCCAAAGCAGTCCTGCCCCCATGAGCAGTCACTGATCCTTTACCCCAGCGTGGTTCTGACTTTGGTGTTAATAGGATTTCAAAACAGCTTTTGTGAGTGTACTCAGGACCTGGAGGAACGTGTACTCGTCATGATGAACAAACAGCAAATCTCCAGAGAAGTAAAAACTGCTAAAAAGGAAGCTGGTGGGTATTCTGGAAGTGAAACATTAGACACCAAATACCGAAAGCTGCTGAGCCATTTACACTGCAGATCAGAGATGTGGAAGAGCCCCTGGCCCTGAGCGCCAACCCGTAGACGTCACCCAGGGAGGAGGAAGGCTGGAAGCAGCAAGCAGGGCATCCTCGGTGTCTGTGGGACACCGCGGTGTGTGTGTGGTCGGGGGTCCGCACGGCCCCCCGGAGAGCTCAGCGCCGTGTAGACCTGGAGGGCGTGCCGGGTGGCCTGCGGCTTCCTCGCCGCACCGGGACGCCATGTCTGAGCCGGGAAGCTCTGAGCAGCAGCTCTCCCAGTAAATACTCCTTAAGACTTCCAGCTCAGGACGGTGGCCTGAGGCCACACGCACCTCCTTTTCCTCCCACAGTCCTAGGGACATGGTGGGAGAGACGTTATAAAAATACTCTGAACAGTAGAGCAAAGAGAAAACGGGAAGGATCCTGTCCGTAGGCCAACTGAGCAGTCTCTGGAAGACTTTCTGTAAAGCCGATGGAGTTGGCCGTGGGCATCTGCGGCAATAGAGAGGTCTGCGGCCTAGAGAACTTTGCACCTCTCAGTAGGGACGTCCCCACCAAGCCCTGGGGCTGAGGGCAGCGGTCCTCCCTGTGGGGCCGAGGCCGAGGCACAAGGCACTGGGGGCCCTTGCACCGCCTCCTCTGTTGGGCGCCGGCTCTGCCGCTGGCCCTGGCACCACGCCCTTCGTGCTGCGCCGGGCTAACTGCAGGCTGCCGTTTGTCCTGAAAAGGAGACCACACAGGGCTAGGCAGCTGGGCCCCGCAGTGAACCGGGCGCGCGCCCCCTGCTGCCTCCGCAGAGACCGCCCTGCCCTCTCGCAGCGGCTCCGGCCGCCAGCCGAGCCTGCCTTAGCCGCGCTCCATCCAGCAGCGCGCAGGAGTCTCTGACGCGAATCATGCTTTGTAAGAGCACCAGCCAGGACTTGCTGGACGTTTCATACCTTCTTGTTTAGTCAGCTCTGACTCTCTGCGACCCCATAGACTGTAGCCCGCCAGGCTCCTCTGTCCGTGGGATTTCCCAGGCAAGGATGCTAGAGCAGCTTGCCCTTCTCTTCTCCAGAGGATCTTCCTGATCCAGGGATCGAACCTCTGCTTCCTGCATTGGCAGGCAGGTTCTTTAAGCACGCGCCAGGGCATGAGCCGGCTGAGCCACCAAGAAAGCACCTTTTAGCATCTTAGAAGAGCTTAGAGGAGAACAGCAGAAAGAAACAGCTCAACAGAGCCTCCAATATAAAGCTGCTAACGTGCCGAGCAAAACACAGCTGGCTGGTATCAAGAACAGCGGCACCAGCGAGACCTCAGGCCCGGCTTAGCCACGACCTCCCCTCCCACTCACTGTCTGCGTCACCCTGTTCCGTGCACACTGGCAGCTGCGTCCTGCCCTCTGCAGTTCCTGAGGTTCAGGCCAGCTAGGGCCTGGCATCCTGATACATGGAAGTCGATGACCATGGTGCACATGGGTGGCTCGAGATGAGAGAACGGGCAGGAGCAAGAGGAGGAAAGCTGCGTCCTACTGTGGTGAGACGACCTGGAAGGCACGGTCCTGGGGAGCCTTCGTGGAGGAGAGTCGTGTTGACTGTGTATGATTAAAACTTTGAGTTCAGTGAAGTACCAGGATTATTAATAAACGGCATTGGGAGAAGTATTTGTAATATATATCAAATATGTAGAGAGGTTGAGTGAGACTAGAATAACCCGTTAGCTAAATGACATGTGTGAATAAGTAAGTCAGAAGAAGATGCAGGAAGATGCTTGACTTCTGAAAAAAGCAAGGAAACTCAAGATGGGGGTGAGAAGACCTTAAGAGAGCTGATGTGTAAGAGGAGAAAAGGGTCCTTTCTGGAGTATTGATCAGAATTTGTACAAGTGTAACAGTGCCATAGCAACCTGCTTGCAGAAATCTGTTCTTCAGAGACATCCTTAAGAGTTTGCAGCTGTCCACACAGATGTGGACACTCCTGAGTTGCAGGTTACTAGAGACCAGGATTTTTCGGAGAAGGCGATGGCACCCCACTCCAGTACTCTTGCCTGGAAAATCCCATGGACGGAGGAGCCTGGTGGGCTGCAGTCTATGGGGTCGCAAAGAGTCGGACACGACTGAGTGACTTCACTTTCACTTTTCACTTTCATGCGTTGGAGAAGGAAACGGCAACCCACTCCAGTGTTCGTGCCTGGAGAATCCCAGGGACGGGAGAGCCTGGTGGGCTGCCGTCTATGGGGTCGCACAGAGTTGGACACGACTGAAGTGACTTAGCAGCAGCAGCAGCAGCAGAGGCCAGGAAATGACCTACATTTTCAACAGCTGAGTCCAGTTAGAAGCCCGTGGGCTTGGTGCGTCCCTGCCACGGCCGCCCTTTCACCAGCCGGGGTAGACACGCCCGGTCGGCGTGTGCAGGCCAGAGAAACGTTTGCATGAAAGCAAGCACGCGCCAGGGCATGAGCCGGGCGTGTTGCCTCTGTGATAAGACCGCGGCAGTTTTACTGGAGCATCACACTCAGACTGTAGCCAGCCGTAGCAGTGTTCCTGAGGAAACACTGATCTCAGTGTATTCCGTCCCGTGAAGTCTCTAACTTGGCGACTTCTCAGGAAGAATTCTATATTCTGGAGCAAGCGGGTTGACGTGGGCCCTGTCGATGGTTTCAGGCGGCCCTTCAGCGCCTCCTCTCCCTCTGCTGGTGTGTCCTCGGGTAACACCTGAAAAGCTGGAGGCGCTCGAAGTGTTGACGGGAAATGCTGGCGCCATCCTGACTGGCTGCTGCTGGGGGGTTGCTGAGACGAACCGTGATATTTCCAGTTGATGGAGTGTGAGTGTGGCCATCAGCACGGCGTGCGGGGCCATGTTTACTGATAACAGTGTCCAGTATCCACGGGCTAGGGGGAGAGCTTGTGAAGCAGTAGAAATAGTGTAATCTTCTTTTCCCTGTAAACGTGTTTTAGAATCGGGGGGTGAACGTTATAGCCACATTTTGGGGCGAGGGATAAAAACGAGTAAAATAAAAAGCAATAGGGACTTGCCTGGCAGCCCAGTGGATTAACGCTGCACACTCCCCAGGCAGGGGACACGGGCCGCCCCTGGGTAGGGAGTTCAGATCCTGCGTGCTGTGCGGCAGGGCCACAGACAGACAGAGAAAAGTAGTGAATGGCTTACTTCAAGCTCTTGCGCACTCCCTTGCATCAGGGGCTCTGTTTTGGGGGTACAGCTGTGCCCGGGGGCTGTCTGCCCGCCGCCCCGCCCCTGGCCCTGAGGGGTGCAGCTTTGGCTGACAGGTTCCCAGGTCCTTCCTGCCTCTGAAAACGGCGCCTGACGGCCACTGGCAACACCTGCCAAGTGCAGAGCGGCTGAGCGCTGGGCATCTTCCGGCATCAGAGGGCGGGGGAGCTTGTGGGGACTTTGCTCCCTTCACCCCACAGGGGTCGTGGGGGGTCCCGTGGCGAGGTTGCTGCCCACAGCGCCCGCAGTGGGGCAGGCCCGCAGCTGGAAGTGGCGCGGAGGCCCAGCTGACGGTTCTGGTTCATCATCGATGCTGGGTCTTGCCGGTGGGAAGATTGTGAACCCCACTGTTAGATGGGCAGGCCGGTGCCCAGAACTGTTCCGAGCGAGTTGGTCCAGTGACAGTGGGAACAGAGATGCGCCGATCTCCAGAGTTAAAGTGCCGCTGTGGAGCTGAGACTTGGGGAGGGAGGTAGGTGCCACTCTGTTCTTTGGTAGAAGGCGATGCTGCATATGAGGGCGAGGCAGCAGGTGGCAGCGTCTCTCCCACTCAGCACTGTGAGGCGGGGGCCGTGTGTAGAGGCCCCGGGGTGGCCGAGCCCCACGCTGCCCTGGGTGACGGGCACTGCCCAGCCTCCTCACAGCGAGGACTAGACCGCCGACGCCCGTGTTTCCAGGGAGGAAAAGCCTGTTATCACTTTCCGTGCTTCTGTAGAGTATAAATAATAGAATTCCCTGGAGACTGTTGAAGTGCTTTATCCAGCCTGAACGTGTCCACTGGCCGTCAGCGCCCTTCTGTGTACGTGGAGGCGCAGCAGCAGTGGAGACGCGGCACTGAGGGTAAGGGTGTCCCCTGAGAGCCGCGGCCCCGTGAGCCCTCGGCCGTGAACGCCTGAACGCCGAGGCTGCTGCGGGAAGAGGGAGGGAGCCTGAGATGGCCGTGCGGCTCACGTGCCGCCGGAGGGTCCGGGCGCTGAGACCTGCAGTTGTGCACCCCACGTGATTCCGCTACACGACAGGCCGTCTGCCGCCAGAAGGAGGGAAAGCAGTTTTCAGCAGAGGAGAGATACACACTTGTTTGTTTTGCTTGTTCTAACTGTAAAATATTTTTTGCACGTAAGTGTAGCATAAAGGAAAGGAGTGTGACCCTTAGTGTTTTCCATGCTAGAAATGTTACAACTTCTGTGCTTGTTCCTTGACCATGTCTGCTGATATCACCAAGACCCCGATTTCATCCACATGTAGGTCAGACAGAGCCCAGTTCCCTCTGGTTCCAGAGTCATCCTCGCCTAGGGGTACTGGACTTGCCCGCTCACCTGTGTTCCTACTTTGCCCTGAGCCAAACGGGATGGCCCGTTTGACCCCTAAGTTTCCAGGTGAAGTGAGATCTGAAGCAGCCGTGAGGAGACAGACTGTTAGAATTTAATCCTTTGCAATGAAAGCGTCCTCTTTTCTGTCTCTGAAAGGGTAGGAACTGCATCTTTGTTTTCCTTTCCTTATATCTCAGGCACCTTGTGCAAAAACTTAACACAAAAGAAGGTACTTATGAGCAGTTTCTTGAAGTACAGAGTAAAAGTAATTAGCTTTTTATTTCATAAAGAGCTGGCTTTTGGGACAGTAGCAAGTAATTTCCCTGAGCCGCCGGGGTCCTGGACTGCGGCCTTGTCTGCGCGCTCATCTCTGCAGCCCTGGTCTGTCAGAGCGGCCTTTGCACAGTAGCGGTGCTCATCAGATGTTCGCATTGCATGACGCTGTTTGCAGAAAATTCACATTATGCAAGAATAACTTGAGGAGTATTGATTTACTTAATCCTTTGTGAAAAGACTTTTCTATAGAATTAAATAGCAGCTCCCCAAGTTATTAAATAATTAAGTTTGTAAAAAGTTTAGTAAAGTCACGACCTTTCTGGAATTTATTCCAGTGTGCAAAGTTAAGTCATGCATGTAAAAATAGGTTAATAACCCTTTTGATTAAAAGCTCCCATTTTAATTGCAGTCAATGTTGTTTTGATTGGTTATGAGCCAACTGTGTGTGTGTGCTTCTAACAATTGATTTAACTTAGCTTTTTGTTTTAGAATTAGGACGCTGCGGAAGGAAGTCATCCAGAAGCTGCAATTTAAATTTGATATTTTCCTTACAGAGTCATACTGGTTTATACTTGGATTAGAATTCCTTTTCAAGTTTTGTATTAAAAATAGAATGTCTCTGGACAGGGTGACTTTTTGAACAGCATATTTAAGTTCCCCCTCCCTTTCTATTTTTCCTTTTAAACGTGGTTTAAGAATAAATAGTTAAACTTTTGTGGTCTTTTCAGATACGGTCAAAAAACTCCAGGACCAGAAACATGACATGGAAAGAGAAATCAAGACCCTGCACAGGCGACTGCGGGTAGGAGCGTGGCTCCCGGAAGCTGCGCCGCCGCCTGCGCCCGAGCCGCAGAGGCGGCCGCGACCCAGAGCCGCCGGGCTGCGGGCGGGGCGGGGCTGGCCCCTCAGAGGGCGGCTGGCGCCGGGTTTGACGAGCGGCACTTACTTAGGGAGCAGGGGTTATATCTTGGGAAGAAACGTCCTGAGCCCTTGATGATGAAAGGTCCCACGCTAAGCTGACTTTTGCGGGCTTTCTGCCGTCCGTGGATTTGATCAGTCTGCCACGGCAGTGACGCTCTGACTCAGGGGGCGGGGAAGCTGGTCTCGAGGTTTGGGTTGACCCTGCAGTGCGGGAGACCTGGGTTCAGTTCCTGGGTCGGGAAGTTCCCCTGGGGAAGGGAATGGCAACCCACTCCAGTGCTCTTGCCTGGAGAATCCCACGGACAGAGGAGTCTGGCAGGCTATGGTCCATGGGGTCACACGAGTCAGACGTGACTTAGCGCCGTCTTCCTTTCTTCCTTTCTTTCTTTCTTTCTCTCCGTTGCTCAGGCTGTGAGGGGTGCTGGGCGCTGCCCCTGGGGTTGACGGCCGTGGCTCGGGGAGGCGCCTGCGTCCTCCATGGCCGTGGGAGGCCACACAGCGGACAGGCCTGGGCTCCTCCTCCTGTGTGTTTTGTCTGCTGAGATTAAATTTAGTGTTTTCCTTCTGGCTTCCTCTTCCTCTCTGATTTTTTTTTTCCAGCTCATTTTTGATGTCAGGATATTTATAGTTTTTCACTGTGAAGTCTTCCAGTGTAGTTCACACACCACGTATCCACCTGCTTGAGCTCCTCACAGGCATATTCTGGATGATATGTTTATTTTCACGAGACTACCTTTGAAGCTTGCCCCAGAGAAGGGAGGCCTGACCCGATCATCCTTACCGAGCAGTCCAAGTGCTTGCTGCCTCAGCAAGCAGGTCAGCTGGCAGCTATGAACACTGTTCACTAAAAGGAATTACGTAGTCTGTTAGAAATAGGTAATAGCAGTTCTCTGGGATTTAAAAGTAATCAGTCATCACTTGAGACAGTGCATTACAGCAGTCTAATCATAAGCACGTTTTATTGTTTTCAAATACGTCTTCATTGCTCTCTTTTGGAAATAAAAACGTAGCTTTTTAATGCAGGAGGAATCCGCGGAGTGGCGGCAGTTCCAGGCTGACCTGCAGACTGCGGTGGTCATCGCGAATGACATTAAGTCTGAAGCCCAGGAGGAGATTGGTGACCTGAAGCGCCGCTTACATGAAGCTCAAGAGAAAAATGAGAAGCTCACGAAAGAATTGGAGGAAATAAAGTCACGCAAGTAAGTTTCTGGAAGCCAGCTGTGCCCTTCAGTCTCCACAGGGAGCTCGTGAGTCCTGGCTCCGTGACGCAGCTTCACCGGGAGACTGTGCGTCCTGACGCTGCTGTCACTGAGTTTGGGTCCAGCGGAAGTGGCCCAATCCAGGCTTGTTCCGCGGGCTGCCCAGAGCCTGCGGTCTTGGAGTAGCCCTCTACAGTAGCACAGGCCTTTCTGAGCTGCCGTCCGCGTCCACAGCCCCCGACTCTGGAGGGGCTGCAGCGGCCACCGCACGCGGCCCAGTGCGGTTCCCGCCCGTCCTCTGCCCCCGGCCCGGCCCCTCGCTCTTCGCGGGCTGTCGTCAGGGAGGGTGCGGAGCCTGGAGACAGACAGACGCGGCCCCGTGCGGCTCTGCCGCTGCTGGTCTCGGGGCCGCGCTCGGACCTCGGTCTGCTCGTCGCTGCGGTGGACACAGGGCTGCTTCCGCCACCGAGCTGTGGGGCTGAGGTGAGGCGCCGGGGCGCCGCTCGGGCCGGGGCCGCTGCCCGCCAGCAGGTGGTCAGAGGCCCGAGTGAAGAGTGCAGGCTGACCGCTCTGCTGCTCACTCGAAGAGCGTCTTGTGCTCTAACCTGTGGGGTTTCTCCCGTTTAACACAGACGTCTTTGGAATCCTGTGAAGAGCCTTAGATGATGCGCCCCTAGCTTCTAGGGAGACTGTCTGTGAGGGGAGAGACTGGTTTTTGAGGTTTTTTCTTTTATTAAGTGAAGTGAAGTGAAAGTTGCTGAGTCGTGTCCGACTCTTTGCGACCCCCTGAACTATACAGTCCTTGGAATTCTCCAAGCCAGAATGTTGGAGTGGGTAGCCTTTCCCTTCTCCAGGGAATCTTCCCAACCCAGGAATCCAACCCAGGTCTCCAGCATTGCAGGAGGGTTCTTTATCACCTGAGCCACCAGGGAAGCCCCAAGTATCTCTAAGTATCAAGAGCTGGAGGTTATTATTAAGAATTTGATTGTTCATTACGTTGAACAATTCTCAAACAGCCTTAGGGAAAAAATTGAGGAAATCTCTAACAGGCCAACTTGAAGAGGCGGCTGACTTTCATTGTTGCCCAGGTCTGGCGGATGGCCTGCTGGACAGTCTTGGTGAACCGTTTTTGTTTGGCGTCTTTACTAAGCAGAACATGGAGTGAGTGGGGAGGTCGTTGCTTCTTCACTCGAACACACCCTTCCTCCTCAAAGCTCGGACTTTTTAAGGAATGCTGACGCGCGGCTTGCCCTCTGCACTGCGCTCCGTTGGCCTGTCGAGGAGAAGGCAGGCGTGAGGTGCGGGGGGACCCAGCCCTTGGCTCCCAGCTGCGATGCCCGTCCCAGCCACGCGCGTTTTCACCGCGCAGTTTCCCTTCCGGTCCTTGGCGCAGCAGGGAATTGCGCCGTCACTTGCCTCGGGCCTTGGGGTCCAGGCGGAGGCGCGTTGCCGCAGTCCTGCACGGCTGTGGAGGGGTGCTGGAGGAGAGCCCCGCGTGTTTTCATGGAGGGAAAACCCTTCCTTGAGAGTGACTGACTCCAGCAGCTGGTATTCAGATTCTGGTGTTTGGTGGATATTTCTTGAAAATGATTAAAGGAGCCTGTCACTTCCAGGAAACAACTGATAGTGTTGGCACCAGTGATGAAACAGGGGCTTTTAAGTAAATGTTAGGATTTTGGAAAACTTGCATCTGCCGTTGCAGGCTCAGCAGCTCCCCATGAAGGGTTTCCCGTTGAGATCACTAGTGGTGCTTATAAGGCTGGGCCCCGGGGCCATGACAGGCCGCCCCTCTCCCCCGCCGCAGGGGGATGTCCCTAACGGAAGGAGCCTCCCAGATCCCGGGGACCAATGACGGCACACTTCACCAGCTCAAGCCGCCCCACCCCAGCCACGTAGAAGGACCTGTCAGCCCGCGATGCCTCGGCCTGGCGACCTATCCAAACCCCCGTCCATCTAGCCTGACCATCCCTCACAACGAACGTATAAAAACCACCCCCAACACGGTCCGGGCGCGGACTTCCTCGACCTGCCTCGTTCGAGTCTGGGAACCCCGCCCGGGAGCGCTTCGCCATTAAAAAGCCTGTTAGACACTCTCTTGGTGTCCTGGTCTTTTACCTAACAGTACTAACAAGAGGCTTTAAAAATAAACCGCTTAATGACAGGCATCCGCATTTGGGAAATGCGTGTGACTCTGTGAGCTACTGTTTCCACATGGCCAGTGCAGCGTCATTAAAATACCTTTCCCTTTCCCAGCTACATACCCACGAGGCTTTTTTTTTTTCCTATCGCACTAGATTGAACACAGCAGGGGTGAGAACCCGGCCGCCTTCTTAGCCTAGACGTGAAGGAGGTGTGCAGCGACGCTGCAGCGCTGCTGCGGGTGTTTGCTCCGTCGCCTAGTGGCTCAGCTGCGTCGCGTCTCTGTGACGCCGTGGACGTAGCCCACCAGGCTCCTCTGCCCATGGGATTCTCCAGGCACAAGCACTGGAGCGGTTGCTGTTTCCTCCTCCAAAGGATCTTTCCGGCCCTGGGTCTCTTGCATCTCCTGCATTGCAGGCAGAGTCTTTCCTGAGCCACCGGGGAAGCCCGAATGGCACGTTGGATGGAGCCAGACGCGCCCTCCTGGGGCAGGACAGGCCTTCCCGGCAGCCCAGACGCTGGCTCCCCCGTTCTGAGTCCGGGCCTTCAGCCAGGCCACCTCCCCTCTCACCGCTAATTGATTACCAGTGTTCTCACCTACACTTAACACAGATGGAAAAGGAAACTGATGGTTACTTAACCTAATTAGAGTAACCTGATATAAAAATTTTAATATTGTTTCCCGGAATTCACGAATCTAATAAGATTATCAGGCCAGGTGATTTACTCAGCTCAAGTGATACGATTGTTTTTAGCTGATACCTTCTAATGCTTCTCAGCTGGGAAAGGGAAATGTGCGTTTTCTAGGGCATGTTCAGAAATGCCCTGACTCGTGTGTTGCTTTCAGGCAGGAGGAGGAGCGTGGCCGGGTGTATAACTACATGAATGCTGTGGAGAGGGACCTGGCGGCCCTGAGGCAGGGCATGGGGCTGAGCAGAAGGTCCTCGACATCCTCGGAGCCGACGCCCACGGTGAAGACCCTCATCAAGTCCTTCGACAGCGCGTCTCAAGGTAGCTCGTGCACCGTGCTGGTTGGCGGCGCGCTCTCGCAGGCTTGTGCTCTGGGCTGGCTGCCGCGCCTCACTGTCCTGCTCCAGGCTATGTCAGGGAGTCTCATCGCACTCCAGGCTATGTCAGAGAGTCAGTCTTCCTGCAAGCAGAGTTTTCACAGGAGGTTTGGGGTCTGTTTGGCCACAGAGATCTTGGTATCAGACTCGGGCTGACCCCACGCAGGGTCAGGTGTCTGCTCTGAGTCGGGCAGCCTCTAAGTATGGGACTTCGGGCCTGCTCGTCCTCCAAGCCCCTCGGGCCTGTGTACTCAGGTACTGCCTGACCCCGACACCCGGTGTCTCCAGATGTCGTCTCTCGTCCAGAGGCAGATCTGGCCCCTCAGTGCCGTCTCTCCCTGTGAAGGCAGCGCCATGCCGCCCAGTTCCCAGGCCAGGAGTTTCGGAGCCTCCCTCCTGCTCGCCCGGCACCAGTCCGTCATCAAGCCCTCGTGCCCAGCCTCTTGCACACACCTGCCTGCTCTCTCGTCTCTGGGAGCGCAGCTGGTGGCTGGTTCAGGCCACCACCCACTGCCATTCAGTGGCCCCCTTTAATTTTCTAATACAGATTTTTTCCTTTTCTTGGCCACGCAGCATGCTGGGTCTTAGTTCCCCAACTAGACACTGAGCCTGGGTCCCGGCAGTGAAAGCACAGAGCCCCAGCCACTGGCCCCCAGGGATTCCCGGGAGCCACCTTCTGAACAGTGCATTCCAGAGAGGGAGGTTGACCCGTGAGCGGCCATTATACATTGTGCGTCAAATGCAACACTGTGGAAAGCCACGTGAGGGGACGTGCTGAGCCCACGGGCGGGGAGGAAAGCTGCTTTGAGCCCAGCTCCCCTTCATGTAACATGCCAAGAACGTCACCACGTGCCCGACCTCTCACCTGGTGCAGCCACAGAAGCACTCCTGCGGCTTTTGCACGTGGAGTCCTTGGTTTGTGGAGCACTCACCCATGGGATTAAACGGCCGCAGTGGCGTGGCCGGCACAGCCAGGCCTGGAAGTCGATTCTGAGTCCGGGCCTTCAGCCAGGCCACCTCCCCTCTCACCGCTAATTGATTACCAGTGTTCTCACCTACACTTAACACAGATGGAAAAGGAAACTGATGGTTACTTAACCTAATTAGAGTAACCTGATATAAAAATTTTAATATTGTTTCCCGGAATTCACGAATCTAATAAGATTATCAGGCCAGGTGATTTACTCAGCTCAAGTGATACGATTGTTTTTAGCTGATACCTTCTAATGCTTCTCAGCTGGGAAAGGGAAATGTGCGTTTTCTAGGGCATGTTCAGAAATGCCCTGACTCGTGTGTTGCTTTCAGGCAGGAGGAGGAGCGTGGCCGGGTGTATAACTACATGAATGCTGTGGAGAGGGACCTGGCGGCCCTGAGGCAGGGCATGGGGCTGAGCAGAAGGTCCTCGACATCCTCGGAGCCGACGCCCACGGTGAAGACCCTCATCAAGTCCTTCGACAGCGCGTCTCAAGGTAGCTCGTGCACCGTGCTGGTTGGCAGCGCGCTCACGCAGGCTTGTGCTCTGGGCTGGCTGCCGCGCCTCACTGTCCTGCTCCAGGCTATGTCAGGGAGTCTCATCGCACTCCAGGCTATGTCAGGGAGTCAGTCTTCCTGCAAGCAGAGTTTTCACAGGAGGTTTGGGGTCTGTTTGGCCACAGAGATCTTGGTATCAGACTCGGGCTGACCCCACGCAGGGTCAGGTGTCTGCTCTGAGTCGGGCAGCCTCTAAGTATGGGACTTCGGGCCTGCTCGTCCTCCAAGCCCCTCGGGCCTGTGTACTCAGGTACTGCCTGACCCCGACACCCGGTGTCTCCAGATGTCGTCTCTCGTCCAGAGGCAGATCTGGCCCCTCAGTGCCGTCTCTCCCTGTGAAGGCAGCGCCATGCCGCCCAGTTCCCAGGCCAGGAGTTTCGGAGCCTCCCTCCTGCTCGCCCGGCACCAGTCCGTCATCAAGCCCTCGTGCCCAGCCTCTTGCACACACCTGCCTGCTCTCTCGTCTCTGGGAGCGCAGCTGGTGGCTGGTTCAGGCCACCACCCACTGCCATTCAGTGGCCCCCTTTAATTTTCTAATACAGATTTTTTCCTTTTCTTGGCCACGCAGCATGCTGGGTCTTAGTTCCCCAACTAGACACTGAGCCTGGGTCCCGGCAGTGAAAGCACAGAGCCCCAGCCACTGGCCCCCAGGGATTCCCGGGAGCCACCTTCTGAACAGTGCATTCCAGAGAGGGAGGTTGACCCGTGAGCGGCCATTATACATTGTGCGTCAAATGCAACACTGTGGAAAGCCACGTGAGGGGACGTGCTGAGCCCACGGGCGGGGAGGAAAGCTGCTTTGAGCCCAGCTCCCCTTCATGTAACATGCCAAGAACGTCACCACGTGCCCGACCTCTCACCTGGTGCAGCCACAGAAGCACTCCTGCGGCTTTTGCACGTGGAGTCCTTGGTTTGTGGAGCACTCACCCATGGGATTAAACGGCCGCAGTGGCGTGGCCGGCACAGCCAGGCCTGGAAGTCGGCCCCGCTTGTCCAGGGAGCACCCTGTCCCCCTGGCGACTGGGCTGCTGGGGCTGAGGAGGTGGGGCGGCAGCTGTCCCCGGAGGCCCCGAGTGCTGGCGGGCAGGGTGCTCCCTGGGCGGGGTGCTCCCTGGGCAGGTGCTCCCTGGGCGGTGTCTGTGACGCTTCCGCTGCACTCCGTCACGGCCTCGCTCACTGTGCGCTTGCTGTCTTGCAGTGCCCAGCCCTGCCGCGGCAGCGATCCCCCGAACGCCTCTGAGCCCGAGTCCCTTGAAGACCCCCCCTGCGGCCGCCGTCTCCCCCATGCAGGTGCGTGCCTGTGGCTTTGTGTTCGCGTGTCCGTAGGAAGCGTCACACTCTCGGTTTGGAAGGAAGGCAGCGGAAACTCCATACTCTTGTTTATAGGGAGCTTTTTTCTTGCACTCTATTAATCAGATTTTTTAAAGGCATGAAAATATAAATGAAAGCAAATAAAGGCGCTAAGATATAATAAACTTCAAATAAGGTGAAGTTTCTTTAAATAGTGGTTGTCAGCCGAGGTTTAATGCTCATGATGTCAATTTGTAAACTTTTGTAAAGATATGTTAAAAAATCTCTCTACCTTGGAAAACAAACTAGAAATTATTAATAGAAGCCACAGTCAGCAGCATTTTAGCCCTTGTTTACTTAGCACAGGCTTCTCAAACCTGATTGTGCACGAGAGTCGTGTGGAATTTTAAACACACAGACTCCCAGGCCTCCTCCCACTGAATAGGTATCCCTGGGAACGGAACCCAAGATGAGGAGTGGTGGTTTTTCAGGCCTCGCTGAGGCCGTGAGGGGTCCGGGCTGGGTGGCTCTGCACCACGGACAGCTGCGAGGCCGGACCAGAGGTTGGAGGCAGTTCCGTTCAGACATCATCGTGGGGCTGAGACCTGTGGTTGAGAAACGGGCTGAGCCCTGCTGCGGGCCAGGCTGCTCTCCATGGCAAGCAGGGAGGAGGTGCCCGCGTGGAGCAGGGAGGCTGCCTCTGAGCGCGAGGGCTGGGGTGGGGGCGCCCAGGGCTGAGAGCCACGCGGACAGGCTGCAGCCCGCAGGGCTCCCCCAGGCCCTGGCTGAGGGCGTCCACACGCGCAGCACAGGGTGGGCCCCGCCGGCCGGGCGGGGGCCGCCCTGCAGGGAAGCGCAGCTCCTGGGGCTTCTCAGGGTTTGTGCCGGTCAGGGTTTGTTTGCCTCTGCCCCTCTGTCCGCTGCGGGAAGTCCTCTCTGAATCCTTGGAGCGTTCATTAGGGGCCCTCAAGGGCCACACCATGAAGTGGAGCTAAACAGCCCTGCCCTAAACGACCTGAGAAGCAAAGGGCCAGGGAGATCCCTCAGTCACGGGCAGCGGGCTCTGAACTGCCCCCGCGACCCTGGCCTCCTCTGCCACACTCGGGTGTCATCTGCCCCTCCCAGGGGGCTCAGTGACTCGCTTCTAATGAGCAGAGTGAGGCAGGGTGATAATGGGGGAGAGGACTCGGGCCTGTCTGGGGGGCTCCTCTCTCTCTTTCCTCCGCGGTCCTGTGGAAATGGATGGTTTGCGGTTTGTGTGGGAACTTGAAAGACCCTGAATATCCCAGGCCTTTGGGAGGGGGCTGGTGGGGGAGGAAGCAAGTTTGAAGGGCGTCCTTTCCGTGATGCCAGCACTTGAGTGACCACACAGTGCCGTCTGACGCCCTTTGACCTGTGGTTTCAGAGACATTCCATCAGTGGACCGATCTCCACGTCCAAACCCCTGACAGCCCTCTCAGATAAGAGACCGAACTACGGGGAGATCCCTGTTCAAGGTACGGCTCGCGCACCGCGCTCGCTCCTGTCCTTAACTTTCATCTGACTCTTTTCCTTTGTTCTTGACGTTATATCCGCCACCCTGGTATACGTCTGTGTCACAGCTTTACTAAGAGCGTGGCCTGGTTGCAGAGCGGGGGGTAGTTACGAGCAGACAGGTTGGAATGCGACGCTCCTGGTGTCACCGTGGGCGACCGGAGTCCGCACGGTGCCAGGCCCTCTTCTCACAGTGCTGTGTGGGGCGCGTGCGGTTGGCCCCACTTTATAAGTACGGACAGTGAGGGTTCAAGCAGTTAAATGTCTCAGGAACACAGGTTCGTGTAGTCACTGAGCGGTGGAGCTGGGCAGCCTGGCTCCAGAGCCCGCTTCCCTGGCCCCCGGGCTCCGGGGCACTTGTGAGAGCGGACTGAGAGCCGGGCCCCGGGCAGCGCCGTCGGCACGGGCTCTTTGTGGGGCCCGCATCGGGGGTCGGGTCCTTCTGCCCCCCCCGCTGCCTCCGTCGGGTGGGGCTGAAGTGCCGTGGGGGGCCGTGGGGGGCGGGGTGGCTGTGGAGACACCTGCAGGCCCCCGCCGGCCCTCCTGCCTCCTGGGCCCGCACTGGTGTGGGGGTGGGGGCGGTGGGGCCCAGGAGGCTGCCGCCGCCTCCACTTCACCCACCCGGGGGACCCGAGGTCTCCCCTCTGCCCGGAAGGGCCTCCTGCCCGGGGAAGGCGTGTGGCGGTTTAGGGGTCCCCTCCTGGCCCCCAGGTGGGCCTGGGACTGTGTGTGTGCTCCCGGGTCCCGGGGCTGACCTCTTGATGCTGCTTCCTTGTGTGAGTCAGGGGTCAGCTCGCTCAGGGCCTTCTCTTCCTCCCAGGCTCACACCCCCTGCGGTCAGCCTCGGCCCTCCCCTGTCCCCTGAGCGGCCGTGGTCCGCGGCGTCGGCGGCCGCGGGCTGCACCCGGTCGTGCTAAGCGCACGACCCCTCTCCTGTGTGTGGTCGTCTGTAACTGCGTCCGAAGGGCCTCCCCTGCAAGGCTGCCATACCGACTCCTCTTGATTGGCTCACAGCAGCACAGGGTTAGGGGGGAACCTTGCTGCCACCAGCAGTGTTTATCCCACTCACCCGTTGGTGAGCTTTACCTGAATCACTCGATAAAATGTGGACGCCCGAGCCTCGCCTCTGGTGTGCTGGCGTGGACTGTCCAGGAGAGAGGCATGGACGCTCTTCCCACAGGCACCCCAAGTGGCTCTTAGGGACGGACGAGCCTGGGGAACCGGGCAAAGATCGCCGCTGAGGCTCCCTGTGCCCTGGTTTTGTGGGTAGAAAGTGGGCGCATCAGGTCTGTGGGCCAGGCTTACTGAGGCCCCAGGCTAACGTGGTGAGTGTCTCGGGGCTTTTTCTGGCTCCCTTCTGTTTCTCTCCTGGTAACGGTCGGGTGATGACGCCACTGGGCACAGGGGTCTGCAGTCCCCCTGCAAGAGCCGCCCTCGCTCTCCACGTCTGTCTGCTCTGATGCCTTTCCTGGGCTTGCTTGAAACTGCAAATACAGAGAGCAGGAAACGCTTTTGGGTGACTTCTTACCCCCAATTTGACGATAGTGTAGCCCTTTATCTTAAATACCCACCAGGGAAAGACACTTACAAAACTAAGAGCCAGCAGCTGGGTCTCGGTCCTCAGAGGCCGCCGTGGCTCTCCAGGCCGCCGGAGGGGAGGCCCGAGCGCTGCGCTGCGGCCGCCGTCCGGGCCTGACTCAGACGGCGCGGTCTGCCCTTGGCGGGGTGGGAGCCCAGGAGCTCGGAGGCGCCGCCTCTGTCTCCTCTATGTCAGACACAGGGAAGCGCTTCAGACCAGAGATCTCGGTATAAGCAGACTTCTGGTGGTATGGTTGGCAGTTGAATTCGGTGGTCTGGGCCATAAGTGGCGGGCCTCTGTAGACTGCGTGTGAGCTCGTGTTTGTAGCCTGAGCAGGCACGTGGGTCCAGGTAGTTGGGAGGGTCTTCACTGCCCCTTGTACAGTGGTCTTTAAGGTCCACGGTCAGGTGGAGACGTTGCTTGGTCATGCGGACGGCTGGGGAGCTGGGGTCGCCCAGGGTCGGCGTGGCCTGAGGCTTGTGTTGGTGTCGTCAGCTCAGACGTCCAAGAGAGCGGCCCGGTCCAAGGAGAGTCACCTTCTGCAAGGAGAGTCACCTTCTGCAAGGAGAGTCACCTTCTGCAAGGAGAGTCACCTTCTGCAAGGAGAGTCACCTTCTGCAAGGAGAGTCTTGCTGTGGTCGTCCCACTGAGTTGTGTTATTTGCGGACAGAGATGTAAACCTTTTAAAAAATTCAGTATTTTGAAAAAACTGATTTATGGTAAGGGCATATGTAACAAATGTCATACAGAGTTAAAAGGTTTCGCTAGAAAGCCAAGTCTTTTCAGTCAGAAGAAAAAGACAAGTTATTGAAAAGTTTCACAGCAGTTTGCCTTCTCCAAAGGGTGGACCCAAGCCCGATTCTGGTCTCGCCCGATGGGGAGCTTCGCAGGAGAGGTCGCGAGAGAAACGGCGCCCTGCTGGGTTGGCAGCCTAGTGTGCACCCGTTCACTTCTGAAGGTGGTTCTTGCTGTCTGATAGACCCTGTCTCAGTTCAGTTCAGTTCAGTCGCTCAGTCATGTCCGACCCTTTGCGACCCCATGAATCGCAGCACGCCAGGCCTCCCTGTCCATCACCATCTCCCGGAGTTCCCTCAGACTCGCATCCATCGAGTCAGTGATGCCATCCAGCCATCTCATCCTCGGTCGTCCCCTTCTCCTCCTGCCCCCAATCCCTCCCAGCATCAGAC
>SJYT01042148.1:410610-424485 GCA_006410635.1 Cephalophus harveyi
CAGCAGGGCGTGGACCCCCACACGCAGCCACGCACTGTGGGCTCACGGCAGGGCATGGACCCCCCCGCACAGCCACGCACTGTGGGCTCACGGCAGGGCGTGGACCCCCCCCCGCACAGCCCCGCGCTGTGGGCTCACAGCAGGGCGTGGACCTAGTGCCTTTAGACCTTGCTACAGCAGAGGGTCTTGGGCTTCTGGTTGAGTTGCATCAGGCGGAAGTAGCTCTTAGTGGTTTGGAAGCGTTTGTCTGCGCTGAATGTCTCATCCCTGGAAATACAAGTGAATGAAATGGCCCTTGTCGGCGGGAGGTGTTTGTGTCGGGGACTCTGGGAGCCGTCGAGGGGCCTGGACGGGAAGGAGGGACAAGCCTCTGGGGCGAGAGGAGAGCTTCTTGCTCCCTGTGCCCTTGACGTTCGGGATCAGGTCTCCTCACTGTGGCACTTTCCACCCTGTGCAGAGCATCTGCTGAGAACGTCTTCGACCAGCCGACCTGCTTCTCTGCCGAGAGTGCCTGCCATGGAGAGCGCAAAGGCCATCTCAGGTACTGCCCTTCGTCTGAGACGGCCTTCAGAGGTGCGTCTGGAAGGCCTGCTGGTGGAGCTGAGCTCCTTCTCTTTAGGCTCGTTTAACCTTATCTGCCTCTTTAGTTGATTGTTTTTCCCTCTGAATTTCCCCATTGTATCTTACAGATTTCATAGAAATCATATTTCATGGACTGATTTCAAAAATAAAAAGAGCTAGATAGTTCCATTCACTTAACAAATGTGGAATCTTCCCAACCCAGTGATCAAACCCAGGTCTTCTGCATTGCAGGCAGATTCTTTACCAGCTGAGCCACCAGGGAACCCCAAGAATACTGATGTGGGTAGCCTATCCCTTCTCCAGAGGATCTTCCCCACCCAGGAGATGAACCGGGGTCTCCTGCATTGCAGGCGGATTCTTCACCAGCTGAGCCACCAGGGAAGCCTGTAGTCGTGGAAGGTCGGGATACTCACCGCAGGCTGTGCTGTGACTGTTCTGGAGGTTGTTTCTGAGCACACCAGAGATTCTCCGAAGCCGGGCGTCTGCAGTATGATGGGCCGTGTGACGGTGCTGTGTCTGATGGGCACATGCTGGTTTCCTTGAGCTAACATTTCATTTTTGTCAGCGTCCTTGCTATTTTCCTTTTGTGGATTTTTTTTAACCCTCAATAGCTCAACTAGAAGTTGGACCAGCAAAGGAGAGGTTTCTTAACGCTGCCTCCTTTGGGCACCATCCCACTTGGATGTGAATTTTAGTTGGTACAGTTTTTGGACACCTTAGCTGAGTGGGAAGTCCAACCAAAGCCTCTTCTGCAAAGCCAAGGTCCAGAGCCTTTCCCTGTAACAGGGATCTTCCCATTCTTTCTTAGTCTTTTCTTGTGCTTTATATAAAATTATGAAGGTTTCTCATCCAGTTTCCTAGCACAGTGCTTGAAAGAAACTGCAGATTTATACAGAGATTTGACAGTGGAAGAAAAAGGCAGAATGATTATAAAACTATGTCGGACGCGCAAGCGCATCGTTTTCCTAAGACCTTGTCGTAGAAAGGGCGTCTCCTCCAGGCCTTGGAGCATATCACTGCGCCGACGCAGAGGTGCAGGCCCTCCACCGCCGGGAGGCGCTAGCCGGCCGGGGGTGGGGTGACTGGTGCTGGCAGGCCTGTGTCCCAGCCGGCCCAGGCCGGCACCGCAGCGCTCCCACGCCAGCACCTGCTGAGGCCGCCCGTCCGGGGTCAGGGCCTGGCCTCGTGTCTCACGGCTCTCGTGCACAGCCCGGCGCCGTGGGCACCCGCTGGTCCCCTGCGCCTCGTGGACGGAAAGCCGCCTCCCCTGTGGCCCCGTTGTCGGGCTGCTTCCACCTCCAGTTCTCAGGGCTTTCTGCGTCCAACACGGCACGCGCCTGACTGTCAGACTCTCCAAGGAGGACTCTCCTGATGCTCCTTACTTCTCGGTAGTGGACTGGACATGACACCTTCTGCTGTTCTGTCTCACTGATTCCTGTTTTTCTAAACTTTGGCTTGACCCCAAATCACGCGAGGCCCCTGTCTTTCCTTTCTGTCGCCTCGGTGCTTTTGGCCAAGTTCAGGAGGGTTTTGTTGCTTGAAGTTGAGAGCAAGTGTTGCTTTGGTTTGGATCGTGTTTGTGACTGAATCAGGTTTGGTGGGACTCACTGTGGGCCAGGTGTGTGCTAGAATGCGGGCTTCTCTGCACACTTCAACAGCTGTCCCTTTTTTACAGTCTTTTTGAAGTGAAAAAATAAAATCCTTTCACGTTATCAGTCAGATGAAGACAGTATTAGCTTGTCCCCCTGCGTGGCAGTTTCTGGCCTTCCCCTGTGGCCCAGAAGGTGAAGAGTCAGCCTGCAATGTGGGTAAGACCCGGGTCTGATCCCTGGAGAAGGGATTGGCAGCCCGCTCCAGTATTCTTGCCTGGAGAATGCCAGGACAGGGGAGCCCGGTGGGCTGCGGTCCCTGGGGTCACAGAGTCAGACTCGACTGAGCGAGTCACACACACACGGTCTCTGCTCTGTGGGGGACCTGCTGAATGAGAGTCTCAAGCTCAGTTCAAGCTGCTTCTGCTCTGACCTGCAGTGTCCAGACGGAGCAGCGAGGAGATGAAGCGCGACGTGTCCGCTCCCGAGGGCGCGTCGCCCGCCGCGCTCATGGCCATGGGGGCCAGCTCGCCGCAGCTGTCGCTCTCCTCCTCGCCCACGGCCTCCGTGACCCCCACCGCCCGCAGCCGCATCAGGTAGGGGCGCGTCCCGCGAGGGCACTGCCCTCGCGCCATCCTGGGCCTTTTGAGAGTGGATGAGCGGGTTGTGAAATAACGGGATTCGAGGCCTGGTGTGTGTTCTCTCTTTGCGGGTTAAGTGTTTTCTGATCCACTCTTCTATGCCCAGAGTGGAGAAAGATGATAAAAAGTACAAAAATAAAAGAGTTACAGAGAGAATTATTTCCCCCAAGCAGCTGGTGTTATTTTTGTTTTTTTGTGGGTTTTTCTTTTCTTTTTTTTTCCAGTTTTGCTTTTTTAAAGTAGCGAACAGCTGAGTACAAAAGTGAGTTTAGTGACCCTGGAACACCGGCTGTGAGTAGAGAGCGAGGAGGCTGGAGGCGGGCACCTCGGGCAGCTGAGGGCCCAGGGTGGGGAGGAGGGCGGCCGCTGGCAGGCCCCAAGGCTCAGTGCACGCGCAGGCAGAACTCGAAGGGGGCGGCAGTGGTTTTGGACCTTTCCTGTTTATTGACCTACGGGTCTGAATAAAAGTGGACTATTTGGGCTCTCAGACTCAGATTATACACTCGGGTTTAGCGCCCTACCTCTCGGGGACCGACCTCTTAGAGCGGCCCCGGGTGCAGTGAGCAGCGGCGGCAGCGGCACCCACCTCTCTGGCCGAGCGAGGCGAGCGCTGTCCCCCTGGGTTGTGTCTAGCGCCCCAGGCGGGGGCGCCCACTGTTCCCGGCCCCTCTGCGAGCAGCCGTGCGCCTGCCCAGGACCGCTCCTGGCCTTGGCTTCCTTGCCTGACAGTAGTTACGGGAGACGACCCCTCACCCTCAGCGGCTCCCTTCTGCAGCTTCTCCTTGTGCCCGTGGGCTGCGCTGGGCTTCGGCGCTGTTCGAGGCTGTCTCGAGCAGAACGGCTGTGTGAGCTAGAGTAGACCTCTAGCGGTGGCTGTGACGGCTCCTTTTGTTTTCCTCTTGGCTTGCTCTTTGGTTTTGTTCACATCTCACCTTTATCTTCATTCTCGTTTCCTGTGTTCGGTGCTGTTGTGACAAACCTCTGAGCCCTTTCAGCTAGGACAGGAAGGTGGTGAGCCAGCACATGCCCAAAAGTGTTCTTCGAGACAGGGGTCTGACTGCAGGTTGGAATACTTTTGTATTTTACTTTTGGTTCCAAAATAAACAAAAATTGGTGCTATTTCAACACACCTGTCAACTGGACAAGCTTCGCTCTTCGTGCGTGCTCTGGTGTCCTGTCATCGTTTGTAGGGTGAATACAGTCAGAAGGGCCCTGCGCCGCCTGTGACATCTAGGACACGGGCTGGACTGTTGGGTGTGCGGTTGTGGGGCTGGAGTCTGCTTTACTTGCACAGCCATCGCTGGAAATCAAGCCAGCTGTGCAGAGGGCTCTGCTGGCCAGGGACGGCGTGTTCTGCAGAGCCCGCTCTCCACAGGCTCCTGCGTGCTGTCCTGCCCCTGGAGTGGCCCCTGGAAGGAAGGATTGGTGCTGGACGGGTTGGGTTCGGGTCTCCCTTGCTCCATTGCCACGCTGGCCGCAGTCTCTTTAGATTCAGTGTCGAGTCTGGGGCAGGATGTTATTCTGCCCCCAAGCGGGTGACGGTGCCCTGAAGTACCCCACATAGAATCTTCGGGGAGGACCCCTGCGTAGCTGTTGAGCCCTCCCCCAGCTTCAGAGTGTGTCCGTGCCGTACGGCACGATGATGTTCCCTGAGGGCCGCCCAGCACCTGCACAAGGCCTGACATGGTCGAGCCTCGCAAGGGGGTGCCGAGTGAGTGAGTTTACAGAAGAACTCTATTTTTATGCAAGGGAAAATGCTAATTACTTGCAGTCAATAAAGAATGTGCAACTTAGCAGTCGAGACTTTGAGACGCGCCGTGGGTGCTGTTGCTGCTTGCTGCTCTTCCGTCCCATCTGCTTCCCCAGGTGTGTGCTCTCTGAAGGCAGGAGTGGTCCTTCACCTGGGCTAACCCCGTCCTTTGTGATTATAGTCAGTGCTTTAAAAAGAAGGTGAAGTGACCGAGGACGGAGACGTTGCGTGAGATGAAACGTAACGGCGAGGAAGGCCGAGGCCCGAGGGGAAGGAGGCGTGGCGGCCCTGGCTCGCTGCTGGTGCGGCCGCTGCGCTCCGCGCGTCCCGGGCCGCACTGCGCCGGCCCTGCGCCCGCTTCCCTGTGGGTGCTGGCAGGGCCTCCCTTCAGGCGGCTGAGCCCCGACAGCGGTGGGTCTGTGGGACCCGTAGGTGTTGACAGGAATCAGACGCGTGCAGAAGCCGCTGGCCGCTGGCCGCCTCCCAGGAGCATTTGTTCTGTTGAGGTGTTCTGTTCTGTTGGATTTCTGGCTTGGAAGGGCGCTCTGATAAGGAACACGAGTTGAAATGTTTCTTCTCTCCACTTTCCAGGGAAGAAAGGAAGGATCCTCTGTCCGCCTTGGCAAGAGAATACGGGGGGTCCAAGAGGAACGCCTTGCTGAAGTGGTGTCAGAAGAAAACCGAGGGCTATCAGGTAACCGTGTCCTTCCGGCCAGGGGAGCCGCGCGAGCCTTCCCGTCCGGAGCGGGGGCCGCCACGCTGCTCCTGTTCAGCTGCCGTGGCATTTCTCACCGACATCCTGGTTGAGTGCTCTGTGGAGGCCTCACTGGACTAAGAGTGAAAACATATCTTTCTTTAAATGAAGCTGTTGCTTATCACGCTTACAGTTTTCACTCCGCCGAGTTGTGTCTCTGAGCGTTTCCCCTTGCCCTGTGCGGGCTCTTCGCCCGGTCGGCTGTCCGCCGGGCTCTCCTGCAGCCTGCCCTCCTGGCCCTCTGTCAGCCTCTCTCTCTCTCGGTGTTATTAGCCTGTCTGTAGAAGCTGGAGCCTGGCTGGTTTGTAATGTATTAGCTTCAGGTGAACAGCAGAGTGACCCAGGTGCTCGTGCGGCTCTTCTCCATCACAGGCCCTACCCGGCGCTGCGCGTGGCTCCCCTCGCCGGGCAGCAGGGCCTTGGTGTCCCTCTGGCTCACACACAGCAGCTTGCGTCTGCTGGTCCCACGCTCCTTGTATCCCCTCCACCGCTGTCCTCTCTGCTGACCATAAGTTTGTTCTCTACGCCTGTTAGTCTGCTTCTGTTTCGTAAATAAGTTCACTTGTACCATTTTTTTAGATTCCACCCATAGTGATAGCATATGTGTGTCTTTCTCTGGCTTTCTTCCCTTAAGATGACAGTCTCTGTGTCCGTCCACATTGCTACAAATAACATCATTTCATGCTTTTTTGTGGCTGAGTAGTAGTCCGTCGTGTATTTATACCCTGCGTCTTCATCCATTCATCTGTCGGTGGGCGTTGAGGAACTGAACGCTCCTGCTGAACTCAGGAGCACGAATCTTAGATGATTCCCCTTCTATGAACTCCCTAAGATAGATCCAGGGTGACTGAAAGTAGAATGGTGGTCGCCAGGGGCCGGGTGTCACGGCAGTCATTGTTTAAAGAGCAGAGTCGCCGTCATGCATGAAGAGCGTTCTAGAAATGGATGCTGGTGATGGTTGTACAACAGTGTGAATGAATGTACTCGATGCCACTGGACTGTCCGCTTATAAAGCAGTCGTTCAGCAGAAGCAGAGCGGTGAATGACTGGGGTACAGCCTGACAGGAAAGCCGAGCCGCGGACGCGGGGCCCAGACCACATACAGCGCTCACGAGCTGTGTGCTGATCACGCTGGAGACGTCTTGCACAGACGCCCGTCAGCAGCAAAACGCACACTCTTCTCAGGGGCCCGTGGGACAGTCAGGGTCGGCTGTGTGCTGAGCAATAAAACAAATGTCGATAAATTTTAAAACGTTGAGATTATACAAAGTATCTTTTCTGATCACAGTTGAATGAAATTAGAAATTAATAGCGGAAGAAATACTCACAACGTGATGTAACAAAACTGTGGGAGATGGTGAAAAGGAGCTCCTAGGGGATTTCTAGCTGTGAACCCCACCCTTTAGAAAGAAGAAAAATCTCAAATCAGTGATCTAAACTTCTACCTGAATAAAGTAGAAAAGGAAGAACGAACTCAGCCTAAAGCAGTCAGAGGAAGGAAATAATGAAGATCAGAGCAGAAATAAGAAGTAGAATCGGCAGAGGAGATAGTTGACACCAGCAGTTGCTTCTTTGACAAGATCAGCACATACGCCGACCTTTGCCTAGACTGACAGAGAGAGAGGAGGCTGAAATTACTAGACTCTGGAATAAAAGCAAGGACTTTACTAAATGACCTTATAGAAATGAAAAGGATTAAAGGGAATACCGTGAACAGTACACCGACGAATTACTTAACCTCGACGATTCTGATTCCTTGCAATATACAAGCTAGGAAAACCAGCTCAAGAGAGAAATCCTGACCAGACCTATCGCAACTAAAGAAACAGAATTAGTAATGAAAACAATTTCAGCAAAGAAAAGCCCAGGGCCGTAAGGCTTCCCTGGTAAATTTTGCCAAAGGTTTACAAAGAATTAACAGCCAACTTTCTCAGACTCTTCCAGAAATAGAATGGAGAACACGTCCTCGTTCATTCTGTGAGGCCAGTATTATCCTGATCAGAAAAAGCGATCACGAGTAATGAAACTAGAGACCAGTATTTCTTTCGCAGAAATCCTTAATGAAGCGCTGACAGAGTCCAGCAGCGGATAACAGGGCTTGTGCGCCCTGACTGAGCTTGATTTATCCCGGGAATGCAAAGCTGGCTCAACACCAGAGAAGGAAAAGGAGCACACCCTGCCATGGAGTAAAAGGGAAAACCCATTCACGATGAAAACACCGAGCCAGCTCTAGAAGGGTGCTGTCTCCAGCTGCCCAAGGGCGTCTGTGGAAGCCCAGAGCTGCCGCCACGCCTACCGGTGAGCCTGAGCAGGAAGGGCGGCTCCTCACTGTCTCTACTGACTTTTACTGCACGTTCCCCCTGGGGCAGCGGGGTGTGAGGAAGGGAGAAAAGGCATTGAAAGGAAGAGGCAAAACTGTGTGTGTGCAGGGGACCCGAGTGCCACCTAGCAGACCGTTAGGATTCACAGAAAAGCTGGTGGAGCCAGTGAACAGAGTCCGCAGCGACAGGATACACTTCAGTTCAGTCGCTCAGCCGTGTCCGACTCTGTGACCCCGTGGACTGCAGCACGCCAGGCCTGCCTGTCCATCACCAACTCCCGCAGTTCACTCAAACTCATGTCTGTTGAGTCGGTGATGCCATCCACCCATCTCATCCTCTGTCATCCCCTTCTCCTCCCGCCTTCAATCTTTCCCATTGTCAAGGTCTTTTCAAATGAGTCAGTTCTTCACATCAGGTGGCCAAAGTATTGGAGTTTCAGCTTCAGCATCTGTCCTTCCAGTGAATGTTGGAGACTGATTTCCTTTAGGAATGACTGGTTTGATGATCTTGCACTCATATAAAAATTATCTGCGTTTCTCTATACTAGCAGTGAAAACTGAAGATGAGCTTCAGAATTCCCATTTACAGCAGCATCGTAAAGAATAATGCATCTGGGGGACTCCCCTAGCGGTCCAGCGGCTAAGGCTCTGCACTCCCCCTGCGCGGGACACAGGCTTGATCACTGGCCAGGGAACTGAGGGCCCACGTGCCTCTGGAGAAGAACGTGGCTCAGGAGGCCACACATGCCCCAGTGTGCACTGCAGCGCCGGGTACAACTGCCAAGACGTGGAGGCAGCCTAGACGCCCGTCAGCAGATGAGTGGGTGAGGAAGATGTAGTATGTGCATACAACGGTGTTACTCAGCCATTAAAACCAATGAAATAATGCCATTTGCGGCAACTTGGATGGACCTGGGGATTATCATACTTAGTCAGAAAAAGACAAATACGGCATCGCTTATATGCGGAATCTAACACAATAACACAGTGAACTCACTGTAAGACAGAAATGGACTCTCAGGCTCAGAGAAGGCGCCGGTGGCCACCAGGGGGCCGGGAGCCTGGGGCAGCACACGCCAGCCTTCACAGTAGGCGAGCAGCGAGCCCTCCTTCCCGTGCAGCAGAGGCTCCGTGCAGCACTGGCCGTCCGGACGGGAAAGGGCTGGAGAAAGAATGTGCACACCTGTGTGTGTATAGTTGAAGCGCTCTGCTGTACACTTGCAATTGACACAACATACGTAAAGTAAAAATCTTAAAAAAGCAGTAAAATACTCAAGTAAATTAACCAAGGGGCACAAGGTTTGCTTGCGGGAAACGGCAAAGCGCTGTGAAGGACACTGAAACCTAAGCAAACGGCAAGATCCTTTCTTCGATGGATGGCAAGACGGGCTCCATGATACGGCACGGGTGAATCTTGGGAACATCATGCGCAGTGAGGGAGAAGTCAGTCCTGAGCCCTGACCGCGGGCCGGGCCGCGGGAACACCAGCACCACGGCTCCCAGTTGGATCTCGGACCACGACCCTGAGCGTGAGTCCGCGTTGCCCCGCCTCGTGTGCCTTCTCCTTTCTATCGCTCTTTGTCGAGCTGTCCTTCGCGTGAGGCGCGCTTCACCCACTTACAGTCGTGCCTGCAGTGTGTGCGCAGAGCTGCGCGCCCGGCACGCCGCCGCTCTCGCAGCACTTCCGTCAGCCTGAACGGAGGTCTCGACGTCAGCAGCCGCTCCCCGCTCGGCGCGGGCCCCGCAGGCCGGCCTGCTGCCTGGCGGCCTGCCTGTTGCGCGTGGGTTGCGGCGCTGCAGCTGGGCCGCGCGTGGGCCTCTGTGGCCGCCGCTCTTGGGGGCCACGCCTCCGTGGTTCGCCCGTGGCGCGTGAGCCTCCGTGGGCCGCTCCTGTGGCTGCACTGTGTTCCGCCCTGTGGACCGGCTGCGGTCGTCCCGTCCGTCTCCCGCGGACGGCGGTTGGTGGTTGTGGGCGTTACGTATGACGCTGAGGCTTTGCGGGGACGTAAGCGATTTTCTCATCCTCCTGTCCAGCTGCTCGGCTGCTGAAACGGTTTGAAATTGCCATCTGGTGATTTCTCTGTCAGCTGCTTCCCCTCTGCCATTTGGACTGAAGTGCCAGTGTGTGTCTCCTTTTCCAGACTGTGAGCTCCTTAGAAGGGCCTGCCTGTGCCTCCCAGCGTCCAGCGGAAGGCCCTGCCCGCGGCAGAGCGCAGTGGCTGTCTGCACTTGTATAGCGAATGTCTTGGGAGACGTTGGAGGTTCATGTTTAGAACAGCAGTTCTCAAGCTTGTCTGTAAAATCCTGTGAAGACTATGGGGAAAGCACAGATTCCTGAGAACCAACCCTCAACATTTATAGTTCGAGAGGTGCCTAGTGAGACTCTGAAATCTGCGTTTCTGTAGGCATCGTGCTTGATCCGCAGACCATGTTGTAAGAGTCACGCATAGAGCAGTGATGAAGACCTTGGACTTGAGGGTCAGGTAAGGTTTGCCCGTGAGCTCTGCCTGTTACTGTGTGACCTTTAGCAAATTACTTAGCCTCTCTGGGCCTCCCTCTTCCTCCTGAACTCCATTCCTGTAAAATGGAGGCTTAACTGAGGAAGTGTACACATTCTAGCATTTGCTACGTGTTTAATAGATTTAAAGTATTACTTTTCTGTTACTTTGTGTCATCTTGTAACATGAGCTTTAAATTTTTCTAGGCCATTACATAAATGGACTAATTTGAGATAATTAGAAAGTACCTCCCCCTAGATTATGGAACTTTGCCATATATCAAGTTGTTTAAAATTTTAAGTAACCAAGTTGATTGAGATCATTCAAGCGTTAAATCAATGACTTAACTAATGGCTCTTGCTTCCTTCCCACTTAAATTCTCTGATTCTGTGATTTTAAGGTACATTGCCTTAGGTTTAAAAAAAAAAAAAATTAGAAAGTACCTCCCCCTAGATTATGGAACTTTGCCATATATCAAGTTGTTTAAAATTTTAAGTAACCAAGTTGATTGAGATCATTCAAGCGTTAAATCAATGACTTAACTAATGGCTCTTGCTTCCTTCCCACTTAAATTCTCTGATTCTGTGATTTTAAGGTACATTGCCTTAGGTTTAAAAAAAAAAAATCACTTTGTTAAAATCCTCCATTAATAATTTTAATTTTTTTTCATTTCCTGCGTATTTAAAATGTACGAGGAAATGCAATGCAAAGCAAATGGGTCGTTGTACGTAAAGTAAAGCTCTTTTCTACACTGGACCGTCTGTGCTGCAGACGCCCTTCGCCTGCTTCCTGCGCAGACTTCTGCAGTGGTGGCTACACCACGGCTTTTCTCTTTGTCTGGCTTTTGTTTCCTGTGAAATTAATGTCTATTTTGTTGTTTAAAAATAAGGTAGGATGCTGGTGGTTTTATTTTCAAGGTCTGTGAGTTAAAATTGGATATAATTTTATATGCATAATCTTTTTAAGCTGAGAGATGTATCTGATAGAGCTCCTAATTTGTCGAGAGCCATGTCGGATGTGCCAGAGCCCTTTCCTTATCTGGCCGTAGGTACTGATGAGTGTCCCCTCCCTGACGCCCGCCGTGTGAGACCCACCCTGCAGTGGCCGGATCCTGCAGCCGGCAGGAGCGGGGCTGATACGTGACCAGCAGCACGCGCTCCCCCTCAGGTCCCGACCGGCCTGTGAGCGAGCCTGCTGCCCGTCGTGGGCGCTGGCCACTTAGCAGGGGCGGCCTCCCCAGCCGACACTTAGCTTGCCTTCCGCTCACCCTCCTGAGAGGCGTCCTGCAGTGACCGTGCTCGTCGCTGTAATTTCATTAACTGTCCATTACACTGCAAGCCCTTGTGAGTTTGCCTTTTATCTAACACATTTTCCTCTGTTAAATTGCACCCCACCACCAGCTGGTCACTGAAGTTTTTAAATACGGGAATATCAGCAGGGTGGGGCTTGCTATCACCTTTGCAGACGCCGGCCTGAGCCCCCCTACCCCCACCCCCAGGGACTGGGATAAATGACTCCCTGAAGGTGCTTCTGAGCCATTGCTTTACAGGTTCTTTTCTTTTTCTAATCAGCACGTCAGCTTGTAGACAATTTTGTTTTAAAGCTAATTTAAGCCCACAGTTGATGCCTTAGTGCTCAGGGAGCCGGGCGCTCTGCTGCTTGGAGTCGCGGGCCCAGGGCTCTGTGTCTCTTGAGGGACTGAGGGTGTGAGCTGGCTGCAGCAGGGGCGCCGGGCGCCGGGGGTAGCTGGCCCCTCAGTGTGCTGCCCTTCTGCCTAAAGTTTGCGTTGAGCAGCTTCTCTCAGCTGCTCTCGCGCCATTGCTGTCTCATTCTTGGAAAGCCTAACTGGACACAATGAAGGAGCCGCCAGAGGGTAAGCTAGGAGAGCTTTACTTTGAAACCTCATTGTTTTCTGATAAAATGCCAGGCCTGGAGATGGATTAGTTAATCCAAAGGATAATGAAATCACTTAATCTACTACAGAATAGTTTTAATAAATGAGCAGAAGCTTTTAGTACTGCCCGAGGTAGTTTAATCTCAAACAGTAAGGATACACAGTTTTATTGAAGGATTTGCTCGTTAGCTCTTGGACCGAAGAAGGAAAGACTGCATTTCTGCATTAGCGAAATCAGAATTGATGGACTCGAATGGTTTAACAGGAATGTGTGCTATGCTTTACTTGCCTTCTAGCAATATTTCCCAATATAAAATTAAGTTATCAGATACATACTAAGCCCTGTGCCAAGTCGTGTGCTGGGCATTGGAACAAGAATCAAGAGATAGAAAGGCAGTCCCTGTCTCAGGAAGCTTGTGAGCTACAAGTCAGTAATTAAAGTTCCGTGTGGACTTCCGTGTGTGACTGAGATTCTCAGATCAGACTCTGCTAAGAACTTCTATTCTGTGCAAAAGACAAATGTTATTTAAACATAAAATACAAATGTGTGCTCGTTAGTTTCCAAGCACTTAAGGATTTTCCAGAGAGCTTTGTGTTATCGATTTCTAACTTAATTGCATTGTGGTCCGAGAACGCACTCTCTGTAACTTGAGTCGCTCTCAGATTTTTCGAGACTCATTTTGTGGCCCAGGACGCGGTGTGTAGTTTTTAAGGCTGCTCTGCTGCTGTCGGAGGCCAGTTAGAGCCGGTGGTCGAGAGCCGTCCGCGTCCTCGGGCTCTGTCAGCTGCTGAGTGAGGGGCGGGGGTCTCAGCTCAAGCTTGCGGGCTTCCCGTGTCTCCGTGCAGGGCTGAGGGTGTTTGCTTTGTGTGTGTTGAAACCGTTGCTTGGTACATAGATGTTGAGGATGGAGGAACTCCCCTCTGTCATGAAGCGACCTTCATCCCTGCTGCTCCTCTTTGCCCTGAAGTCCGCTCTGGCCGACACCCCCAGCCCGGCCCGCTCTGGACTGCATTTAGCGCGGTGTATGTCTTTCTAGGGTGTTTCTGATAGGGAGCGCAGAACCAAGTATTGCCATATCGCTATTTTAAGTTATTTTCCTAACAGTTGCTCTAGAGATTACAAAATGCATCTTGCCGCGTTTACCTGCGGCTTTTCTGACTCCGCTTGGTGCCCTGTTGCAAGCTTGCTGCAGTGCGGCCCCGTCCCCTCTTTCTTGGTCCTCCGTTGTCCTGGGGTTAGATTTGTGTTGTCGACCCAGCAGTGTGGCGCTGCCGTTAACTCCCGTGCGCAGCGACGCTCTTGTAAAAAGCCTGAGAGAAGAAAGTAACGAGGCGACTTCTGGCGGGGCGGCTGCCTGCTTTCTGTTCTTCCCTGACCCATTAGTCCCTTTTCCTGAATAATCGTCTTAATTTATTTCCTGGAGATCAGTCAGCTCTCCAGAGCCCTGAAGTGATTGTTTTTGACCAGTTTGTTCAGTCCCATGTTGTTTTTTAGGAGAGGGTTTGTCGGACCCTGCCCCACCACAGGGAAGGTCTCCCAGCGTGCTTCCTTTTGGGTTCTTCTTTTATTCCCAACTGTTTTTCACTAAGAAGCGGCAGATTCTCCCAGAATTGTGTGTCCCTGTGGATTGAGTGAGAACGAACGGACAGATAAAAATAGCCAGGCCTTCCTGACTTCCTTTGAAGCAGTTGTACAATCAGTAGGCAAAGTAGGAAAAGGAAGTTCCTGCGCGGCTGCGTGCGTTCACTGGGAGCAAGCTGGCGTCGGCCCGCACAGCCCCCAGGCCCTGCATGGAGCTGCCCCCAGCCTCTGCTGGTGTGCCCCCTGCCCCCCCCGCCCCCCCAGT
>SJYT01042148.1:424971-467458 GCA_006410635.1 Cephalophus harveyi
CCCCCCCCAGGCTCTACTCCGCAGTTGGGAGCTGCAAAGACAGCTTTCCTGCCCCAGAGGCCCAGGTTCCCTGTGGTGCCTGTTGGTCACCCCATGCTGGGGGGCGATGGGGGAGGGGAGGGGGGCGGGCAGGGAGGGAGAGGCGCGCCCCTTCCCACGCCTGTCCTTGCTCTGTAGGAGGCCCTGGGTCCCTGGGAAGACGCTGCGAGCGTCCCTGCGCCATCCTCTCCCCTCCGTCCTAGCCTGTCTCCAGTGACTCTGGGCGGGAGGCTGGGAAGGCTGGGGCTTCTGCAGTCGCGAGGCTCCTGAGCCAGGCTCAGTGTTGGTTCAGTTTCCTCTGCTATATCTGGAGGCTTATGTCACAGGAATGGCTTCCCAGAGGTGAAAATCCAAAAGGTGCAGGCTGCAGATAAGGGTTTGATCTGAATCAAATTGAGGTTGGAAGTCTGAACTTTTTTTATTGTACATTGTCAGTTTGCATGGAAACTGGGTTCCCATACAGAAAGCTCTCATTGTTTGTAAATATCACCGTGTCCCAGGGTTTAAAATACTCGAACAAAGGGAAACGAGTAGCCAGATTTGTGGTCCCACCCGTTCTTTATGTGGACTCACACATACTCACAAGCTCCCGCCAGTGAAGCGGTGGAAACTGCTGGTCTGACCGTCCTGACCTGGTGACTTGCCGTCTTTGTCCGGAGCGGTGGCTGGGCCGGGGGCTCTCACGTCCCCAGCGGGCTCTGCGGCCCGGGCTCGGCTCCGCGCGGCGGCCGCGGCCGCGGCGGGCGCGTGGGCTGCCTCCTGTGTCCAGGGGCCCTCTGCATGCCGAGCACAGCAGCTGGAGACCAAGGTTTCCCAGAACCACCGTGTACCTCCGGGGCTCCGTGGTTTACCCGTGGTTTGACGGCAGCTGCTCACACGTGTTTCCAGCAACGTCCGGGCTCTGATTTCTGAGTTACTTGCTTAGTTGGCATTTTGGGAAGTCAGTTGGCCACCGTTTCAGCGTGAGGCAGGTGGCAGTGCTCGGCCGGCTCCCCGTGACGCGGTGAGGGCTTCCACGCCCGGGGCGGGGCGGGGAGCTCCTGCGGCCCCGGTTGAGCCTCAGTTCCCGCTTTCCTAACCGGGCGTGTCCTCCAGGGCCTGTGCACTCAGGAGGGGTGACTGTCCCCCGGGCAGGCAGAGCCTCTCAGACGCACCTGCTGAGGCTCCCCCGGCAGGAGGGGTCCCCGGGGTCTCCAGCTCCGGGACTCCGGGTCCCGCCCCTCGGCCTTCCTCCTCTCTTCCCACGGAACTCCGCGATGACGGAGCAGCCACTGGGGGTGGCCGACGGCCTGGCCTCCAGCGCTCGGTCAGCTCGAAGTCTCAGGACTGCGTGTGTCCATCGGAGCCCGCACCTCGAAGGCCACCCCTGAGACGGCCCTGGGAATCGTCATGATGTGGCCCCTGCGCTTGCCCTGGGGTCTCCCGACGCCCAGCCCCAGGCTCTTCCCGCCAGGCAGGGCCCTGGGCTCCAGGAGGTTTCCAGTAAGCAGACCTTTTTATTCTATGAGGAATGCTGAGAAATAAGAGAGAAATCAGATAAGCAGCGTTTTCAAGAGCTGCGTAATTTTTTTGCTGAAAGCAGAACCATTAAATTGTCTGGGTCACATAATCTTTTTGCATCATCTCCAGCAGCTTGCACGGCCCTCACTTCCTTCCATCCTGAGAAGCCTTTTTCCTCTCGTGCTTCAGTGACTGCCCTGGAGTCCAGCGTGGCTGGGGAAGGCCACAGGGGAGTCAAGGCTGGGCCGGTTAACTGCGTCACACGCGCGAGCTTAGCCTGAGGTCCGTCGGGAAGTCTGGGGTGAGCGCTCCATTGGTGGAAGCCGCTCGTTTGTGGAGGTGCTTCACGGCCATGGGAAGGGTGCTGAGCCTCCAGGCGCCGTCGGGAGGGGAGCTGGGTTTCTTGCCAGTGCGCTCTTCAGTGCAGGGCACAGCAGGCTGGCAGTCACCCAGCCAAGAGGGGGTAACGCAGGCTCGCCGGCATTGACGTGGCTCACGCGTGCCCCTCGGTAGCACGAGGAGGCGCGGTTCTCTGCTCCATCGGAGGGTCCCACCCGCACACGTCTGGGTGGACCCTAATCGGGGCTGTTGGTGGACACCTCCCTGTGGCCAGGGCTTCCTCACAGCGTGCTGGCCACAGCCCAGGGCGGGCATCCTGAGTGGGGGACAGGTAACAGCCCCTTGCTTCTCGTGACCTGGTGCAGGGGAGGGATGTGGAGCCCACGCTGATGGGCAGTGAGGCTCTGAGAGGGACTCAGGGCAGAAATACCGCCAGGCCACTTCTCAGGAGTCCAGGCCGTCTCTTAAGGAAGCGGAGACACTACTCATGCGACGCGGACCCCAGGTGAGAGGGGCCTGGGCAGAGCCTGGGTCAGGGAAGAGGGGAGGGGCTCTTGCCGCACACGCAGGGTGCCTGGGGGCTCCCTGGGCCCCCCACCCCCAGCAGACAGCGCCCGACAGCTCACAGCCCGGGGCCGGCCCTGCTGCAGTTTAACTGGGCTGTGTTCAGTCGGGGACGGGCTGCACAGGTGGGGAGCCGTGAGAGCCCGTGTAGAGCCCGGATCTGGCTGCGAGTGTGGTCTGGGCTGCCCTCTTGCCCTTTAAGCAGATGTGCTGAGGTGGGGTTGACCACGGCTCAGATAAACGTCAGGTGTGGGGCGTGATGGTCTGACTATGCACACACGGAGTGTGACCACAGGAGGCTGAGCGAGCCTCTGTTATGCCCGAAGTCCGAGTCCCCAAAAGTGAGAGAATAAGACATCCACAGCAATGCAAGAGCATAAAGGGGTTTATTGCTAGCTCGAGCTGGGGCCCAAGTCACACTCCAGCGCAGTGGAGAGGAGCAAGAGCCCCGAGCCCTAAATTACACCAGTATTTATAGAGTTAAGACAAAGACAGGGCGTTGGCAAGGGCGGATTGGTTGCAAGGATTTTATGGCGTCTACTAAGTGGCTAAATTTTCGGGCGTGCGGGCTTTCTTAGGGGATCTTCACCCTCTTCCTGATAGGCTGAAACTCGGCTACGGGAGCATACTGATGGGTCGAGTCTTGATGCCACAGACCAACGGCCATCTTCTCCCTGGCAATGGCCCGGCTCCTCTGCAGGGCAGGTTTGGCCTGAAGCCTGCCACGGCGCCGGTTTGGGCCCTGGCGCCTCGCCTCACGTAGTGCGGGGCAGAAAGATGTTCCGTGATGGGAACTGTAAGGGTCTACTCTCAACTTTCATGTACAACGTACGGTGGTGGCAGGTCCCCAGGACCTGTTTATCTCCAAACTACAGGTCTCTGCCCTCCGGTTCCCCCGCCCCCCGCCTCTGGTGACCACAAACCTAATGCTTTTCTCCAAGGTTATCTGTTCGTTTTTGAAGGACAGCAGCCCCCGCGGCGTGCGCACAGCCCGGTGGCTCGGTGTGCCTCGGCAGCAGCGACCGCTCCTGCTGAGCGTGGTCGTTTTGCAGCTTGCTGACCTTCCGCCCCTGTGTGCGCCCGGGGCTGTCCCCGCCAGACAGATGCCTCTGTCCCCCGAGAACATCCTGCCCCTGGCCTGCCGTCGCTGCAGGGCTCGCATTTCTCTTAATTCTGCGTAAATGGAATCAGGGTGCAGTTTGGGGAAGGGTCTGGCTTCTCTCATCGAGTGTAATTGTTCTGAGATTGGTTTGTATTGTTCTGTGTCAGTAATTCATCTCCTTCTTTCCCGGAGACTCCTCGGTTTACGGCTGTGACCCCGTTCGGCTGTTGATGGACACGGGGCTGCTTCCAGCCGTCGCTTGTTGTGAGGAAAGGCCCCCTGGACCGTCTGTGTGGGCGTGTGTGGCGGCGTCTGAAAGTGGTGGTCTGAGAGGGTTGTGGCCCCCAACCGCCAGGGCGGGGCTCGGGCGGCCTCGGTCCTGTCCTGTCCTGGCGGGGGTGGGGGGCTCGGGCAGCCTCGGTCCTGTCCTGTCTGGTCCGGTCCGGTCCGGTCCCGTCCTGCCTGTGTGGTTTGGTTTTGGTTCTGCGGGTGCCTCTGAGCCCGTGATGTTGGGTGTCTTTCCACGTGCTCCCTCGTGACACGTCCAGGACCCTTCTTGGTGAAGTGAGCATCACGAGGTTACTCACTCCAGGGGAGACGTCATGCCGTCTGGAGCATGAGCCCTGCCCTCAGGGAACTTCCAACATTCGTTTTGAAACAGCATTTCCAGGCCTCTAACAGCGGCGCCTTTTCCTGGGCGATAGGCCGCCTTCGGACGACTGAGACTCGTGGTCCCGGCGTTCAGACGCCCGCAGGCCCCACCTCCTCGGGCCCTCAGCCACTCTGGCCGCGTTCTGACCCCTGTTACACCAGAAACCAACCTGTGTGCACACTGAAACCAGGCCGCCCCGCCCTGCCCCTGTCTCTTATACACATCTACGCGCAGCAGGAGCGGTCGCTGCTGCCGAGGCACACCGAGCCACCGGGCTGTGCGCACGCCGCGGGGGCTGCTGTCCTTCAAAAACGAACAGATAACCTTGGAGAAAAGCATTAGGTTTGTGGTCACCAGAGGCGGGGGGCGGGGGAACCGGAGGGCAGAGACCTGCAGTTTGGAGATAAACAGGTCCTGGGGACCTGCCACCACCGTACGTTGTACATGAAAGTTGAGAGTAGACCCTTACAGTTCCCATCACGGAACATCTTTCTGCCCCGCACTACGTGAGGCGAGGCGCCAGGGCCCAAACCGGCGCCGTGGCAGGCTTCAGGCCAAACCTGCCCTGCAGAGGAGCCGGGCCATTGCCAGGGAGAAGATGGCCGTTGGTCTGTGGCATCAAGACTCGACCCATCAGTATGCTCCCGTAGCCGAGTTTCAGCCTATCAGGAAGAGGATAGATGTGTATAAGAGACAGGTGTGAATGAGCCCAGATGTACGTTCTCTGTTCTCTGTCTTGGTAAAGTGGTGTCTTATTTTCCGCAGCCTTCATGTTCAGAAGATGAAACTTGTGTTGCGAAGCCCATTCTGTACTGAAGCCTCTGGCCTCTGCTCCTGGATCCTCCCTCCTTCCCTTCCGTGTGCTCCTGAGCCAGGCCTGGGGCAGCATCTGCAGAGCCTGGCGCCCTGCCTGGGGTCGGGCGTGCTGTTTCCAAACACCTCCAGCTTGCAGCGCGTGCCGTTCATCCTGTGGGTGGGCCCTGTTTCACGTGTCTGTGTTCTGCTCCGTAGACGTTTGCGTTGCTTCCGCTTCCAGCTCTGGTGCTGCTGTGAACGTTCCCATGGGGACCCGTGTCCATGCTGTCTGGGCGTGGCCTTCCCCGGGCCCGTGGTGACGCTCTGTGTACGTGGCCAGGGGTCATCTCCCTGCCCCGCAGCAGCCAGAACGGGGCTCCGGCTTCCCGCTGTCCCCGCTTCTGGGGTCCAGCGCTCAGGGCGCCGTGCGGCCGTCCCCGCTTCTGGGGTCCAGCGCTCAGGGCGCTGTGCGGCCGTCCCCGCTTCTGGGGTCCAGCGCTCAGGGCGCCGTGCGGCCCGGCGGGGGAGGCAGTGGTGCGGGGCAGTCGGGCCCGCGGCTCCCGGGTCTCCGGCAGTGTCCAGCTGCCTCTCCTGCGCTGCTGGTCGGCCGTGGAGGCGTGTTGGCTCAGGGCCTCTGCCCCTTTCCGTGTTGGCACTGTTGGTTTGTTGACTGCTGAGTGGTAGGCTGGTTTGTTTCTCAGGGAAGTTTTCAGATAGGACGCGCTGAAGCAGTGGGAACAGTGCAGTGAGCCTCGGGGACACACCCGGGCCCAGGTGTCCTGGTTACTCCCCCCCGGGACTCCATGCGGCACCGCCGCGCGTTCCGACACCGTCCCTGGTGGCCCCGGTGGTAGAGAATCGCCCACAGTGCGGGAGGCCTGGGGTCCGTCCCTGCGCCGGGAAGCTCCCCTGGAGAAGGGTATGGAAACCCACTCCAGTGTTGGTGCCTGGAGAATCCCACGCACAGAGGAGCCTGGAGGGCCACGAGAGCTGGACACGACTGAGCGACTGAACGCCTGCGCACACGCCTGGACAGAGGTCAGAGTTCCCGGTTGAATCCTGGTCAGCTTTACAGTCGATTTGCTTGAATTAAGATCCAAATTGGGCTCGCATGCCGCCGTTTTTCCTTTCAGCGTCTGTTTGGAAGGAGCGGGACAGTGTCCAGTGGACCGTCTGTGCTTGGGCTTGAGGGGCTAGCCCTGCAGCGCTGTCCGGGGGTGAATTGGCCAGATCTGCCCCTGGCTCAGGTGTCGGACAGAAGCCCCTGAGCTGTGGGGTTGAGTCCGTCCGTCCGTCCAGGCGGTAGGGTGGGGCCGGCACGGAGCATGGTCGCCAGATGGAGCCGCTCCAGCTACCTGGCCCGGGAAGCCCTCTTCCCAGATGGGCTCCTTGGTGGCCGCCTGTCCCGCACGCGACCCTGGCCTGGCTCCCCGGAGGGCAGCGTCCCGAGTGGGGTCTGGCTGCCGCTGCCCTCATGCTCTGGCGTCCTGCCGCTCACGCTTGCAGCCGCATTGGTCTTCGAGGCAGGGCCCCCGGACCTTGGAGAGCCGTGCCCGACTGACGCCCGGCTCCCTGGGGGAGGGCAGGCCGGGGGCACCTGGACAGGCCTGGCCGGCCGTGCTGAGGCTCAGTGAGGGGCCTGGGCCTGGCTGCCCCGCCTCCGCTTCACACACGAGTCCCGACGTGGACGTCGTGACGAGCGGGCCTCCGTCCCTTCCCTGACCCGGAGCAGAGCCTGGCCAAGGGCCTGGGCAGACGTGCACGTGGCACCATGGGCTGCTCCTCCGGGGCCAGTGGGGCCTCTGCCGACCGTCACTTGGGAGTCACTGGGGAGCCACAGAAACCGCCTCCTGCCGGCTCGCCCTCTTGGGGGCCCTGCCTCCCCACTGTCCGCACCCAGGCTCCAACATCCCCAAACGCTGCCCCCGGCCCAGGCTGAGGCCTGGAGGCCCCTGGGCAGGGGCTTGTCTGTGGCTCCGTCCTGCCTCCTGTCACCAGGCAGTGTGGATGGCGGGAGACCCCGCCGTGATGGCTGAGCTGGGGGAGGCTCTGTGTTACAGAGACCAACCACGGGCTCAGGCCCTCTGTCTTACTGCCTTAAACAGGAAAGTGTCAGCCGCTGAGGTGTGTCCAGCTCTTTGCAACCCCCTGGACTGTATGTGGGCTGCCAGGTACTGGAGTGGGCTGCCGTGCCCTTCTCTGGGGGACCTTCCCGACCCAGGGACGAAACCCGCGTCTTCTGCACTGTGAGCGGAGTATGTACTGTCTGCACCGCCACTGTGTGATATTTTGGGGTGCGTTTTGTGGCCCTTAATTAATAGACAAGTGACATCACATTAAGATGTTCTCTGACATACTGTTCGTGTAGCTTCTTGGCCCTCAGAACCGGAGGTGGGTCCCGCCCACTGCAGGGGCAGCTGCGTCTGAGGTCAGGAGGGCCGCGGCGGGGCGGCGCGGCATCACGGGTGAGTCTGCGGGAGCTGAGACAGCAGCGGGGGCCCACGCACAGCAGGCCGGCTGCCCGCGGGGCCCGGCCACACTCCTGGGGCGGGCGCAGGCCTGTGAGCCTGTGCTCGGGGCTCTGTGAGCTTTCGCTTCGGCTCGCCCAGTGAGCCCTCGTGTTGGTCCAGACTTAGATGCCTCTCGCGCAGCAGGAAAGCCCCAAAGCGACAGCCCCGCAGGATCAGCAGTCGTTAATTGCAGCTCTTGGGTATCGTGTGAGTGTATCTTGGAGAGAACGGTCGCTCGGAGGGCGGAGCAGCGAGCAGGGGGAGCTGCCCTGTCCCCCCAGAAGCCCGGCTTCGGCTCTGCAGCTGTCTCTTATACACATCTTGCAAGAGCATAAAGGGGTTTAAGAGGGCGGAGCAGCGAGCAGGGGGAGCTGCCCTGTCCCCCCAGAAGCCCGGCTTCGGCTCTGCAGTGTTTGTGGGGCGGGGCGGCTGCGGCTGGGGGGCGGGGCGGGAGGAGGAGCTGGGCTCTGCAGGCTGGCCCTCCTCTGCGCTGGACGAGCCGCTTCCTGAGACAAGGTGTCCCCGTCAGACGGCTTGAGGAAGTCAGTGCAGATCGCGAGGCCGTGCAGGTGGCGCCCCAGCCCTGCCGTGTCGAGGGTCCCTGTCTGCCGCACCGCCCCCGCCACGCCCTCTCCCTCGGGCTCCTGGTTCGTCTGCCCGTGGGCCCTTCCCTGTGTCCGGACGGGGCAGGTCCGCGCGGCCCGAACGCCCAGGAGCCCCAAGCGCAGACGGGGGCCGGCACGTCCCACCGTGCTTCTCAGCCCCAGGGACAGCGTCGTCTCCCCGCTGTCTGTGCTCTGACTGTGTCAGTTCACATAGTGTGACTTTTCCGCCCCAAACGTGAAGAGGCGGACGGTGAGACGGCGCGTGGGTGGGGCCTCCCGCCCCGTCCCAGGGCCTGGCTGCCTCCCCAGGGTCGCAGGTCGGGCCTCCGGCTCGTAGGGGCCGCAGTGGGGGTCTGGGCTTCGGTCGTTTCGGTCGGAAGCTGGTGGTCAGTGCCCTGGGACCCGTGTGTCCGCAGGCTTTGAAGGCTCTGGCAGGCCTCGTACCCGGTGCTGTCTGACCGCGGGCCCAGCCGCTTCCTGCAGAGTTGGGGTCTGCTGCGGCCGCTGAGGCCAGGCACGTAGGCGGCTCTGCCAGCCCGGCCGGTTGCTGGGCAGGAAGTGGGGTGTGCTTCCTCCAGGCCTGCGTGAGTGGCCGGGGCGCGGCCTCACCCGTGCGGAGCTGGACACGTCGTCAGGCACTCCATCTCTGCTGCCCACAGGCCGCCCGTATCCTGGCTCCTGGTCGGGGCACCGCGCCCCCAGGACTGGGCAAAGGGGTCCCGCGGGGGTCCTGTGACCCGGGCCTCCGCGGGGAGGGCACGTCAGTGTGTGGGAGCGCGGGGACCCTGCCGTGGGGGCCCTGCCCCCTCAGGGGCCATGGACAGGTGGTCTCCTTCCCATCTTGGTTTCTCCCACTGGCTGCATCCTGAGATCCCCGGGAGGTCACAGGGGCAGGTTGGCCAAGGTGGTGACTGCGGGCATTGCAGAGCAGAGGCCGTGGGGGTAGCCAGCCCGCCGGTGGGGGCCGGTGACACAGGGCTCCCGGGCCTCGGCGTGGGGCCTGGCTCTGCCCTTCGCCGGCCGAGGCAGGCCCACCACACGCTGCTGCATTTGCCCTGGGGCTCTCGGCAGGTCTGTGCCCCCTTGGCGCCTCGACCTGGTCACTTCTGTCCACACAGTCTACAAACAAGGCCTGCAGGCTGGCTTGGCAGCCACTGCGGGGGTGGCCTCCAACTCGTCGCCCGCAGCAGGCAGGTCCCGGCGCCTGCGGTCAGCGCCCACGGCTCCTTTTGGTGACAGCTTGTGTCCCACCCCCCTGCGGCTTTGTCAGGAGCCCTGCCCTGGGCCGCGGGCCCCATGTGGGGTCAGGAGCTAACCGTCTGCACAGAGGTTGGTGGGCAGCCTTGGTGGAGCTCCCTGCAGACACAGCGCTAGCTCTGGGACCGCTACTCAGGAGTGGGGCGCGGTGCCCCGGGCGTCCCCTAGGAGGGCAGCCCTGAGACAGCGCCCAGGATGTGCCGGGCGGGGGGCACTCTCTCTTTAGTTCATGGCATTCTCATAAAGCGTGTGAATTTTCAAATGTAATTAGGAGTTTCTGCTTCAAAAGGATTCTTGCAAATAAGGGTGAAGGCTACTTTCTAGCTGACCTGCTCTGTCATATAGTAAGATACTCTGAGGGATACGTTGCGTCTGTAGTTGGGAACAGTGCAACCTGGACATGGAGTTGGGTGCTTGTCAGAGCCAAGCTGACCCTTGGACACGCGCCGTGGGGCCCTGCCGCCCGCGCCATCAGCTCTGGGTGTCCCCACTACAGACTGGCGGCCGCACCCTCGCTGTGGGGTGGGGCGTCCTGGAGTCGTGGGGTGCGGGGCGGCTGGACACAGCTCTTCCTGACACAGACCTGCTGCTCCCGTGGCCCCTGACACCAGCTGGCCCGGGCCCAGGCCCACAGCCCGCCGAGGTTTCGGCAGCGGCTCGGCCTGCTGGGACTCGAGGGCCTCCGCCCCCCGACCGTGACCTGGGGAGCCCTGGGAAGGGGGGGTTTCATTCACGTGTTTTCTTTCTTTTCTTGCAGAACATCGACATCACCAACTTCAGCAGCAGCTGGAACGACGGGCTGGCCTTCTGCGCCCTCCTGCACACCTACCTCCCCGCACACATCCCCTACCAGGAGCTCAACAGCCAGGACAAGGTGCCGGCACGCGGCCAGGGAGCAGGGGCCCTTCCGGGGGTGCGGGTGGCGGGCGTGGGGCTTGGCGAGGAGGGTGGTCTGGGCAGCACCACCCAGGCCAAGCCAGGCTCCTCCCCATCCGGCTGGGGCCAGCTCAGTGCAGCTCAGCTCACTCACTCGGTCATGTCCAACTCTGCGACCCCATGGACCGCAGCAAAGGTTTCTCAGGAGGCAGGTCAGGTGGTCTGGTATTCCCATCTCTTTAATAATTTTCAGTTTGTCGTGAATCACACAGTCAAAGGCTTTGGCATAGTCAGTAAAGCAGAAATAGATGTTTTTCTGGAACTCTCTTGCTTTTTCCATGATCCAGCGGATGTTGGCAATTTGATCTCTGGTTCTTCTGCCTTGTCTAAAACCAGCTTGAACATCTGGAAGTTCACGGTTTATGTACTGTTGAAGCCTGGCTTGGAGAATTTTGAGCATTACTTTGCTAGCGTATGAGATAAGTGAAATTGTGCAGTAGTTTGAAGGTAATTTGGGATTGCCTTTCTTTGGGATTGGAATGGAAACCGACCTTTTCCAGTCCTGTGGAAAGGGATTCGATCTGATACAGCACCTGAAGAACTGTGGACGGAGGTTCGTGACATTGTACAGGAGGCAGAGATCAAGACCACCCCCCAGAGAAGGACAGGCTCAGTGCACCCGAAGCCTTCTGCCCCAAGCGCCCCGCCTCAGGGCCCCTCCTGCCCTTCAGATGACTTTGAAGACCCCCCCACAAGGGGAAAACTATTTCACAAGTGTTTCTTGTTAGCTTTGGGGGGTCCAGGCAGCTCAGGTCGACCCTTGTTTGGGGGTCACTGCACAGCTGCGAGGGCGGGCGGACCCGGGGCGGCGGTCAGCGCGGCAGGTGGGGGCGGGCTGGTGGCCCTGCCTGGCCCGCTCACACGCCCGGCCTGCGGCTTCTCTTCCAGCGGAGGAACTTCACACTGGCCTTCCAGGCGGCCGAGAGCGTCGGCATCAGGTCCACACTGGTGAGCCCTCACCCTGAGGGGGCGGCTGCCGGGGGGGCCCGCGGCCACCAGCGGCCCTGCGCCAGCTGCGGGGAGGGTGCGGACAGCCCCCCGCTGTGCACCCCGTGCCTCTCACTGAGCACCGGAGGCGGGCCCTGAGCTGGGGTGGGCAGGGTCACCCTCGGAGGCGCACCGCAGCAGCCCGGCCTGTGCCACAGCGGAGGGTGCGGGCCCAGAGCCCAGGGCGCCCGGGGCCGCCCCGCTCGGGGCAGACTGCTCCTGTGGGGGCTGCCGCCTCGTCAGCAGGTCTGACTTCAAGGGAGAAACCGCTGCCTCCAAGTACAGAGCCCGCCCCCTGCACCCAGAGACACACAGCTTAGCGTGTCCGCACAGTGAGGGACCCCACGGGGCCAGGTCAGGAGCCCCCACGGCTACCTCCCAGTCCGAGGGTACCTGGTACCTGCCTCGTAGCAACCAGTGGCTTTGAACGAGTGTTTACACACGTCTTTACCCTGCAGAAGTGTTTGCGCAGAGTTCCATAAATACGTCCTGTGAGCTCACAGAAGCATGTGGTTTTGAGAGGCTTCTGTCCGATGGTGGACGTGGAGACAGAAGCCACAGTTGTGCAGTGGTGCCCTTGTCTGGAAGGCTCACGCCACGTGTAAAGTTCTGATGTCTAAGAAGCGGGTAGTCCCCACCCTGAAAGCTTCCCGTTGAGGCTCTTCCACTGACCACGCCCGTGCTCTTTCTCCCCGTCCGGCTGCCCAGTACTCGTCTGTGCCCTGCATCCCCGGCTCTCTGGTGGGGGCCTTCCAGGCCCGGCTCACAGCTCAGGCCCCTGCCCGCTTCCCCGCAGCATCGCCCGCACGGCTGGGGGCGGTGCAGCAGACTGCGGGGCACACACGCATGGGGATGAGCCCCACTGGGCCTTGGGCGGCCCTGGGCACCCGGCGGGGTTGGAGCCGCGTCCTGCCCTCTGGCCTGTGTGACAGGCGGGGCGGGGCCCGGAGCCTGCTGGCCAACCAGGCTCTAACGGCCTGTCCTTCCCGTCAGGACATCAACGAGATGGTGCGGACCGAGCGGCCCGACTGGCAGAACGTGATGCTCTACGTGACCGCCATCTACAAGTACTTCGAGACCTGAGCGCCCGCCGCTCCGTGCCCGGCAAGCTTCCTGCACCCCGGCCGCCCGCCCCGCGGGGTCTTGGCCTGCAGCCGGACCCTCTCATGCGCCTGGGTCGGAGCCGTGGTGGGAGGCTCGTCCTCCACCAGCCGGGGCACGTGGCTTCCTGCGCCTGCAGCTCCGAGGAGCACTTGGCCGCCCACCCAAGACCCAGAGTCGGGAGCCTGCCGGGACCCGCCCGCCTCCAGCCCCCAGGCTCCCTCTCACAGACATGTCAGCTGCCCTCCAGCTCCAGGGGCCTGGAAACCCAGTGCCAGCTTCAAGGTCCTGACAGACGCGTCTTCCACAAGCAGTTCTCGAGTTAAAAAGTGTTTTGCTTGGCGATATTGGGGGAAGAGCTCCCGTTCTCTCAGTACCACAGTTAAATCGTGTTACTAAGCATAGCGATGAAANTCACAGACATGTCAGCTGCCCTCCAGCTCCAGGGGCCTGGAAACCCAGTGCCAGCTTCAAGGTCCTGACAGACGCGTCTTCCACAAGCAGTTCTCGAGTTAAAAAGTGTTTTGCTTGGCGATATTGGGGGAAGAGCTCCCGTTCTCTCAGTACCACAGTTAAATCGTGTTACTAAGCATAGCGATGAAACAGCATCCGGACGTGAGGCGGTGAAAGCCAGAACCAGCGTCGCGAGAAGCAGGAGGGAAAGCTGAGCAAGCCGAGGCCCAGACACCGCGACTTCAGCCCCTGCAGCGCTCGGACGTGGCCTGCCTCCGGCAGGTGGATGAAAGTGCCTTAGCTCTGCAGGCCGGGCCGCGGCCTGGTGACCACCCTCAGCCCGTCCTGGGGCCCGGGAGCCGCTGGGATGACCCGCGTCCAGAACCCAGACTGGCAGGCGGAGGGGCGGCCCGCACCCCAGGGGCTTGGCGCGAGGAGGCAGCTGGGTGGCGGGCGCTGCGGCTCTGTGAGACGGGAGGCTCTGGACCAGGGCGCGGACGGGCTGCTGGCCTCGCTCGGCAGCGCCGCCTGGGGAGGCTCTGGGTGGAGCACCGCTGTCAGCCGTGAGCAGCGCCCAGCTGGAGCCAGGGCCTCCGAGGACGCCTGCCGGCCCCCCTGCCAGGCCTGCCCGCGCGTCTGCTTTGCGGGTGCTGCTGGGCTCACCCGGTGGCCGTCGGGGAGAAGGGCCGCGCTGCACGTCTCTCCCCGCAGCTCCTCTCTCCCGCGCTCATGGCGGCCTGCGTGCCCGGCCTGTGGTCGCAGTTGAGTCTATTTATTAAGTGGGGGCCGCCTTCCTGTCCAGCGGAGACCTCCCAGGGTCTGCAGGCCGCTTGCTGTCCCTGGTGGCACCTGGGGTGGGGGCCCCGGTATCCCTTGGGGGAGGGCCCAGCTTCGACCCAGGGCTGGTGGGGCTGCCAGGGGGCTCCCGGGGGCCCTGCTGCCTCCGACTACAGCCCGTGTGGCCCGCCCTCGGTCTGCAGGGGGTCCCGTGAGGAGACTGCAGGAGGCCCGTCGGGACTGCCGGCTCTCGGGGGCAGCCTGGACGGCCTGGTCCCAGACGTGCCGCCAGGCCCAGCCTGCCTGCACCCAGGGCGCCGGGGGCCGCCTGCCTCTTCCCACCGAGCACAAGCTTCCTGCAACAGGACCCGGGGGCTTCCTCTCGACAACAGGATTCTGCTGACTGACGATACCCTAACTTTTGTTCTATTAAATACTCTTGAATGTATTAAAAGTGTTGTAACACACCAGCTTGGGCTCGTCTGGGTCTCCGTGAACAGGATGCTCACGGCTTCCGGGGTCTGGCTGTGCCGGGAGGACAGCTGACCCGGAGCCCGTGGGCAAGGAGGTGTACTGGGGCCCGGCCGTCTGCCTGCGTGGCGGGGGGCCCGGCCCGAGCGACCCCAGCCTGGGCAGGCGCCGCACCCCCGCTGGGGGCAGACGCTGCTCCGCTGGGGGAGGGCGTCTGGAGGCTTGCTGGGTGTTTTCAGAAGTGTATCTTCTTGAAAATAATCTTGAGAATATTTAAAATTATAAAGAAACAAACAAAGCCAGCTCTACCATCAGGTGCCCAAGCAGTCAGCCTTTCTTCCTCGTGTGGAGCAGCTGATCGCACGGCCCAGCCGCAGCGTGCCACCTGGCACACGGCGTGGTCCTGTTGATGCGGGGCGACATGGGCGTCTGTCCCCGGCCTGCGGCCCCCTCCCCAGGTCAGAGCCTCGTCCAGGGAGCCCCGACCAGAGCCCCGTCTGCCGCTGCCCTGCCAGGGGCCATGCCACAGCAGCCAGAGACTGCCCTGCACGCAGGCCCTGCATGAGGCGGCAGGAGGGGAGGCGCCACCCTGGGCGGCAGGGGGCAGACATCCTCCCGCTGCCATGCCAGCCTCCTCCACAGGGCTGGGGGGTACGGGGCGCCCCGGGCTCGGGGAGGCCTGGCTGTCCGAGGTGGCCCCTCACTGGGGGCTCCGAGCCTGCAGGCCCTGGATTCTGCCGGGGGTGAGCGGGGTTCTCACCGGGGCCCAGGTCGCTAGGAAAGTGCTGGGACGGGGCTCCAGGCTTCCTGGTTCCGAGACCTGCCTCTTGGTTGGGAGCACTTGGGGTGTGGAAGAAGGGCCGAAAACTGGGGGGCTCTTTCTGAGGGCTGTGCCAGGCCTGGGGCACTGGGGCCCCCGGATGGCGGCATCTGCGTCCCCTGTGTGTCTGGGGTGGTCAGGGTTTCAAGGAGGGAGCCACCATGAGGTCTGGAGCCTCCGCTGGCTGACCAGGAGGGCTGGGGAGGGGCCTGGGGCCACAGGTCACCAGCACCCATCAGGCAGGACACGGGGACACCCCGTAGCCCCCAGGTCTGCCCCCATCTCCTGGGAGGGACCGCCTCTGCAGCAGGGTAAGCCCAGGAAAGGCCCCCATGGACCCCGCCCCCTGTTAAGCACAGTGGGGAGCTGGCTGCTGGGGGTGGGGCAGCTTTGATAACCTGGCCACTGCTGCGGGCAGTGCCCAGGCCACCATTGTTCAGGACAAGGCCCCACTCCACCTGGCCTCAGGTTCCCTGCCCACAGGGAAGCGCCCAGATCCGCCCGAGGCACGGGGTTCCCGGAGCGCTCACCTCCTGGGCCTGGCCGGGGCCGGCCCCCTTGGGGTGCTTCACCCCACGTCCAGCCTTATGCTCCTGGTGCAACCCTGCCGCCCCAGAGCCGGCCCAGCTGGGAGCCAGAGGCCACGGAGGTGCATCCTGGACGGGCACACAGCCCATGGGAGTGGGCTTGAGGGGAGCCCAGCTGGCCCCCGGCTGGCCTGAGCAGCTGGGCCTGGACGGAAGGAAGGGTGGGTACCCGCAGCTTCCACAGGCTGGCGTGGGGCTGGGCAGGAACACCATGGCCCTGAGGGGCCTGCCGGGCACCCCGCCCGCGTCACCTCCGTGCAGCTGTGGGTGCGCAGGGCTCCGCCTGGCCCGGGCGGCCCCGGAGGCGCGTGCTCAGGCCCCCAGGTGGCGAGCAGCAGAGCATCGCCACAGGGGACGCAACACCTGCTGAAGGGCCCTCTGTGCCTGCCTCCTGTCGTCCACGCCGGGCAGAGGCTCGTGGCAAATGACACAGGGCCACTGGAGCGGACCCCCCACCTCTGCCGGGAGGCTGCGGGCCCTGCCGCTGCCAGGGCGGGTGGGTTCCAGGGCCTAGGGATCTGGCTCTGGGGCTGGAGTCCCGCCTGGCGCAGCCCACCACCCCCGCCTCGAGGACACAGCTACCCGAGGCCTGGGGCACCCACGCGGAGGAGGGGCTTCCCACTGGGCCCTGCAGGTGAAATCCAAGGGCTTTGGCCCTCTGGCCCACCCTGGCTTCAGACCCTGGGTGCTGGCGGGGGCCAGGCCACGCCTGCGGAGGTCTGGGCAGGAAGGCCATTGGGCCCCAGAAGGGAACTGGGGACCCCCACTGGGGGACTTGGGGTGAGTGACCTGGGGTCGGCTGAGTGTTGGTCCCCGCCTTAACCCCCGCCGACCCCAGGTCACTCTCAAGCAACTCCCAGGATGTTTGTTGACTGAGGACTTGAGTGCATCGGGCCGCTGGGCGTGGGCGGAAAGGTTTTGTCCCCGCTGTAGGAGTCTGTCCACCGGAGGGCCTAGAAGCCGGGAGGGAAGCCGAGCGCCTGGAGGGTGGCCCTTCGTGGTCTGAGTGGCACAGCTGCGGGGCGGCAGGGCAGAAAGGCAACAGCCGCACTCCACAGGTGAGGCAAGGGGACCCCCCAGCCGGCGGGGAAGCCACAGCGCCAGGGCCCGGTTCCCCAGCTGCCAGTGGTGAGTGCGGGGGAGGGGAGACAGCCAGCTGTGCTGGACCAGGGCCAACCGGCTGGGGGGCGGGGCGAGCGGACAGCCCAGGGCTCATGGGGACACGCTCCCGCGCCTCTCCCCTGAGGCCTCAGGGTCCCATCCTGGTTCCCCCAGCCCTCCTCCTGTGCCTGGGGAGGGGGCCCCTGGACATCAGCGGAGACAGGGAGCGGGGATCCCCTCTGGCTGAAGGGGGCGGGGGATGAACCCAGGAGGCTGCACTCCCAGACGGAGCCTCCCGTGCTTCCCCCGAGTCTGTGGGCTTGCTGCAGAGACAGCTGCCCCCCACCAACCCAGCCTCCACCCCAGGGGCCAGCAAACAGCGCCCCCACCCCTGGGTTCCCGCGAACCCTTGGCAGTGACGCCCTGGCCTCAGAGCGGCTTGTCCTGCTGTGCTCAGAACTGGGGTGGCCCCGTGTCTGTCCAGAGTCAGGTTGGAAGGGGGGTCCCCTTGAGTGGCTGAGCTGGAGACGGATGGATGTGGAGCGTTCTTATTCCGAATCGACACAACCCTGGATCCGTGAGGCGGGATTCCAGGGGGTCGAGCAGGCTGAAGGTGACTCCTCCTCCATTGCTCAGAGAAGGTGGGGAGAGGGAAGGTCCTGAGCTGGGGAGGGCTCCGAGGGGTCACTGGAATGGGGGCGGCTTCTTAGAGGCCAATCTTGGGCCAGCGCAGGGCCGGCGGGACTCAGGCAGGGCGGGCAAGGCTGGGGACCAGCCCCCAGGAGCCTGGTTTGAGGCTGAGCTTTCTCCTTCCGGAACGGGCGCCGCGGAAAGGACCGAGGGGCGCCAGGCACGGGGCACTTCCCGTTGGCGACACGGTGACACGGGGGCTGGCTGGCGCGCCTGGGACTTCGCGGAGGAAGATGTGTATAAGAGACAGAGCCTGGGCAGGCGCCGCACCCCCGCTGGGGGCAGACGCTGCTCCGCTGGGGGAGGGCGTCTGGAGGCTTGCTGGGTGTACGCCGGCGGGGGGCGCCCGCGGGCGGAGCCGGAGCCCCAGCGACACCGAGACCGCGGGTGCCGGCGCTCGAGCAGCAGGTCAGTGGGCGCCCCGGGTCTGGGGTCGCGGGCGGGCGGCCAGGGTCACGGGGCCGGGAGCGCGGGCGGCGCGGACGCCCTCCTGCAGGCGCTCAGCCGCCGCGTCTCTTCCCGCCGCGCCGACAGCCGGTTCGAGGGCTGGGGTCCGCGCCCGGCCGGCGGCGGGCGCAGGGGCGGCTCGGGCGCGCCGCCGGCTCCCCAGCCCGGTCGGGGGGCGCTGCGCTGACCCCTCCGGGCCGCCCGCGGACTGGACTGGAAGGCGCGCGGGGCAGGCGGTGAGAGGACGGGGCGAGAGCGCGGCCCCGGCGGCAGGGGCGGCGCCGGTACGCCCGGGGCCCCGCGCCCTCGCCGAGCCCTCGGGGGCCGCAGAGGCCGGCCGGAGCGGAGCGGGCGGCCGGGACTTCCCCGGGCGGAGCGCCCGAGCGTCCCGGCGTCCCGGAGCGTCCGGGTGAGCGGACGGCATCCGAACGCCTGGGGCGCGGCGAGGGACGGAGCTGAGCGCCGGCCGAGCGCGGGCGCGTCCGGTGGGCGCTGGTGGCGGGAACCGGCCTGGGGGCCCGCCCCGGGGGCGGCCGGGGTGGGGACAGTCCTGGCGGCCCGCCGGGGCCGCCCTGAGCCGAGGCGGGCCTGGCGGGAACGGTGGCGGCCCTCGAGGGGCTTGGCTCCAGGTGCCCAGGGGATGGGGGGGCCCGGGCCAGCGAGCGGAGATGTCTGCGCTGGGGCGCGGCCACCGCGATGTTCAGTTTCCCCGACTGTACAATGGGAGGAAGGCGGGGGCCGAGTGCTCCACGGGGGAGCGGAGGGCGTGTCCCCACCCCCTTTTCTCTGGACCGCAGCTGACCCCCCGGGGGACGGCTCCTTTTCCCCTTTTCAGGCGGCCCCCGAGCCTGCTTCCACCCCGGGACCTGTGTCCCTTTTCCGCGGGGATCCCAGGCTGCTCCCCCCACCCCCGCGCCCGCTGTTAGATCCTCCATGTCACTGCCAAGCCCAGCAGGGCTGCCCTGGTGTCCGGCCCAGGGCCCGCGATGGACGGTTCTTGGGTGCACAGCGGACCGGGCAGATGGGGTGCTGTCGGGGGCTCCTCCTCCTGGGGTGGGCTGGAGAGGCTCTGCCCCTGGGCCGGGCCCCATCCCGGGCTGTCTGCTCCTCCTCCCTCCGCCCGGGTCCTCTGGAGGTCCCCGGGCTCTCCCAGGTCCGGATGTCTCTTGGGCCACTGGCCCGTCCCCTTAGAGCAGACCGTGTTCTGGGCTGACCGGGCCTCCCTCTCCAGTGCTTCGGGAAGGCCGGCGGGAGACGAGACTGTGGCCAGGTGAGTCTGTGGGCTCGCGCGTTTCCTTTCTCCCAGGGGCTTGGGACGTACAGGACCCCGCCACCCCCCGCCCCGTCTGCTCCCTAGGAGCCCACATCCCACGAGGGCCGTGGGTGGCTTCAGGAGCAGCCGGGATGGAGAGGCCCGGACTCCAAAGGTTCTGGTCTGGATCCACTCGCTGGGCTTCCTGCCCCGGCCAATCTGCCTTCTCATCCTGTGAAACACGTTCATGTTCGGGGCTGTGTGTGTTGGTGTGTGGGGGGCAGACTGGGGCCTGTGCTTGAGCTGGGAAACCACGGACAGAAGCTGTTAGGCCTGCAGGGCTGGGGGGCCGTCACCAGAGACCGCTGTCAGCAGAGGGCCAAGTGGCTCGCGCTGGGTGGGGAGCGGGCGCTTGGCTCCAGGCCATTGTACCCTGCAAGCTGCGGGGCCCCGGGGCGGCCTTGGGCAGCGTCCACCGTGCAGGGCCGTGGCCGCGGGGGCTCGCAGCACTGACGTGAAAGCTGCCAGCGGCTCTCGTTCCATCTAACCTGCCTGACTCCCGAGCCTCCTGCCTCTGTGAGCTGGGACTGGTCTTGTGGGCTCTGCCTGTCTGCTGAAATCTGCGCACCCGTGAGAGTCCAAGGCGGCAGGGCCAGAGAGCAGGCGAGGGCTTGAAGGCTGGCTCGAAAAAACGTTCTGGGCGGTGTGTGGGTCCGGCGGCCCGAGGAGACCGCGGGCCTCAGGTGCTGAGCTTCAGAAGGATGAGCTCCAGCCCCCGGGCCTGGGGAGTGTGGGCAGCCACAGAAGGGTTTGCCCTGGAAGCAGGAGGGACGGCAGGAGCTTGGAGCTGCGATGCGAGGAGAAGCCCTCCCGGGAGACCGCTCGCCTCCCGGGCGGGGCTGGGAGGGGGCCGAGGTCCCCCCATCGGCTCCCACCGTCGTGGGAGGGCCCCCCTGGTCGTGGAAGCCATGGGATCCACCGACTCTGTCTCTGGGCCCTGCCCCAGATGTGTATAAGAGACAGCTAGGGGCAGAGGGGGTGGGGGTTGGGGAGGCAGGGTGCTCCAGCTGTCCAGCACCGCCCCCCAGCCTTCCCTGACGCGCCTCTGAGCCTCACCCGTCCCCAGAGCACTCTGCTAGACGGTCCTGGGTGGCACCCGCTCCTGCAGGACAGGCCTGAGTGAGAAGCTGCTGGGCAGGGTCCTTCTGCAGCTCTGACCTCGGTTGCCACCCCCGTTGGTCCAGCTGTCCGTCCCCTGGAAGAGAGATGGCCTTGGGGTGTGCCAGGCGGAGGCAGGCAGGGCCGTGGGTGCCTCCCCTGCTGGCAGGGCGGTGGTTTCTGCCCATCTTCACAGGAGGGTTCGCCTCTGGCCCCTCAGTAGCCTCTGCAAACTGCAGGCGGGGACGGGGCCACTGAGGGGTCAGGAAGCCAGCCGCTCTGGTCCACCCACCCCCACCCGCCCCGGAGCTGCGCTAGCCCTCCTCCATGCCTCGGGGCCCCGAGGTGGGTCTGCCACCCCTGCCCTGCGTGGACTCTCTGCCAGCCCCGGGCACCGCCCCTGAGCAGGCCAGCCCCCACGTCGGGCCCCCTGTGGTCTGTCCCCATTTGGAAAGCACCCCCCACCTTGCCCTCTTCAAGCACAGGAGCCGGTCCTGCCAGTTGAAGATTCGCCTGGGAGGGCTCTGGGAACCAAGACGCCCCAGGGATGTGCAGAGCCTGGGGAACATCCCTCAATCAGGGTCTCAGAGCGTGAGCTGGAGGAATGGGCACCCAGGGCCCTGTGTGAGGAGGGGCATCTTGGAGGGGGTGTTAGGGAGGGGACCCATCTGAGGCTGGCGGGCCGGCCTGCAGCCTGTCCAGCATCTGGCCTGAACCCGAGGGGATGGAGAGGCGCCCGAGGTCCCCAGCAGGGAGAAGGGCCCTGTGTGTGGCCCAGGGCCTGCTGGGCAGAGGCCCTGTGGGGCGGGGCCCAGTGCAGGGAGCGCCCTCAGCCCTGGCCCGCCCACAACCTGCCCTCAGGCTGCACCCCGGGACCTTAGGGGAGGGATTGCAGGCGGCGCCCGCCGGGTGCTGCCCTTGCCGAGTTCCTCGGGCTGGCAGCCGTGCAGGGCTGGAGGGAGGAGGCCCCTGGCTCCTCCAGGCCATGCGGGAGTCACTGCTCTCCCCCGCTGAGGTGTCTGGAGAGGGGCCTGGCAGGTCCCAAGGCCCTGGGGATTTGGGGGAGGCATGTGCCCAGACCCGGGGCCCCCCGACGGCCAGCGAGCGGCCCGCGGTGGAGAGGAGCGCAGCTGCCCCCCAAGCTCCTCCGTGAGCCGGAGCTCGGCGTTGCCCAGGCCACCTCGGGCTCCGGCCCCTGCTCTGCGAGGCCTGCGTGACGGTTCTCGGTTCTCGGTTCTCGGCGCGCCCTCCTGCCCTGACGCTCCCGGCTCGTGTCCGCGCCGCACAGTGCGCTGTGTGCCGCCCGGTCCCTCCGTGGTTCCCTTCCAGGGTTCTTATTTCCAGCTCGTGTCTGCCCGCCCTTTTCGGCGCTGCCAGGAATTCTCCCTCTTCTTTATGGACACCTTCCCTTTCTCCCTCTGAAGACCCTAAGCACCTTCGATCGTCGTTTTCGGTTACTGGATTGCCTTCGTCTCCTCTGGAACGAGGCTCTGTATTTTAGCCACTGGTTGCTTCTCTCTTACCCTTAGTTTTCTCCCGTACTTTGAAACTGTGCTTCGCAGGCTCTCGGAGTGGAGCTGAGGTCTTGGAGGTGGGGCGTGACCCGCACACCAGGCTGGGCGGCAGCTCTCGGGTCGGCCTCCTGGGACGACAGCACCTTGGGCTCGGGCCGGGCAGCGGCTGGGGCCGGGCCCCCTGGGCTCCGGCAGGCGGGGTGCTGCTGGGCACAGGGTCGAGTTCTCAGAAACACTTGCTGAGAAGCTAGTGGAGGGGTCTCAGGCTGGGGCTCTGGAGCCCGGGAAGAGGCCCAGCGTGGCTGCGACAGGCCAGGCAGTACCCCACCCTGCGCGTCCTCGGGCAGGTGTGCAGGGAGCTGGTGCGAGCTGCCAGGCTCCTCTGTCCAGCAGGCCCCGGGGGCCCACCCGCCACCTGGGCATGAGCACAGAAAGCCTCGCCGCTGGGACGGACAAGGAGCCAGGAAGCGTGTGTGTTTTGATCACACAAAGGCCAGGCCGGTGAGGGTGAGGAGGAAGGCGGGACGGAGCCTGTCTGCTGGGGAGTCCTGTGGGGCCGCCCTCCCCAGGCTCAGCACGCTGCTCCCCTGGCACGTGACTCTGGCCTGCCATGGGCTGGCTTCTGCCCTCTGCCCTGTCCCCGGCCGGCGACAATCACGAGGAAATACTGCATCATTAATACTTAATTGCCCCCCGTGGCTAGCGACAGATGACTCAAGGATTAACAAGGGCCAACGGAGAGGGATAGGAAATTGCCAGATCCGGGTCCCAGCCCCAGCCCCAGCCCCGGTCCCTGGGCCTCCGACCTTCCTGTGGCTTTGGGACGCCTCCGAAGGCGGGGCGGCGGGAGGTGCCCAGAGGCCCCCGGAAGCCTCCTTGCTGCTGTTTCCCATGGGCATCTCCCCAGCAAGTTTCACGGGGCCTCTCGGGCCCTGCAGCCCCCTTTCCTGGGCTCTGGGGCGGAGTCCGGGGGGGCCCCGGGGACAACTCAGGTCTGGGTGGTCAGCGGCAGGCTGGAGCCTGGTTCTCCTCAGCTGTGCGCATTGATTCCTGGTTCCTGTCAGTGACATGCGCCTGGCTTGAAACAGGCCGTCACGGGAGCATTGATACCCAGCAAAGTCCAGCAAAGGGCCCAGGCTGACTTGGGTCTGATGGCCGGGATGCTCTGGCCGCCGCCAGCCCGCCTGCCCCGGGCGGCTCTCGGGGGCTCCACTCGACGCTGGAGAGCCGGGTCTGGCCGACGCCCGGGGGGTCTGTGTGGCCGGGGCTGTGCTCACAGCTGAGGGAGGCAGACGGTGCCCGGGGCACAGGGGCACGCTGGCTTCTCGAGGGCTGACCTGGGTGGGAGGGCGCCCCCGGCTCCTGGTGGATGGCAGGAGGGCGGCTCCAGTTTAGAGGACTTGGCGCCCCGGGTGCAGACGCTGTGCGGATTAGAGGTCCTGGGAGGCACTCACCGGAGGGCTTGGCTTAGGGGCCCCAGGGCCCTTCCGTGCCAAGCATCCTGGCTCTTGTGGGGTCAGCCAACATCCGGGACAGGTGCTGGCGGTGTTCCCCCATCACTGGGGCTCCAGATGGGGCCCAGACAGTCCAGCTTCAGCTCCCCAGAAACATGGTACCAATCTGGGTCAGCCGGCCCCGGGGCCCTCGGTCTGGGAGACGGGCTGGGCCCGAGTCAGGCTTCCAGCATGGGACATGCGCCGCCAACGCAGCTTCCCCGGGAGAGGCCGAGGCAGGGCAAGAAGGATGGCAAGGGGTTGGCAGGAGGCCGGCGGCTCACTGATGGGGGGACACAGGTCCCGGGGCCCCCGCTGGACCCGGGAGGCCCCCCAGAGGGGAGCCTGCCCCTTCGCTCCATCGGGAGGATGGTGAGACCTGGACGTGGAGCTTCTGCAGCCAGGTGCCCCGGGGGATGGTTGCCCCAGGCTACTGGCCGGAGGCACCAAGGGACACCGCCAGTCCGCCCCGCCCCGCCTCTGCCACCGGCCGGCTCTGTAAGCCGCTGGCCGGCTCGTGCCCTGTGCGGAACAGGGGCTCGGTGGGACTTGTTTGTGGCGGCTGCAGGCCTGGGAGAGCCCGCAGGCTGCAGGGACCCCCCGGTTTGTCAGGGGCTCCGCCTCCTCTCTGCTGCTCCCTGCTGCTGCGTCACGGGGTGCCCACCCCTGGCAGCAACTGCCGGAGGCAGGGGCGGAGCTGTCAGCAGGGAGCTGGGGGTCCTCTGTCGCAGCGCTACAGCACCTCCTGCACGAGTGAGGGGACCCGGCCCTCTGGATGCAGCTGGGGCCACGAGCAGCCTGCTCCCAAGGCGGCCTGTCCATCCGATGCCTCGGGTCCTGGGGACAGACGGGCCAGGCAGCCCCCAGCCCACGTGCGGCACCTTCGGGCTTCCTGGCTGGCGGCCAACACTGCCCGTGCGCACCTGGCCGGGGGAGCTTGGGGTGGGAGGAGGGTGGACTTTGCACGGGGGACCCTGCCGGGCAGCACGAGGACTGTGGCGGGGGAGCCGGGGCGCTGGGGAGAGGCCTGAGTGGCCGGGGAGCTGAGGAGCCCCGGGAGGGAGGCGGGCTGCTTCTGCAGAGCTGTCTTGGATTCTTGACACCAGGATATTTTGACTCGGGGGAAGGGGGAGAGCTGTTTCACGCGTGCTCATTTCCTGCTCGTAGAATCACGGGTGAGAGCCTCAATGGCCCCCAGAGGTGCCTGGGGTCCAGCCTTCCCACTGTGTCAGTGGGGAAACCGAGGCCGGGGCCGCTGACTCCTGGCTGAGCACCCCCGCGGGCGCAGGAGCGGCTGGCAGCCGGCGTGGGAGGCGGCAGCGGGTGGGGCTGAGGAGCGCCCGGCCCAGACGCGCCTCTGCGGGTGGGGGCTGCTGGGGGCGGCCCCTCCGAGGGATGTGCTGGGGGCGGGCCCCCTCGAGCACTCCAGCACCCCGCTGCTCTCCCAGTGGGACGCCCCGCAGTGCGCTCCCGGCTCTCAGGGACGCAGCCGCCGGCTGAGCGAGGAGGGTGGTCCCGGCAGACCCAGGGGTTTCCGGGAGGTGGGTGGCCAGGCTGCCACAGAAGGCTCGAGAAGCGAGCTGAGCCCGGGGGGCGACAGGTGACTCACTTCTGCGAGGTCTTGGCTTCTCTGGGAGAAGAGCACTCGGGCTGACCCCGGCCTTCCCGGAGGGCTGGGGCACGGTGGGTCGTCCTCCGGCCAGTGCCTGCCCGTGGGGGGGCTTTGGGCGGCGGGGGCCGGGGGCTACCCGGGTATCTCCGGCCGTGCCCGGAGGTCCAGCTCCTCACGAGGCTTCTCCCCTGGCAGGTGTCTCAGGACCTGAAGCAGAGCTGAGAGATGCCGCTGGAGCACCTGCAGGGGGCCTGCGTTCTGGAGACGCGCCCTGGGCGGTGAAGAGCTCCGGGGGAGCCCGGACCGACGGCACGGTCGCCCCGGCTCCTGCAGAGAAGGGGCTTGGGGCCTGGGCGGGGCCGGCCGTGCCGCAGCTATGGACCGAGCGCTGGCGCGGCCCGCGTCCTCGCTGAGCCCGCCCGCCGGCCGCCGCGCGCGCCATGGACGGCTTCTCGGCGTACATCGCGGTGGAGCTGGCCATCGCCGTGCTGGCCATCCTGGGCAACGTGCTGGTGTGCTGGGCCGTGTGGCTCAACAGCAACCTGCAGAGCGTCACCAACTACTTCGTGGCGTCGCTGGCGGCGGCCGACATCGCCGTGGGGGTGCTCGCCATCCCCTTCGCGGTGACCCTGAGCACGGGCTTCTGCGCGGCCTGCCACAGCTGCCTCTTCTTCGCCTGCTTCGTCCTCGTGCTCACGCAGAGCTCCATCTTCAGCCTGCTGGCCATCGCCATTGACCGCTACATCGCCATCCGCATCCCGCTCCGGTGAGTCCTGCTCCCGGGGAGCCCCGTGCCAGGGGCTGCAGGGTGAGGGGCTGTGCTGGGGGTCAGGGTGAACCGCCGGGGACAGGGTGAACCGGGGGTCAGGGTGAACCAGGGGTCACGGTGAACTCAGGGGTCATGGTGAACTCGGGGGTCAAGGTAAACCCGGGGGTCAGGGGTCAGGGTAAATCGGGGGTCAGGGTGAAGCTGGGGGACCCCCAGCTTCACCCTGACCCCCGATTTACCCTGACCCCTGACCCCCGGGTTTACCTTGACCCCCGAGTTCACCATGACCCCTGAGTTCACCGTGACCCCTGGTTCACCCTGACCCCCGGTTCACCCTGTCCCCGGCGGTTCACCCTGACCCCCAGCACAGCCCCTCACCCTGCAGCCCCTGGCACGGGGCTCCCCGGGAGCAGGACTCACCGGAGCGGGATGCGGATGGCGATGTAGCGGTCAATGGCGATGGCCAGCAGGCTGAAGATGGAGCTCTGCGTGAGCACGAGGACGAAGCAGGCGAAGAAGAGGCAGCTGTGGCAGGCCGCGCAGAAGCCCGTGCTCAGGGTCACCGCGAAGGGGATGGCGAGCACCCCCACGGCGATGTCGGCCGCCGCCAGCGACGCCACGAAGTAGTTGGTGACGCTCTGCAGGTTGCTGTTGAGCCACACGGCCCAGCACACCAGCACGTTGCCCAGGATGGCCAGCACGGCGATGGCCAGCTCCACCGCGATGTACGCCGAGAAGCCGTCCATGGCGCGCGCGGCGGCCGGCGGGCGGGCTCAGCGAGGACGCGGGCCGCGCCAGCGCTCGGTCCATAGCTGCGGCACGGCCGGCCCCGCCCAGGCCCCAAGCCCCTTCTCTGCAGGAGCCGGGGCGACCGTGCCGTCGGTCCGGGCTCCCCCGGAGCTCTTCACCGCCCAGGGCGCGTCTCCAGAACGCAGGCCCCCTGCAGGTGCTCCAGCGGCATCTCTCAGCTCTGCTTCAGGTCCTGAGACACCTGCCAGGGGAGAAGCCTCGTGAGGAGCTGGACCTCCGGGCACGGCCGGAGATACCCGGGTAGCCCCCGGCCCCCGCCGCCCAAAGCCCCCCCACGGGCAGGCACTGGCCGGAGGACGACCCACCGTGCCCCAGCCCTCCGGGAAGGCCGGGGTCAGCCCGAGTGCTCTTCTCCCAGAGAAGCCAAGACCTCGCAGAAGTGAGTCACCTGTCGCCCCCCGGGCTCAGCTCGCTTCTCGAGCCTTCTGTGGCAGCCTGGCCACCCACCTCCCGGAAACCCCTGGGTCTGCCGGGACCACCCTCCTCGCTCAGCCGGCGGCTGCGTCCCTGAGAGCCGGGAGCGCACTGCGGGGCGTCCCACTGGGAGAGCAGCGGGGTGCTGGAGTGCTCGAGGGGGCCCGCCCCCAGCACATCCCTCGGAGGGGCCGCCCCCAGCAGCCCCCACCCGCAGAGGCGCGTCTGGGCCGGGCGCTCCTCAGCCCCACCCGCTGCCGCCTCCCACGCCGGCTGCCAGCCGCTCCTGCGCCCGCGGGGGTGCTCAGCCAGGAGTCAGCGGCCCCGGCCTCGGTTTCCCCACTGACACAGTGGGAAGGCTGGACCCCAGGCACCTCTGGGGGCCATTGAGGCTCTCACCCGTGATTCTACGAGCAGGAAATGAGCACGCGTGAAACAGCTCTCCCCCTTCCCCCGAGTCAAAATATCCTGGTGTCAAGAATCCAAGACAGCTCTGCAGAAGCAGCCCGCCTCCCTCCCGGGGCTCCTCAGAGCCCCGGCCACTCAGGCCTCTCCCCAGCGCCCCGGCTCCCCCGCCACAGTCCTCGTGCTGCCCGGCAGGGTCCCCCGTGCAAAGTCCACCCTCCTCCCACCCCAAGCTCCCCCGGCCAGGTGCGCACGGGCAGTGTTGGCCGCCAGCCAGGAAGCCCGAAGGTGCCGCACGTGGGCTGGGGGCTGCCTGGCCCGTCTGTCCCCAGGACCCGAGGCATCGGATGGACAGGCCGCCTTGGGAGCAGGCTGCTCGTGGCCCCAGCTGCATCCAGAGGGCCGGGTCCCCTCACTCGTGCAGGAGGTGCTGTAGCGCTGCGACAGAGGACCCCCAGCTCCCTGCTGACAGCTCCGCCCCTGCCTCCGGCAGTTGCTGCCAGGGGTGGGCACCCCGTGACGCAGCAGCAGGGAGCAGCAGAGAGGAGGCGGAGCCCCTGACAAACCGGGGGGTCCCTGCAGCCTGCGGGCTCTCCCAGGCCTGCAGCCGCCACAAACAAGTCCCACCGAGCCCCTGTTCCGCACAGGGCACGAGCCGGCCAGCGGCTTACAGAGCCGGCCGGTGGCAGAGGCGGGGCGGGGCGGACCGGCGGTGTCCCTTGGTGCCTCCGGCCAGTAGCCTGGGGCAACCATCCCCCGGGGCACCTGGCTGCAGAAGCTCCACGTCCAGGTCTCACCATCCTCCCGATGGAGCGAAGGGGCAGGCTCCCCTCTGGGGGGCCTCCCGGGTCCAGCGGGGGCCCCGGGACCTGTGTCCCCCCATCAGTGAGCCGCCGGCCTCCTGCCAACCCCTTGCCATCCTTCTTGCCCTGCCTCGGCCTCTCCCGGGGAAGCTGCGTTGGCGGCGCATGTCCCATGCTGGAAGCCTGACTCGGGCCCAGCCCGTCTCCCAGACCGAGGGCCCCGGGGCCGGCTGACCCAGATTGGTACCATGTTTCTGGGGAGCTGAAGCTGGACTGTCTGGGCCCCATCTGGAGCCCCAGTGATGGGGGAACACCGCCAGCACCTGTCCCGGATGTTGGCTGACCCCACAAGAGCCAGGATGCTTGGCACGGAAGGGCCCTGGGGCCCCTAAGCCAAGCCCTCCGGTGAGTGCCTCCCAGGACCTCTAATCCGCACAGCGTCTGCACCCGGGGCGCCAAGTCCTCTAAACTGGAGCCGCCCTCCTGCCATCCACCAGGAGCCGGGGGCGCCCTCCCACCCAGGTCAGCCCTCGAGAAGCCAGCGTGCCCCTGTGCCCCGGGCACCGTCTGCCTCCCTCAGCTGTGAGCACAGCCCCGGCCACACAGACCCCCCGGGCGTCGGCCAGACCCGGCTCTCCAGCGTCGAGTGGAGCCCCCGAGAGCCGCCCGGGGCAGGCGGGCTGGCGGCGGCCAGAGCATCCCGGCCATCAGACCCAAGTCAGCCTGGGCCCTTTGCTGGACTTTGCTGGGTATCAATGCTCCCGTGACGGCCTGTTTCAAGCCAGGCGCATGTCACTGACAGGAACCAGGAATCAATGCGCACAGCTGAGGAGAACCAGGCTCCAGCCTGCCGCTGACCACCCAGACCTGAGTTGTCCCCGGGGCCCCCCCGGACTCCGCCCCAGAGCCCAGGAAAGGGGGCTGCAGGGCCCGAGAGGCCCCGTGAAACTTGCTGGGGAGATGCCCATGGGAAACCTGTCTCTTATACACATCTCAGGGTGAACTCGGTCACGGTGAACTCAGGGGTCAGGGTGAACCGGGGGTCAGGGTGAACTCGGGGGTCAGGGGTCAGGGTGAACCGGGGGTCAGGGTGAACCCCTGGGGTCAGGCTTTCGTCTGCCGTCAGCGTGTGGAGCCGGGGCCGGGGCCGTGGGGCTGCCCAGGGCTTGGCACGGCTGGCAGCCGGGCCGTGCTGGCTGACGGCCGTGGGCGTGGGCCAGGCTGGTCCCCCCAGGGCTACCCGCAGGAGGCTGCTGTGCCGCGGCGCTGGTGACCCGGGTGCCCAGGCCTGGGGTGGCTGCATCTGAGCCTCCCGTCACAAAGCGCGATGCTGGGGTGGGGTGGGCCCCACGGAAACTACGGGCCTCAGCTCGAAGCCGCCTTCTTCCAGCCCCTCCGGGCCAGCCTGCACTTTGCAGGTTAGGAAAATGACCCTGAGGGGAAGTGACTTGGCCAGATGCCTCGGTGAGTCATTTGGACCTCTATGCAAATTGTGCTTCTCAGCCACAGCAGGCTTAGGGCTGGTGGGGTTTTCCTGGTGAAACTTGTGAAATGACTTCAGGCAAGTGTTGTGGAAACAAAGACTCTCCCCGAGGCTGAGTTCACTTAAATGCAGCCTCCGCCTACACCACCACCAGCCCAGCCGGGCTAGGAAGCCGCCCCTCCCCCCCCACCCCCAGAGGGGCTCGGGGGCTTCGGCCCTGCCTCCCCGCCCCTCCACTCTGGGGCTGAGCCCAACACCCTCCTGGCGGCAGGCCCGAGGGAGGTGGTGAACGCTGACAGGTGGCGCCTGCTTACGGAGCAGCCCCACGCTGGGCTGAGGGCGCCCTGGCCGGGCCGGGGAAGCAGCTCAATGAGCAAGTGGAAACATCGAGTGTGGAACCCGAGGGCATGCTTAGAGGTCATTTCCTCCATCATCTGGGTGGGGAAACGAGATTGAGAAGCGGCAGCCCCCGGGGCCGCGCAGCAAGTTGGCAGCACAGGCGGGAGGCGTCGGGAGGAGCGCGCCTGCCGCCAGGTGACAGCGGTCCTTTGCGAGGTTGCTCACAGGGCCGCCCCCGCCCCCAGCTCAGGCGCCGTTACTGCCCCCGGGCTCTTGGGGGACAGCACACGCCCACGTCCTGCTGCTCAAACAAAGGAGGTCGGGCTCTGCGTGATGCTCCAGGGATGCCGTGTCCGGGAGAGCCTAGGACCCTCGTCAGAAGGAAAGGCGACCCCGGCCTCAACCGAGGACCAGCCTGAATGGCGGGCTGGAGTCCAGGCTGGTCCAGGACACAGAGGTTGGTCTGACTGACGTCCCTTTCCAGGCCAGGGCCAGTGTGGGCCTGATTCAAGCAAGGGACGGCGGGTCTGGGGGCGATCAGGGCTAGCCACTGATCTCAAGAGCGAGGGCTATGGCTTCTTGTCTGTTCTCTGAGAGTCACACATCCCAGCCTCTCTCCCTGGTGCAGGCGGGTGGCCCGTGCTGTGTGACAGTGGGGAGTCCGCTGCCCCTCTCTGGCCCATTTTTCATCTGTCCCAGGGGCCGAGTGTTTTGAGGGCCCAGTGAGTGGACTGGAGTGGTGGGGCCCTGCGGAGGATGGCGGGAGGGTGGATGGGGAATCAGGCCTTTCTGAAGCTGCCGGAGGCTCAGAGCCATGGGCCTGCCCGCCCCTCCCCAGCCCCGCCTGCCTCCCGGGCCCCGTGACCTTCAGGAGCAGGGCCTAGTTCCACCCCGGCCTCGGCCGTCTGAGCTCCTCGAGGCAGGCCTGGAGAGGCCGGCCTGGCTCCCGGGTCAGGCGGCCGCGGGCTGACGGTGGAGGTGATGTTCGTCCCTCCGGGGCCGGGTGCCACTGCCGCCAGGAAGTGAGCTCACGTCTCTGCTGACCCCTGGCCGGCGGCGGCCGTGACCCTCCTGTTGCACAGGAGGATGCCAGCGGCTGCTCCGAAGGAAAAGTGTCTCCTGAGCCTGGGACTCAAGGGCCCTGGGACACGAGGGCCGGGGGACAAGGCATGGGACGGTGTCTGCTGGGGTGCCCGAGAACAGGCCAGGCGTGAGGGGGACGAGACAGAGGCAGGCGGGAGCCTGGAGCTCCTGGCAGTTCCGGGCCACTGCCCGGCTCTGGACAGCTGTCCCTGCCCCTCCCGCGGAATGCCAGCCTGGCCCGCGCGCCGTCTCCTGCCCCACTCCGGAGGCCCGCTGGCTGCTCTAAAGTCCAGCTGCTGGCAAGGCTCTAAGGAGCCCGTCCCCAGGCCCGCACCGTTCACCGTTACTTTCTCTTTAAAAACGAACTGCAGCTTCAGAAAGATCTCTGTGCACCTCCTGTGTGCCCGGGCCCCGCTGAGCGAGGGCAGGGCCCGCCCAGGGGCGGGGACGGGCGCTCTCCGTGTCCCCAGCGGACAGACTCCAGACCCTGGGCAGCAGCCTCCTCGCGGGGCAGCAGAGTCCCGGGCCCGGGTGCTGGATTGCCCCAGAGGTCAGACCCGAGCGCCCTGGCTTCTGAGTGGGCACTGGAGAGGGCGCTCCCCGCAGGGCGTGACGCCAAGCCTGTGGGAAGATGTGTATAAGAGACAGGCTTTCTCCTGGCCGAAGGGCAGGTGCGCAGCGGGTCTCACCGAGAACTGGGGGGGGGGCGTGACTGGATCAGAGGGCAGCCCCCAGTGGGAGAGACGGGGGCCCCCAGAAGGCTCAGCAGCACACAGTGTGGGGTGCCAGCTCCCTGCGATGCCTCCAGGCCCCCAGGGCCACGCAGCGCTGGCTGGCCTGGGCACACCCCCGCCTGGCAGGCAGGCAGGCAGGCTGTCTGAGGCCCCGCGGGGCAGGCTGTGACCAGCTCAGTCACAGACACACCCCGGGGGCTGCTGCTGGGCCCGGTTGGGGAGCGGCCGTGGCTCCCCGTTTGAGCCCAAACGTTGACCCGGTCCCCTGGGAGCCTGGGTCCAGGGCTCTCGGCCTAAGAGGCTTTCTTTTGAGTAATAAGATTAATCTGTCTGGGCACTCCTTAAATAAAGAACTGCACGTATTAAAACATCAAAAGGAAGAGAAGCAAGCACGGTGAGGAGCTGGGCCCCCGCCGCCTTCCGGGAAGGCAGGGCCGGGGCTCCTCCAGACATCCTCTGCCCACAGACGAGTGCCATCAGCCTGCTCCTGCCCCCAGCAGGGGCTTCCTTTACAGCATGCAGCGGCAGACTTCCTCTCCTGGGTCTCCTTGTCTGCACGGAGACAGCTGGACAGCGTGGGCTTTTTAAACCGTGTCCCGAGCAGCCTTCACGCTGGGCCCTGGCTTCCCCCCGCACCCCTCAGATTCATTTACTCAGGGAATATCAGCCAACCTCCTCTTCCTCAGCAGCTGCACTCTGGGACTGCAGGTGAGGAGGTTTGCTTCTGCTTGATTGCCTCCAGTGACAGGAGGGTCACCCCTGCCCGAGGCAGCCCATGTCTCCTGGAACAGCTCCCCTACCCTGAGCCACGACCCACCTGCCTGTGGCGTCCACCCACCGGCCCTCTGTTCTGCCCTCATGGGACAGTGCTCCAGGCCCCGCGTTCTTAGCCCCATTTTACAGACGAGGAGACTGAGGCTCAGAGTGACAGAACGTGGCTAAGCAAGAACGCACCAGGGCTAGAACCCAGAGAGGGGTATGCTTTTCTTCAGAAAAATGTCAACGTTAAAGCAGCCTCCTACTCAATGAGATTATATAAATTAGCTTGCGGAGTACTAGAAACTGCCTAGCACACAGCAAGTGCTACGTAAGAATTAAATGGGGAAAAAAGTTAATTACCTCTGACCTTACATTGGAGGCTCCAGAACCGAAATAGGGCAGTGCAGGCTTTCTGTGGCTTGGGCGAACTCGGAAAGCCCGTGACCCTCTTCCTGCCGGAGGCACCCAGGCCCGCACTGACTGGGGCCGCAGAGCTCGGGAGAGTGGGGTCCTGCTTGGGCACTGGTCGGGCTCAGAACTGACAAACTCACCTTGGCCTGAGTAGCCTCCGGGCTCCTGGCATGCCCACGGCAAGGCCACGCCTCTCCTGGGGTCTCAAGAGAGGAGAATGAGGGGTTAGAAGGGAGGTCAGAAGCTCCCAGCTTTTCTTTTCTCCTTAATGTGAATCAGCTGACAAAATTTAACCCGTGGGCGATTTTACCCAGAACAGCCGGCCCCAGCCCCCGAGATCCTGCAGCGCCGGGCGGGCATGTGTGGCAGTGGGGGCGCGGGGGTGGCTGAGGGGCGTCCGGAGCCTCCTGCACACTCGGGGACGTGCAGCAGCCGCCAGCCTCGCACCTGTGTGGCCTGCAGGCCCCCGTGCCTGCTCGCCCTTGATCTAGCGTCTGCGGATACTTCCAATCCTGGAATTAAGGGACGCGAACGTCTCCTTGACACCTGTTACAGCCTGTCTCAGTGATGGTGATACAGAGGACGCAGGATCCACGGGGCCCCCAGCCTTGGGAGCCCAGCTTGGGTGGGATTCGTTGCGCTTGATACTCCTCTGGGAAGACAGCTGACCTGAACTTTAAAGGGATGGGTCGGGTTTGCTGGTAGAGGTGTTGGGGAACCAAAACCCTGAAGTGCAGCTCATCCCTCGGAACACCGAGGCCGCCCTCCTCAGTCTGGGAGGTGAGTTTTTTTGACTGCCTGTTCTTCAAAATCTCTGCCATCTTTTTTTCAAACTGATTTATTTGGCTGCTCCGGGTCTCTGTGGCACGTGGGTTCTAGTTCCCTGACCAGGGATAGAACCCAGGTCCCCTGTGTTGGGAGCTTGGTGTCTTACCCACGGGGCCACTAGGGAAGTCCCTGCCATCTCTTTTCGTTGGCATCAGCTTCTGGGCCCGCGGGTCCAGCCTCTCCCCGAGTGTGGAGCCCTCCAGAGTATGGAGCGATTGGGGCCAGGTTGCTTCTCTCTGGACCTTAGGATCTCGAGCAGCTGCGTCCTCTTGAATGTGAAAGCTGCTGTAAAAACGTTAACAGATAGAACCCAGGTCCCCTGTGTTGGGAGCTTGGTGTCTTACCCACGGGGCCACTAGGGAAGTCCCTGCCATCTCTTTTCATTGGCATCAGCTTCTGAGCCCGCGGGTCCAGCCTCTCCCCGAGTGTGGAGCCCTCCAGAGTATGGAGCGATTGGGGCCAGGTTACTTCTCTCTGGACCTTAGGATCTCGAGCAGCTGCGTCCTCTTGAATGTGAAAGCTGCTGTAAAAACCTTAAGACATCCTGACCTCTCTCCAGACAGCTGTGGGCAGATGTGGAAGGGAGATGAGCATCTCATCTGGCCTGGGACCTCCACCCTTCCCCTCCCCGCCTGCGCTGCCTCTCCCTGGGGGGGCTTCTGGGGACCCCAGGTCAAGCAGGAAAGGAGCAGCACGGGGCACAGGTGTGACCCGCTGACTGGCCGGATCTGGCTGGTGCTGTCCCCAGCCAGCAGCCACCCTCCGGAGCATTCCCATGCTACAGGGAAATGCATTCTAGCGGTGCCTAAGATCATGGAGGTTCTAACTTCTCCCCTCCCCCTTCCCAAGTCACATTAGTCCCTTCAAACCAAACCAAGCCAAGCACTGCGGCCGCCAGAGGACACTGCGGCCAGGCGGCAGGAAGCGCCTGGTCCAGGCGCGCGGGGCCCGTGGACGGGCCGGGCGGCGGGTGCCCAGGCTCCTCTCTGACGCGGGTCCCCTCTCCCCAGGTACAACGGCTTGGTGACCGGCACGCGGGCCAAGGGCGTCATCGCCGTCTGCTGGGTGCTCTCCTTCGCCATCGGCCTGACCCCCATGCTGGGCTGGAACAACTGCAGCCAGCAGGCGGGCCGGAACAGCTCGCAGGCCTGCGGGGAGGGCCAGGTGGCCTGTCTCTTCGAGGACGTGGTGCCCATGGGCTACATGGTCTACTACAACTTCTTCGCCTGCGTGCTGCTGCCGCTGCTGCTCATGCTGGCCGTCTACCTGCGCATCTTCCTGGCGGCGCGGCGGCAGCTGAAGCAGACGGAGAGCCAGCCGGCGCCCCCGGGGGAGCGCGCGCGGTCCACGCTGCAGAAGGAGGTGCACGCCGCCAAGTCGCTGGCCATCATCGTGGGGCTCTTCGCCCTGTGCTGGCTGCCGCTGCACGTCATCAACTGCTTCACCTTCTTCTGCCCCTCGTGCGGCCACGCCCCGCCCTGGCTCATGTACCTGACCATCGTCCTCTCGCACGGCAACTCGGTGGTGAACCCCTTCATCTACGCCTACCGCATCCGCGAGTTCCGCCACACCTTCCGCAGGATCCTGCGCAGCCACGTAGCGGCGGCGGCGCGCGCCCGTCAAGGCGGGGGGCCCCGGCGCCCGCGCCCTGGCGGCTCTCGACGCGGAGCGCGAGGGCCTCCGCCTCAACGGCCACCCGCCCGGGGGCGCCTGGGCCAACGGCAGCGCGCCCCGGCCCGACGGGCCCGCCCTGGCGCTGCCCAGCGCCCTCCCGGACCCCGGGCGCCCCCGCGGCGGGGCAGGAGTGTCCTGAGGCCGCCCCCTCCGAAGGGAAGGGACTCTTTCTCCGCCCGCCCGGGGGGACCGTCGTGCTGGGAGCAGAGTGCATGTGCGGAGACCCCCTTTCTCGCGGCCGGTTCCCGCCTTGGGCCGAGGAGGGCGCCCCCCCGGGCTGGAGCCACGCGAGGCCCGGCAGCAAGGGTCTGGAGCCCAGGGCGGCGGCCCTGCACCAGGCCAGGCCGGTCCCAGCCGCGGAAGCGCCGCCGCGTCTCCGCAGGGCAGGCTGGCCGGCCGAGGCTGGGCCCCCCGCCGCCCTCACCCCGCCCCCAGGCTTCCAAGGGTCCAGAGCTGCGGGGCCTGGTGGCGGGGTTGGACTGGTTTTGTTTTTCCAGGAGAAAACAAAAGCCCGAGGAAACCCTCGTAATGCTGCCTTCCCTCCCTGGCTGCTGGCTCCCTTTCAGTCCTGCTGCCAACCTGGCCGCAGGCGTCCCCCACCGCCCTGGGCGGCCGCGCGTCCCCTTTCAGGACGGGGCTTGTAGCCGAGGGGGCCAGGGCCGGCCAGCGGGGCTGAGTCTAGGTGGCTCGGAGCTGCCTGGGCCGAGGCCCTCTCTAACTGCCTTGCCTTCTGAAGGGAATGTTATTTTGTTGTTTTTTCTGAGATAAAATAAAAATGAGCCACACTGTGTTTTAAGCTCGTCCTGTGAGAACGGTGTCTGAGTTCCTTTCCCTGCCCACAGTCAGGCCCACCGCACACCTAGGGGTCTCTGTTGCAGGTGTGAGGCAGACAGCCTGCCTGGGGCCGCGGTGGGTGGGCGGGCTCCGGGGCGCCCCTCTTCCTCCGGAGCGGGCTGTCTGCTAGCAGCAAAATCCGCAGGTCCATGTGCAGCCCCGAAGGGAGGAGGCGCCCTCCCGGCCCCTCAGCACGGGGAGCAGGCTCCCGCCTCCCTGAGCCCCAGCTTCCCCCAGCCTGTCCCAGGCACAGCCCTCTTCACCCCCCTCCCTAAGGCCACGGAGGAATCTGGAATTGATTGGGGTGCTAATAGAGGCCACACTGTTTCCCCCTGCTCCCGCCAGGGGGGTTTCTTGCCCCGACTCTGTCTCTGGGCCCTGCCCCCTCCACCAAGGAGCAGGTGCCCCCCTCCTGTTCTGGAGAAGCCTGAGCAGGGGTGCCCCAGAGAGAGCCAGGCCTGGTCTCGAGTCTCAGAGGCACGCTCGGGGCAGAGACAGAACAGGAGAAGCCGCGGGCGGTGCTCACGCGGCCCCGGGAGCCCCCTGTGCAGGAGGCTGAAGAGCAGGGGGAGGCTCAGCACCGTCCCCGTCCCCAGCTTGCAAACGGCAGAAGAGCTGAAGCCCAGGTTTATCTGACCGAAACTCCAAGACCTCGATGAACTGTCTCAGCCAAACCGAAAGCTACGCAATCATGCCATGCTCCCACCACGCTCTGAAGACACGAGGGACAGCGCCCGCTCCTCGTGCTCTCACCCTGCTGCCCAGGTTCCACGGCGGTGCCCTGCGCATCCTCCTACTCCTACCAAGCAGATGTGTGTGTGAGGACCCCAAGCCAAGCCGGGCTTGCATCGGCGCTATCTTATGGCCCCATCCATCAGAGGTCCTCCGGGCGAGACGCAGGACGACCCCTGGGCCCCTGCCGCAGAGATGCGGGTGGACGCGGTCAGTGGGGCTTCCCAGGGGCCCTCACAGACAGCCAGGACCGGAGCCGCAGAGACCAACGTACAACCCAGCCTACCCACGCCGGCGCCTCCACCCCGCACACGCTGGCACGTGCTGGCTGCGGGCAGAGGGCGGGACGGTGGCCAGCTTGGGGCCTGAAGCGGCCAAGAGCGCAAAGGCTCTGAGTCCTGACCAGCTGGCGGGAGAGGCCACCGAGAGACCCACAAAGGCCAGGAAGGAGAAAGCCCGTCTCTGCAGCCTTTGCTGAGGCCTCGGGGGAACAGATGTTTGGGCTGGGGGGAACAGAGCTGGGCCTCCGGAGACATGTCGGGGGCCACTGAGCCCGGGCCCTCGCAGGGGCCGTCCCGGGGCGATGGGACCACACTCCCCCGGGCCCCCAGAGGGCCCCTTGCCCTTTCACCACCCGCGCCTGTGCAGGCTCGTGGGAGCCAGGCTTGTGCGTGCGTGTACACAGACACAGACGCGTGTGTCATGCCCTGGCCATACAAGAACATATACACGTGTGTACACACAAACGCACATCTGGGCAAAGTCACCCCAGCAGCAGCACCAGCGAGGCGTGAGGCCGGCCGAGCCCTGGGGCTGCAGAGGCGTGCGGCCCTGCGCCGAACAGGGGCTGCTCGAAGCCCTGAGGCTCCGGCCCGGCGCCCCTCGGGCCTCTCCTGGCCTTGCCCGGGGGCCGGGGGTGGGCAGCAGTCTTCCCCCAGCCTGTCCCAGGCACGGGGTTCTATCAGAGACCAGCCCTCTCTGTGGAGTCACCGGGGTTCCCAGGGAAGCCGGGGAGCAGAGGCCTGGCTCAGGCTGGGTCCTGGCTCATCACTCGCTCCGAGAGGCGGGCCCGCTTTCCCCTTGAAAACCCACCTCTGCGACGCTCCCCAATTGTATTAAGGCCCCTTTCTCTTACCTAAAACAGCTGGGTTCCCAGGAGCCTGCTGTGGGGTGTCAAGCGGGGCAGCCCCAGTTCTGCACGTCACACTGGGGGGCAAGCTCCAGAGACAGAGCCCGGCAGCTCAGGGATGAGGGCAGCCTGGGAAGTGAGAGGAAGTGAGAGGCCACCCCGCGGTCTACTGGGCTGGGCCGGGGGACCCCAGAGCTGGAAGCGGGCCTTCTTCTCAACCGTGATGGAGAAACAGGGGCTCGGGGGGCTCGTGGAAGCCAGCGGCTGGGGCAGGAGGAGCAGCCCGGCGCGGCCTGCCTCGACGCCGGTCCCTAAGGGAAGGCGCTCTGGGCCGAGAACACGCTCCGGGCCCGGCTCGCACGCACGCCCCCAGCGTGGCTGCTCCTGTGGGCTGTCACCACGGGGAGTGCTCCCCGAGCCCCTGCCGGACCCGCGCTGCCTGAGCTCTGGGACCCCCCGTGCCCGAGGCGGAGGCTGCGTCAGGGGAGCAGGAACCTGGGGGGCCTGAGGTCTGCGGTGAGGCAGGTCGCCCCTCAGGGCCCACCTCCTCTGGAGAGTGGGAAGCACGCTACCGGAAGTGGGATGCCCACGGCCCCCTCCTCCCTTCGCCCACCTCACCCCCGTCCTGAGGCGCCCCTCGCTGCCCCGAAACTCATCCTGAGCAGCAGCTGCCACGCTGGGACAGCCCCCGTCGGGCTGCAGGGCTGGGAGGGGCGGGAGGACGTTGGCTGGCTTGCAGCCTCTGAGGAGAGGGCTGGGCACCACAGCGCGGAGCCTGGCTGTGCAGGCACCTCTGAGGAGCTCTGGCTACACCCCGGCTTTTGCCAGAGGGGAAAGGGCAAGATGGCAGAGCTCCCCAACAAGCCCGCTGCCCTCCCGTGAGCCGGACTTGGAGAGAGGCTCTGGGGTGGGGGGGACAGGTGACGGGTATGAGGATTCTGTCTCCTCTGAGGGGAGGATTTTTTTTCCCCACCAGTAAGAAAGGCTGGATGCAGAACCATCCATGCGTCTCTGCCTCGCCCGGGGAAGTGTGCCTGTGTGTTAAGAGCCACACAGAGACTCGCCATCTGGACCGGCGTCTAATGGCCAGGAAGCGCGCAGAGCGGGCTGGGGTGGGAAGGAGCCCGCTCCTGACTCTTCCTCTCAAGCACTTCCTGGGCACCTGCTGGTGATGCTGGGCAGGGGCAATCAGGAGTGGGCGGGCAGAGGTGCTGTCAACGGGGGCAGCAGAAGGTGAGGCCACCATCAGGACACAGGCCCCAGGACTGTGCTGCGCACACTGGGCATCAGGCCAGCCGATGTGGGTTCATCTTTCCAAGACCCACGGTCGCGTCCAGGGACGTGCCTTCCAGGTGTTTGTCAAGAGCTGCGGAGGAGGCTGAGCAGACACACGCCTGACTTGCATCTGCCCACATGGGATTACGCCTCCCATTTGCAGGCAATTTTCAAGTTAAAATGTTGTCAGAGGCTTGTCACAGTTTTGATCTTTCTTTTCTGCTCTTTCTCAATCCACCCACACTCTCTAGTTGGGTTGGAAAGGAGAATGAGGGTGAGAGAACCTGGTTTAGATTCAAAGATTTTTTTTGAAATATCAGATAAAAATTATAAACTTTTATAAAGTTATAAAAATTATGTAGCTTTCTCTTGGGAAAATCGTGCCCAGAGCCCGTCACAACTGTTGGCAGCCGCAGAATCTTTAGGGGACTGGAGAGACCGGGCCAGGCCTCCTGCGGTCATCCCTCGCCTACCTCTTGGGGTTTCAGCTTGACTGTCTTTTCTGCCTCACCCAGAGATGCCAAAAAACCCCCCGGTTCACTCCTGAAACCACCAGCCCGCCTCACACAGCTCTGCATGGGGGTCAGTACCCGGTTCCAACGGCCTTGCCGCTGGCTTCTTCACTGCGGGCGAGCCCCTCTTTGACCTGCCGGGCCTGCTTTTAGACAAAGCGTAATAGACGTGGAAGTGCTTTGGCTGGAATGCTCCACAAATGCCCAGCCACGCTGAGGGAAAGACACGTGGCCCACTTCTCCGGTGCTGCAGTGGATAGGAATCCGCCCGCCACCGCAGGAGACACAGGTTCGACCCCTGGTCCAGGAAGAGCCCACGTGCCCCCAGCGTGTGTCAGAAGCACCGAGTCCACGTGCTGCGACGGAGCCTGAGCCGCTCGAGGCGAGAGAAGCCGCTGCGGCGGGAAGCCTGAGCATCGCGGTAGAGAAGAGCCCCCGCGCTCCACAGCTAGACACGAGCCTGCGCGCCAGCAAAGACCCGGTGCAAGCGAGACTCAGGAAGGCGGCAAGTGCGGGTTTAAACCGGCGCCTGGGAGCCTCCGGCTCCTGTGGGGGCTGGGAGCTGAGAGCAGACACTGGCTGACCGCCTCGGCAAGGAACAGACAGTGGGTCACCGGGGGTCTGCGCCCCGTCCTGTCCCGTCCAGTGAGCGTCTCAAGTCCGGGGGAGTCACAGCTTATCACAGAGGGAGCAGAGAAGGGATACTAGAAGTGTCTGGGCTGACCAAATCGGGGTTCAAAATGACCTCAGGGGGCCAGGCAGAGAAAACTGAGCAGAGATCAGTGGAGATGATTGACAGTCCTGTAGCCAGTCCGAAAAAGCAGGCTCGCGAGGGCAAGCGGGAAGGCGGGGCCCAGGCAGCAGCGCCAGCGCCCGCCACGACAACAGACGCTGCAGCCGCTGTCAGCAGTGGCGAACTCCGTGCAGAGCGCCCCACGAAGAAACGGCTGCAGCCTCCAGCGGCCTCTCGTTTCGGTTGACGGGAACCCCAGGGAGGAGGAGGTCCATGGGGTCTGGGTCCCAGCTCAAGGCAGGAGGGTCGTCCGGTCTCAACACCACAGCCGATCATCAGCAAACCCCAGTGCGGACGCGCCCGCCCGGAGAAGGGAGTCTCAGCGACACCGGGCGCAGTCAACGAGTGACCGCAGGAAGGTGCTCAAGACCTCGGCGAGTGGGCGGGCACTCCGAGGACACCCCCGCCTTGCTGGCCTGCAAGGGACACGGCCGCCGGATCCTCTATTGTCTCCAGCCCCATCCTGTCCCACACAGTTAGCGGCTGGGGGCCAGGGGAGCGAAAGCTTCTCTGAAAGGCAATTCTGTCTGGTGAGGTCAGCACGTGGACGTCTGGAGGAGAAGCCCGAGGAGCTCGTGCGTGGGGTAGGGAAGGCATCACGCAGCGGGGTTAAGCAGACTTTGCCAGTTCATGACGTACTCCACTTAACGGGTGCCCGAGGGTGCAGAGCGGAGGGTCCTCACCCACCCCGCCTCCTCCCTGCCCAGTTCTTCCCACTGCTGGGATCCTTGTCTCCCCAGACCCAGTCTGTGGTATCCTGCCAATTCCTCTTTCCAGACGTCTTCTGAATCTGTTCCATCCATCCTACCTCCAGGAATCCCCCCAAAGTCATGGCGTCAGCAAGGCCTCATCCTCTCACCCACCTGGATGAGCTCCGGACCAGCCTCTGTTTTTGCTGTAGCTGCGTCGGCCCCTGCAGGTAGATTGCCCTTCCCGCAGCAGCTCCAGGACAGCACTCCCGGTCACGCCGGGCCACCCTCAGGATGCTGTGTCGGCCGAGCCCCTACTTGTCCCCCAGCCGCCCCAAGTGAGCCAGCTGAGCTGCTCCCCCAATCCTAACCCACTCCCCGCCTCTTCCTTTCAGGGAGGCCTCTGCCAGGAAGGAACGCGGACCCTCTGAATCCCCCTACTTTCAACACAGCCCGTGCTTGACCACGACCTCCTCCAGGAGGCCCTCCTGACCCCTGCTGGGAGCCTCTTCGCCCTCCAGCACCAGCGCCTGCTCTGTGCACCTGACACCTACTCCCGCGGAGATCTCTTCTGCTGGCTTTAGAGAAGGCAGAGGAACCAGAGATCAAACTGCCAACATCCGCTGGATCATGGAAAAAGCAAGAGAGTTCCAGAAAAACATCTACTTCTGCTTTATTGACTATGCCAAAGCCTTTGTGTGGATCACAATAAACTGTGGAAAATTCTAAAAGAGATGGGAATACCAGACCACCTACCTCTTGAGAAATCTGTATGCAGGTCAGGAAGCAACAGTTAGGACTGGACATGGAACAACAGATTGGTTCCAAATAGGAAAAGGAGTCCGTCAAGGCTGTATATTGTCACCCTGCTTATTTAACTTCTATGCAGAGTACATCATGAGAAACGCTGGACTGGAAGAAACACAAGCTGGAATCAAGATTGCCGGGAGAAGTATCAATAACCTCAGATATGCAGATGACACCACCCTTATGGCAGAAAGTGAAGAGGAGCTAAAAAGCCTCTTGATGAAAGTGAAAGAGGAGAGCGAAAAAGTTGGCTTAAAGCTCAACATTCAGAAAACGAAGATCATGGCATCTGGTGCCATCACTTCATGGGAAATAGATGGGGAAACAGTGGAAACAGTGTCAGACTTCATTTTTTTGGCTCCAGAATCACTGCAGATGGTGACTGCAGCCATGAAATTAGAAGACGCTTACTCCTTGGAAGAAAAGTTATGTCCAACCTAGA
>SJYT01042148.1:467882-517963 GCA_006410635.1 Cephalophus harveyi
ATCACGGACTCAATGGACGTGAGTCTGAGTGAACTCCGAGAGATGGTGATGGACAGGGAGGCCTGGCGTGCTGCGATTCATGGGGTCGCAAAGAGTCGGACACGACTGAGCGACTGAACTGACTGAACTTTACACTGTAGGCTATTGCAGGATGCTGACTCCAGCCCCCCGTGCTATACAGTAAACCCTTGTGGCTTGCTGTGTGCCTTTTCTTCCCCATACCAGTTGCATCTTATCTGAGCCCGGTACTGTTGCTGCAATTCATGGACCGATATGGATACACCATCATTCACTCCAGTCCATGCATTATTCAAATGTCCGTCGTTTTCCCTCATGTCCTTGTTTCCTGTCCCAGGTACCCCGTCCCAGCTCCCCTGTGACATTAATTTTCCTGTCTCTTTGGACTCCTCTGGGTTGTGACGGTTTCCGACTGTCTTCACTTTTGATGACCTTGACATTTCTTGTTCTGAAGACCATTTTCTCAGACGCCTCTCTGGGTTTGTGTGACGTTCTTCTCGGGGGTGGGCTGCAGTTACGGGTTTGGGGGAGGAAGATCACAGAGATGCACTCCCCTTCTCTCATCACGTCCAGCGTGCAGCTGGCCGTGTGACTCATTGCCACTGATCTTGACCTTGGTCATCTGCTCGTGGTGTGTCCATTAGCGTCTCCACCATCGGGTGTCTCTTTCTCCCCCTTGGCGAGGAAGTCACGCGCCCCGGCCCGGCCTCCAGAAGTCGGGAGCTGCCCCCCATCTCCTTATGTCCTTGGTATTTATGTGAATTATCTGGGCTTCTTCTGCATGGAAATTCTCCGTGTGTTTCTTCACTCCATCTCCTTCCTCTTTGGAGGGTCACTGCTTTGGGTTCCCCTGGTGGCTGAGTGGTAAGTAATTCACCTGCCAATGCAGGAGACGGGGGTTCGATCCCCAGAGAAGGAAATGGCCACCCACTCTAGCATCGTTGCCTGGAGAATCCCGTGAAGAGAGTAGCCTGGTGGGGCTACCGTCTATGGGGGTTGCACAGAGTCGGACACGACTGAGTGAGCAAAAATAACGGCTTTACAAGGTTGTATTAGTTTCTGCTGTAGCCAGTGTGGCTCAGCCATGTGTAGACATGCTTCCCTCTGTCTTGAGCCGCCCACCCACCTGTCTGCACCCCCGGGTCATCACAGAGCCCCGAGCCGGGCTCCCGGAGCTATACAGCAGCTTCCCACGGGCCGTCTGTTTGACACGTGGTGATGGACAGGCGTCACTGCCATGCTCTCAGTTCATCATTGCGTCTCAGCTCATCGCACCCTCTCTTTCCCCCGCTGCGTCCACAGCTCTGTAAGAATCCAGCGCGCCTCCCGTTTCCACAGTGTGGACTCACGCACGCACGGTCTCTTCTTTGCGTGACCGTGCATCACTATGTGCTGTGCCTGGCGCTCAGAAACCACGAGGCTCCAAAGACAGAGCAGAGCCTCACGCCCAGGCTGGAGGGAGCCCCCCACGGCCACCCCCGGGCTGAGCGCGGTCTTGAAGGCACCTGGCATCCCGGAGGCCAAATGATAATGGCACCCGTCTCGGGACAGCAGCTGGATGTCTCCACCGGGAGCTTCACCGACCTCCTGGCACTTGTCCACGACACCGGGGAAAAAAACGCAGGTGGCGCTGACCTTTCAAGGTTGTCAGCATGCTCACTCGGCTCGAGGATCCGGGGTCACATAGACTGATGTGCGGTGCCAGGCAGCAGGCTTCTAATTCTCTCCTGAGATGGTCACATGGCATCACCCACTGGATGGATGTGCGTTTGAGCAAGCTCCGGGAGTTGGTGATGGACAGGGAGGCCTGGCAGGCTGCAGTCCATGAGGTCTCACAGTGTCAGACACAACGGAGCAACTGAACAACAATTTTATGTCTCTGGAGTTTTAATCGACCCACGGGCATCACGCTGGGTACAGGGACATGTCAGCTCCTTCCTCCAAATGCCCTTTAAAGAAAACTATTTTATTGGAATGGAGTTCATTTACAATACTGTGTTAGTTGCAGCTGTACAGCAAGGTGATTCAGTTCTCTATATGTGCATACGTGTATCGGTATAGATGTACTCTTTTTCATATGTTTTCCATTAGGCTTCATGTCAGGATATTGAATATAGTTCCCCGTGCTGTACAGAAGGACCTCGTGATTAATCCATCCTCTGCATAGCGCCTGGCATGTGCTAATCCAGACCTCCCAGTCCACTCCCCCACCTTCTTCTTGGCAAAGGTGTCTGTTCTCTGTGGATCTATTTCTGTTTTGTTAATGTTAGTTTCTAACTTTTTTAAAGATTCCACATATAAGTGATTGCTGTTCAGTCGCTCAGTCATGTCTGACTCTTTGCGACCCCATGGACTGCAGCACGCCAGGCCTCCCTGTCCATGAGCATCTCCCAGAGCTTGCTCAAATTCATGTCCATTGAATCAGTGATGCCACCTAATCATTTCATCCTATGCTTTCCGCTTCTCCTCCTGCCCTCGATCTTTCCCAGCATCAGGGTCTTTCCCAGTGAATCAGCTCTTCACATCAAGTGGCCAAAGCACTGGAGCTTCAGCTTCAGCATCAGTCCTTTCAATGAAGATTCATTTATCTCCTTTAGGATGGACTGGTTGGATCTCCTTGCAGTCCAAGGGACTCTCAAGAGTCTTCTCCAACATCATAGTGCAAAAGGATGAATTCGTTGGTGCTCAGCCTTCTTTATGGTCCAACTCTTACATGCAAACGTGACTACTGGAAAAAACATAGCTTTGACTGGGTGGACCTTTGCTGGCAAAGTGATGTCTCTGGTTTTTAATGCGATCTACATGTGTGTGTGTATGTGTGTGTGTGTATGTATGCTTTCCAGATAGTGCAGTGATAAACAGTTCGTCTGCCGATGCAGGAGGTGAAGGTTCAATGTCTCTGGAGTAGGAAATGGCAACCCTATGCTTCTTAAGAATCTTTTCCAGCATAAATTATTACAAGATATTGAACAGAGTTTCCTGTGTTGTAAGTGGCTTCCTCCCATTAGTCTAGTTTATACAAAGTAGGTGTGTGTGTTACAAATCCCTGACTTACCCCTCCTTTCTCTTTTGATAATCGTAAGTTAATTTTCTGTCTCTGTGAGTCTGTGTGTGTTTCACAGATAAGGTCATTTATCTTCATTTTCAGATTCCCCATATAAGTGATGCCACATGCTGGCTATCTTTCTGTGATTCAGTACGGCAGTCTCTGGGTCCATCCCTGCTGCTGCTGCTGGCGTTATGTTATTCTTTTTTACGGGTGAGTAGTATTCCATGGTATACACGTATCACGTCTTCTTTATCCATTCATCTCTTGATGCATACTTCAGTTGCCTCCACGTCTTGCTCATTGTAAATTGTGCTGCTATGAATATTGCAGGGTGGGTATGTGTACTTTTTTTCAAAAGTAATTCAGTGGTTTTTAGTATATTCACAAAATTATGGATCTCCAAGTTAAATACAGCTGTGTGTCCATGACCATCCCAAACTCCCCAACTATCCCTTCCCCCATCCTTCCCCCGGGAACCATAACGTTATTACGGAGTATTGAGTAGAGTCCCCTATGCTGTCCAGCAGGTCCTTGCTGGTTCTCCAAGTTAAATACAGCTGTGTGTCCATGTCCATCCCAGACCCCCTGCCTGTCCCTTCCCCCATCCTTCCCCCTGGTGACCATAAGGTTATTACAGAGGATTGAGCAGAGTTCCCTGTGCTGGACAGCAGGTCCTTGCTGGTTCTCCATGTTAAATACGGAAGTGTGGACATTTCATTCTTTTTATTGAAAGCATTTCACGAGGTAATTATAGCACCTTTTCCTGATCCATTCATCAGTGGTTGGATATCTGGGTCGTTTCTGAGTCATGTGGCTATGACTATCCACGCACAGGTCTTTGTGTAAACACGTGTTCGTTTTTCTTGGATACAGAAATAGACACGGAATTGCTGGGTCACACGGTAACTCTGTTAAAACCTATGCCAAATGGTTTTCCAGAGCGGTGCAGTTTTATATCCAGACAAGCACGACGAGGTTTACAACTTCTCTCTACCGTGATACTTGTTAATACCGTTTTTTGAAATTATGGCCATTCTCGTGTGTGTGGAGGGCTGTCTCGTGGTGGCTATGCGTTTCCTTCGTACTGAACGTCTCTTCATTTGCTTACTGCCTATTCCTTTATCTGGGAAACTGTCCATTCATATTGTTTCCCATCGTAAATTGCATTATTTATGGTTTTCAAGGGTGTTTTTTTTTTTTTTTTTTCCTACGGTAAACAATTTTGAAAGTCTTTCTTGAATTTGTTGAAATGTTGCTTCTGTTTTATGTTCTGGGTTTCTGGCCAGGAGGCACCTGGGATCTTCCCCACCAGGGGATCGAACCTGTGTCCCCTACGTTGGCCAGAGGATTCTCCACCAGGGAAGCCCCTGCATCTCTCGTTTAGAAAGGGCCTTTTTCATGTCACCATTATGCCCACGAGTAGCGTGGTCTTTCTGAGCAAGTGTTACCAGCTGTACCAGGATCATGAAAAAGGTACAAAAGTTAGTTTTCTGCTTTTCCCACATTCTGCCCGTCTTCCACTATAATTTGAGAGATGGCTTTGAAACATATGTATCATTTTGCATGGATGTGAGGGCTGGACTATATCATTTTGTACCGCTAGGAGAGTTGGAAATGGCAACCCACGCCAGTATTTTTGCCTGGACAATCCCGTGGGCAGAGGAGCCTGGTGGTTGCTGTCCACGGGGTCGCACAGAGTCGGTCACGACTGAAGCGACTCAGCATGCAGCATCGTGCGTGAGAGCTGGACCATAAAGAAAGCTGAGCGCTGAAGAATGGATGCTTTTGAACTGTGGTGCTGGAGAAGACTCTTGAGAGTCCCTTGCACTGCAAGGCGATCCAACCAGTCCATCCTAAAGGAGATTAGTCCTGAATATCCATTGGAAGGACTGAAGCTGAAGCTCCAGTGCTTTGGCCACTTGATGGGAAGAGCTGACTCACTGGGAAAGACCCTGATGCTGGGAAAGATCGAGGGCAGGAGGAGAAGGGGACGGCAGAGAATGAGATGGTTGGATGGCGTCACTGACTCGATGGACATGAGTTTGAGCAAGCTCCGGGAGTTGGTGATGGACAGGGAGGCCTGCATGCTGCAGTCAATGGGGTCGCAAAGAGTCAGACACGACTGAGTGACTGAACTGAACTGTATTATTTTTAACACCACCGACAGACACATTCTTCAGGGCCTGGGGGCTTCGGCAGATCATCAGTACAAACAGCCGTCTTTGGTTCCACCAGACGCCCGTCAAGCTTGTGGGGTCGCTCACACCTTCCTGCGTCCGCTCCTTCTACACAAAGCTAAGTCACAAAACCAAAGCCCGCTCAGGGTCTGGTCCAGGGCCTCTCTGATTTCCACACTTACCTGTGAACACGCCTCATCTTCCAGAACGTTCTCTTAAGTGTTGGATGACAGTTGCAGAGTTCTGATCGCTAATGATCAGGTTTTTCTTTTTTTGTTGTTTTTAAATAAGGGGAATTTGCTGTAGGGCTCAGGAAACTCAAGCAGGGGCTCTGTATCAACCGAGAGGGGTGGGAGATGGGAGGGAGGTTCAAAGGGGAGGGGATATAGGTACACCTATGGCTGATTCCTGTTGAGGTTTGAACGAAAACAGCAAAATTCTGCAAAGCAATTATCCTTCAATAAGAAAATAACTTTTTTAAAAAGAAACATAAATGCAAAAAAGAAAGTAAAATTCTGTAAAGCAATTTTCCTTCGATAAAGAAATAAAAAAGAACATAAATGTAAACAGAAAAAAAAATTCGATGCCGTCCCTGGCAGGTGCCGAGGGGGTGCAGTTTGCTGCCCCTGCGTGGTGCATTTATTTTTGCGTCTCGGGGCGCGCGGGGTTTCCGCTTGCGCCGCTCTCATCTGCCGGCTTCTTCATCTCTGCACGCGGGTCCGGCTCTGCCAGGTTCTGTCTCTGTCTGCCGGTCTCCGTGTCTGCCTGTCTGACTGTGTGTCTCTGGATTCCTGCTCCTCTCCGTGTGTCTCTGAGTGTGCCTCTGTCTGTCTGCTTCCCGTCTCTCTTCTTCTGCGTGTCTGGGTCTGCTTCCCTCTGTGCAGATAACGGTCCCTCTATCTCTGTGCTTCCGGCCGTCATGCTCACGGCTGGTCTCTCTGCTTCCCTCTCTGTGCATCTCGCTCACCGCTGTTCTGAGTCTCGCCTCCTCTGTGTGTCTCACTGCGTCTGTCCCTGTTTCCCCGTCTCCGACCCTCTGCCTCCCTCACTGCCTCTCTCTGACTCTCTGCCTCTCTTCTCCTTCTGTCTGTCTGCTTCTCTGACTGTCCGTCTGCCTGTTCGCCTCCCCCCGTCTTTAGCGCTGCTCCTCGGCCTCTCTCTGTCTCGCGAGGCGACACTTGTCTCTCGGTCCCTCTGTCTGTCTGTCTCTCTGTCTCCACTCCCTTACTCTGCCTGGGGCTCCCTCTGCGCTTCCGTCTCTCTGTCTGCTTGTGTCTCTGTGTGCATTCTCTCTCTATCCAACCCTCTGCCGCTCCGCCTCTCTGTGCTTCTGCGTCGCTAACACTCCTTCTGTGTCGCATCTGCGCCTCTGCGTCTCTCTCTACCGCTGTTTGTCTCTCTCAGCAATCACTCCGCTTCCCTCCTTCTCTCTCTCTGTCTCCCTCCTTCTCTCTCTGCTTCTCTCTCTCTCTCCTCCTCTGTCTGACTCTCTCTCTCTCTGTATATATATATCTGTGTGCCTGTATATAATTTACTTATGCCTGGTCCCCTATTCCTTCTCTCTCTGTTTTTCTCCATCTCTCTCTCTCTCCGTCTCCTCCTCTATCTGACTCTCTCTCTGTATATATATCTGTGTGTCTGTATATAATTTATTTATGCCTGGTCCCCTGATTCCTTCTCTCTCTCCATCTCTCTCTCTCTCCATCTCCTCCTCTGTCTGTCTCTGCGTGTCTCTCTGCTTCTCTACCCACGCCCTCTCCGTCCGTCTCTCCTTCTCGGCGTCTCCCTCTATTTCCCCTTCCCTGACTCTTCGTTTCTCCCCCTCTGTCTCTCGATCTCTGTCTCTCTCTCACTGTCTCTATCGCTCCTCCCATCTCTGTCTCTGCCAGGCTCAGCCTCCGTGTGGGTCTGTCTCTCCGTGGCCTCCTTGTTTCTCCCCGTCTCTGCTTCTCTCTGACTCTCCTTTCTCTCTCTCTCGCCAGACTTCTCTCTCTCCCCATGACCCCCTGTCTCTGGTTCTCTGTCTCTCTCGACGCCACGTGATGATGCACAGGCAGGGTGGCACCTTGCAGCCCCTGACCCAGTTCCACCTGGGACACCTGTGCCCCTGTGGGGTGCCTGTCTGGGCCGCCCCTGCTGACGAATGCCCACGCCTGCAGGTTCTCAGATGATGACGCCCGCTGGGAAGTCAGAGACGCTCGGAGAGAGAGGAGGCTCTCACTGACCGAGGAGGGAATGCACAGTGATATTCATATAGCGTTGCAGCTATATGGACGCTGACATTTTGACGTGTTGTGTGTATTTCTCTTGGAATTAGAGCATCTTTTCAGTTCGCCCAGTTCGTACCCTGCTAACTCTCATGATTCCCTGTCTGTAATTATATAACAAATCTCTCACACTGGTGGCTCAGATGGAAAAGCGTCTGCCTGCAATGCGGGAGACCCAAGTGTGATCCCTGGGTAGGGAAGATCCCCTAGAGAAGGAAATGGCAACCCCCTCCAATGTTCCTGCCTGGAGAAGCCCACAGACAGAGGAGCCGGCAGGCTGCAGTCCATGGGGCCACAACGACTCGGACACGACCGAGTGACTCACGCGTTCACTTTCACACACACGCCTCATCACGCGCCTGTAAAAGCATCTTTTCAAAGGATTATGCTGTGCCTTCTGGACTTTTTTCCCAGTAGCACTTTCTGAAATGCTTTTCCCTTCTTAATCCCATTTTCTATGGGAGGGATTCAGGCCCTGGTCTTGGCAAGACTGATTTGAGTTTTCTGGATAAAGACCCAGATATCTTCTTAAAAGACGGAGCTGGCTTTGCTCACAGCCCTGACAGAAGTCAGCCCACACCCAGCTCCTCCTACATGTCTGACGAGCCTTCTTGGTTACTTGGAAGGTCAATGCCAGAACCATCTTCACGTCCGTCCCAGGTAGCTTTGGTGTAAGCATGCTACCACCGAGGGCTGTGATTGTCCGGTAACCTCAGCTCTGCGCTTTCTCTGAATTACGGGGACGTGTGTCGGGTCGCGGGCAGACTGCAGCTCAGCTCGGGGATGATCAAGACGGTCCCTTCCAGGGCGGGGAGCGAAGGGAGCCTTCCTGCAGGGTGGGTGCAAATGGAAATTGGTGCAGCCACGCGGCAGAGACCAGCATGGAGGTTCCTTAAAAAGCTAGAGTCACCACGTGACCCCGTCATCCCACTCCTCGGCACAGACCCAGACAAAACCATGATTCACAAACAGATGCACGCACCCCAGCTGTTCACAGGAGCGCTATTTACAACAGCCAAGACATGCCCAACAACCTATGTGCCCACAACAGGTGTATGCAAGAAGAGGCGGTACATAAAGACAATGGAATATTACTCAGTCATAAAAGAGCATGGAAGTAATAGCTTTCACAGCACCATGCTGGATGTAGAGACTGTCATATTAAGTAGAGAAAGACAAAAGTGATGATGTTACTTCTATGTGGCATGCAAAATACGAGAGAAATTCTTACTTGTATGTGGAATGCAAACTATGAGACAAATGAACTGAGTTACAGAGCAGAAAAAGAATCACAGGCAGAGGAAGACACTTACGATTACCAAAGGGATAAATGAGGAGTCTGGGATGAACAGATTTAATCTAGTATATACACACCAGATTGCCAACAGGGACCTACTGGACCGCGCAGGGCACTCTGCTCAAGGTTATGTAACAACCCCAATGGGAGAGGAATCTGAAACAGAATTGATACACATGTATGCGTCTAACTGAATCACTGGGCTATCCGTCTGAAACCAACAACACTCTAAATTGACTCTCCTTCAAAAAAAAAGTTAAAAATAACATAACAAACGCTGAGTGGATTACAGATCAATGTCCATGAGAAGGTTCTTAGGTCTCTATGACCTAGGGGTGGTCATAGTAACTGAAGTAAGCCAGACAGACAAATACCATGTGAGATGACTTACAAGTAGCCTCTGAAAAAGATACAAGTGAGCTTATTTACAAAACAGACTCAGAGACACAGAAAACAAGCTTATGATTACCGGCGGGGAAGGATACACTAGGAAGCTGGGGTTAACAGATACAGACTACTCTGTGTAAAGCAGATGAGCAACAAGGACTTTCTGCACAGCACAGAGACTGTATATTCAGTTCAGTTCAGCCGCTCAGTCGTGTCCGACTCTTTGCGACCCCATGAACCGCAGCACGCCAGGCCTCCCTGTTCATCACCAACTCCCGGAGTTCACGCAGACTCACGTCCATCGAGTCCGTGATGCCGTCCAGCCATTTCATCCTCGGTCGTCCGCTTCTCCTCCTGCCCCCAATCCCCCCCCAGCATCAGAGTCTTTTCCAGTGAGTCAACTCTTTGCATGAGGTGGCCAGAGTACTGGAGTTTCAGCTTCAGCATCATTCCCTCCAAAGAAATCCCAGGGCTGATCTCCTTCAGAATGGACTGGTTGGACCTCCAGTATCGTGTAATAACCTACAGTGGAAAAGAATCAGAAAAAATATATCTGTATGTATAACTGCAGCAACCGTGCCGTACTGCTGAAGCTAACAACGCTGCTAATCAGGCATGCTTCAACAATCAAAGTAAATACACGTACCGAAAGCGGAGTGGATTACAGAGTCATGTCCGTGGGTAGAGTCTTACATCTCCATGGACCTCGGGATGGTCATACCAAGTGACATAAGCCAGAGAAAGACAAACACCGTGTCATACCACTTATATGTGGAAATATAAGTGGAAAAGTAATACCCACAAGCTTATTTGGGAAGCGGAAACAGTCTCAGTGAAATAGCAAGCAAACATATGGCTGCCAAAGTGGAAATGGGGGAGGGATTCTTTAGGAGTCTGAGATGAACACACACACACTACTCCAATACTCTGGCCACGTGATGGGAAGAACTGACTCCTTGGAAAAGACCCTGATGCTGGGAAAGACTGGGGGCAGGAGGAGGAGGGGACGACAGAGGATGAGCTGGTTGGATGGCATCTCCAACGCAATGGACGCGAGTTTGAGCACGCTCCGGGAGCTGGTGATGGACAGGGAGTCCAGGCGGTGGACGGCGTGATGCAGACAGCAAGCGGGCGTTCTCATCAGCTGCTCTGCCTTCGTGCTCACCCCCATCTCTGCCCCACAGAGCTCACCTCGGGCGGGCGACGAGGAGAGGATGGCGCTGGGGCTGTGTCTCCCCCGCGGCCCCATCTCCTGGGACCGCGGTCCCCGCGGCCGCGCCCGCCCCCGGAGCCTCGAACGTCCCGGGACAGACCCCCCGCGCGTGCTGTGCTCCTGGGCGCTGGGCGCCCTGAGCCCGGAGCAGCCCGGGGTCCTTCCCGATGCTGTGTCCCTGGCTGTCCCAGCGGCATGCTGGCTGCCCACCTGGTTCATGCCCAGGGAGCAGCGTCTGTGAGTCAGGAGGCGGAGGAGGCAGCAAGGTGGAAGGGGCATAAAAGGTTCATTTCAGGGAGGCGGCCGTGCAGGGCTCGAGGAGGGGGGAGAATCAGGGTGGGGGGATGTTCTCCACTACGTTAACCTCCTCATGGTGCGCTTCAGTACAAATGATACACAGTGATGCAATAAACTCACTCGTCACCTGATCGATCACTTTAGTTATCAACTCCCAAACAATGATCCAAAATAATAAAAATACAAAACTGATAAAGATGATGTTTAAACGATAAGGCTCTATAAACGACAAAAATGATTCTTAAAGGATAAGAGGGAATCAAAAATGACAAACTGGTAAGATGATTTTTAAACGATTAACAACAACTTTCTAACACCATACACAAAAATAAACTCAAAATGGATTAAAGATCTAAACATAAGACAAGAAACTATAAAACTTCTGGAGGAAAACATAGGCAAAACACTCTCTAACATAAATCACAGCAGGATCCTCTATGACCCCCCTCCCAGAGGAATGGAAATAAAAGCAAAAATAACTGGGACCTAATTAAACTTAAAAGCTTTGGCACAACGAAGGAAACTCTAAGCAAGGTGAAAAGACAGCCTTCAGAAAAGGAGAAAATAATAGCAAACAAAGCAGCTGACAAAGAATTAATCTCAAAAATATACAAGCAGCTCCTGCAGCTGAATTCCAGAAAAATAAATGACCCAATCAAAAAACAGACCAAAGAACTAAACAGACATTCCTCCAAAGAAGACATGCAGATGGCTTACAAACACATGAAAAGATGCTCACCATCACTCATTATCAGAGAAATGCAAATCAAGACCACAATGAGGTACCATTTCACGCCAATCAGAATGGCTGTGATCCAAAAGTCTACAAGCAATAAATGCTGGAGAGGGTGTGGAGAAAAGGGAACCCTCTTACACTGCTGGTGGGAATGCAAACTAGGACAGCCACTCTGGAGAACAGTGTGGAGACTCCTTCAAAAACTGGAAACAGAACTGCCTTATGACCCAGCAATCCCACTGCTGGGCATTCACACCGAGGAAACCAGAATTGAAAGAGACACATGTACCCCAATGTTCATTGCAGCACTGTTTATACTAGCCAGGACATGGAAACAACCTAGATGTCCATCAGCAGACGAATGGATGAGAAAGCTGTGGTACATGTACACAATGGAGTATTACTCAGCCATTAAAAAGAATTCATTTGAATCAGTTCTAATAAGATGGATGAAACTGGAACCTATTATACAGAGTGCAGTAAGCCAGAAAGAAAAACACCAGTACAGTATACTGACACATATATATGGAATCTAGAAAGATGGCAATGATGACCCTGTATGTGAGACAGCAAAAGAGACACAGATGTATAGAACAGACTTTTGGACTCTGTGGGAGAGGGAGAGGGTGGGATGATCTGAGAGAATGGCATTGAAACATGTATATCACCATATGTGAAACAGATGGTAGCCAGTCCAGGTTCCATGCATGAGACAGGGCGCTCGGGGCTGGTGCACTGGGATGACCCTGAGGGAGGGGATGGGGAGGGAGGTGGGAGGGGGCTCAGGATGGGGGACACATGTACACCCACGGCTGATTCATGTGAACACGTGTACACCCGTGGCTGATTCATGTCAATGTATGGCAAAAACCACTATGATATTGTAAAGTAATTGCCTCCAATTAAAGAAATTAATTTTTTTTAAAGAACAATGTTAAAATATTACTGTGATTCAAAATGATAAAAATGACAAAAAAGATGGTTAGGCTGTGAACTGGAATGATAAAAACATCAATACAAAAAGATGAACCAAACAGCTACTGCCAAACATGATTTAAAAATTAGAATCATTCAAAAATTAGTAAAATGACAAAAGATGCTAAAATGACATTAAAATGGTAATGATTTAAAATGAAAAAATACAAAAAAAGTTTAGAAATAATATATAAGACATAAAAACGGTTTAAAAATAGGAATGGGGTCTTCCCTGGCGTTCAAGTGGTTAGTACTCTGAGCTTTCACTGTAGTTGCCAGGGGTTTGATCCGCGGTAGGGGAAGTAAGATCCCACAAGCCACGTGGTTGGCAAAAAAAAAAAAAAAAAAAAAAAACTAGAAAAAAATAGGCATCAAAAAAAAAAGATTTAATATGATAAAAATGACAGACGTTGATGAAATGGTTTTTTTAATGATTTGAAATGACAAACTAGATCTGATAGCTGTCTCTTATACACATCTAGATGTGTATAAGAGACAGGAAATAAACAGGCATTAAAGATAAAGATTTAATACGATAAAAATGACAAACCAATGTTTAAAAAAAAGATTTGAAATGATAATACCATAAAGATGAAAGTGACAAATGACTTTGAAAAATGATTATAACGAGAAAAAGACTGTAAAATGATTTTTAAATAACAAAAAATACTAAAAATGCCAAATGCAGGGATATATGTACACAGTATGGCCGAGTCACGTTTTGCTGAGCAGCAGAAAGTAAGACATAGTAGCAGAAGAGAGGAGACTGAGGGAGCCATGCGACATAATTCCATTCATACGGAGTTGAAAACTTGGAAACCTACATCATCTGTTTAGGCCCGATATGCAAGTCATCACAGTAGCTAAGGCAACATTTTAAAAATGTAGCAGCACAAAGTAAAATCCTTACACATTACTAAGTGAAAGGAATCAAATAAGAAATTCATGCTTACTAAGAAAAACTGCTGTCTTATCTTTTATTTGTAAAATGTATATGTTTCCTTCACTGCGGTAGCATGTAAATAAAACCAAATACTAAGTTTTGACTTAAAAAAATATTTTGAAAGGGTTGAGAAACAGCAAATCTGCTCAATCCGTTTAGGCTTCAAGAAACACATGATCACAGTAGCTAAGGCAACACCTTTAAAAATATAAGAGCATAGACAGAAACACCTAGGGTATTACTAAGATAAAGGAACAGGAGCAGAAATGCACACTTACAAAGGAAAATTATTGTCATATTTCTTATTTGTAAAATGTATATGCTTTTTTCACTGTCAGTTCAGTTCAGTTCAGTCGCTCAGTCGTGTCCGACTCTCTGCGACCCCATGAAGCGCAGCACGCCAGGCCTCCCTGTTCATCACCATCTCCCGGAGTTCACTCAGACTCACATCCATCGAGTCCGTGATGCCATCCAGCCATCTCATCCTCGGTCGTCCCCTTCTCCTCCTGCCCCCAATCCCTCCCAGCATCAGAGTCTTTTCCAATGAGTCACCTCTTCGCATGAGGTGGCCAAAGTACTGGAGTTTCAGCTTTAGCATCATTCTTTCCAAAGAAATGCCAGGGCTGATCTCCTTCAGAATGGACTGGTTGGATCTCCTTGCAGTCCCAGGGACTCTCAAGAGTCTTCTCCGACACCACAGTTCAAAAGCATCAATTCTTTGTTGGCAAAGTAATGTCTCTGGTTCTGAATATGCCATCTAGGTTGATCATAACTTTTCTTCACTGTAGTAAAATATAAATAAAACCAGATACAGATTTTTTAAAGTTAAAAGGTAAATCAATAAAAATGAGTAAGTGATGCTAAAATTTATAAACAATCATCCCCAATAAATAAAGCAAACAGACATAGATACTAAAATGATTTTTAAGGGACTGAATTAGACATTTTGCATCCTGTATTCCTGTGGACAGTGATACTCACATAATGATCAATATTATTAAAATAATTTAATTATAATGATTATCACATATTAATAAATAATAAGCAATTGCAGAGTAAACCCCCAAAAGAAGAGAAAATCACCCCCAGCTCAAGATGTACCTGCATTTCCTTCACACACGAAAAAAAAAAGGAGAGGCCAGGGAAAGTCACTCACAGGGGAATCTTAGAGCTGGATTTTGTTAACACGTGGTGATGTATCTGTTTCAATGCCACGCTCTCAAGCCGTCACAGCCTCTCCTTCTCCGAATCCACCAGAACTGAAAAAGACACGTCTGTGCTTGAGCTCCGTCGTGTCCGACTCTGTGAGACCCCGCTGGACTGGAGCCCCCCACTGGACTGCTCCGTGCATGGGGGTTCTCCAGGCGAGAATACTGGAGCGGGTGGCCATGCCCTCCTCCAGGGGATCTTCCCCACCCAGGGATCAAACCCAGGTCTCCTCTCATTGCAGGGAGATTCTCTAGCATCGGAGCCACCCGGGAAGCCGAAAAATGCACCTCTGTTTCCCACAGCTGTGCCGTGGAAGCAGCCTTTTCTTTCTGTACACTTGTCTTAAGACAGCTGGCTTTGCTCACAGGTGCTGAGCGGATGGAGTTTGATGTTCCAGCGTGTTTGCCCTGTCTTTCTCCTCTTGGGTATCTATCCAGCGCACGTTTGATTTTTCCAGGAGCTCTGGGGATGGTCTTGGGCTGGGAGGTTTCCCAGGAGACAGAATGCGGGCTGGGATTCGGGGGGTATTTGGGGAGGGGGCTGCAGACAGCCCAGGCAGCTCAGTGGGCCGGGCTAGACTTCTCTGCTCAGGAAATACGGCGTCCTGTAAAGCCAGTGGGAGCAGCTGGCCGCGGGGGCCGGGGGACTCCTCGTCCACCTCCCCCGGGGGGGCTGGTGGGCCTGAACTCCAGCCTGCCCTGACCTCCTGCTTCCACGGTGGCCAGTGGTCTTAAGGAACCGGAGGTGGCTTCAGTCACCAAGTCGACTGTCACTCACAAAAGCCAGGTCCTCAGATAGATATTTTCAGGAGCTGTGCATGTGACTGGTGATAGAAGCAAAGTCCGATGCTGTAAAGAGCAATACTGCATAGGAACCTGGCATGTCAGGTCCATGAATCAAGGCAAATTGGAAGTGGTCAAACAAGAGATGGCAAGGGTGAACGTCAACATTCTAGGAATCAGCGAACTCAAATGGACTGGAATGGGTGAATTTAACGCAGATGACCATTATATCTACTACTGCGGGCAGGAATCCCTCAGAAGAAATGGAGTAGCCACCATGGTCAACAAAAGAGTCCGAAATGCAGTACTTGGATGCAGTCTCAAAAACGACAGAATGATCTCTCTTCGTCTCCAAGGCAAACCATTCAATATCACAGTAATCCAAGTGTATGCCCCAACCAGGAATGCTGAAGAAGCTGAAGTTGAATGCTTTTATGAAGACCTACAAGACCTTTTAGAACTAACACCCCAAAGAGATGGCCTTTTCATTATAGGGGACTGGAATGCAAAAGTAGGAAGTCAAGAAACACCTGGAGTAACAGGCAAATTTGGCCTTGGAATGCGGAATGAAGCAGGGCAAAGACTAATAGAGTTTTGCCAAGAAAATGCACTGGTCATAGCAAACACCCTCTTCCAACAAGACAAGACAAGACTCTACACGTGGACATCACCAGATGGTCAAGACCGAAATCAGATTGATTATATTCTATGCAGTCAGCAAAAACAAGACCAGAAGCTGACTGTGGCTCAGATCATGAACTCCTTATTACCAAATTCAGACTCAAATTGAAGAAAGTAGGGAAAATCACTAGACCATTCAGGTATGACCTAAATCAAATCCCTTATGATTATACAGTGGAAGTGAGGAATAGATTTAAGGGCCTAGATCTGATAGACAGAGTGCCTGATGAACTATGGAATGAGGTTTGTGACATTGTACCGGAGACAGGGATCAAGATCATCCCCATGGAAAAGAAATGCAAAAAAGCAAAATGGCTGTCTGGGGAGGCCTTACAAATAGCTGTGAAAAGAAGAGAGGCGAAAAGCAAAGGAGANAGCTAAATCAAATCCCTAATGATTATACAGTCAAAGTGAGAAATAGATTTAAGGGACTAGATCTGACAGAGTGCCTGATGAACTATGGATGGAGGTTCATGACATTGTACAGGAGACAGGGAGCAAGACCATCCCCAAGAAAAAGAAATGCAAAAAAGCAAAATGGCTGTCTGAGGAGGCCTTACAAATAGCTGTGAAAAGAAGAGAAGCAAAAAGTAAAGGAGAAAAGGAAAGCACATGAAAGGCAAAATAAAAGGTATTTACTTCACCATTAGGAAAATGCAAGTTAAAACCACAATGTGCCATCAATACACTAAAATAGAAGAGACTGAGAACAGCAAATGCTGGTGAGGATGCAGAGAAACTGAAGCACTCACACATTGCTGTGTGTGATTTTTTGCATTTTTATGAATGCAAAACCGGTACAGCCCCTCTGGAAAATAGTTCAGCATTTTCTTTAAAAACTAAACATGCGCTAACCATACAACTCAACAATTCTACTGCTGGACATTTATCCCAAGAAATGACAATGTACGTTTACACAAAAATATGTACATCAGTGTTTATAGGAGTTTATTCCTAATAGTCAAAATCTAGTAACACTCCAGATGGTAAAACAGATTGTGGTACAAACTAAATATTGACACCTGCAACAGCCTGGATGAATCTCCAGAGAATTATGCTGCATGAAAAAAGCTAGTTCCCAAAGATTACACATTGCATGATTACACTTGTATTGTTAAGATGACCAATTATTGAAATGGAGAATAGATTAGTGGTTGCCAATGAAACGGCAGCTTGCCCTACATCTCCTATTGCTGATGACCCTTCAGCTCTACCATCTCCCACCTCCCCTTCTTCCTCCAGTCAGTAACTCTTCTTGCCTGTTCACTGATGCCAGTCCCTGTGTGCCAGCCACTATAATGTACTCCTGTATTTTTCAAGGTGCTGTACTGTGAGATTAAAATTGTTTTACTTTAAAAAGCAAAAAAAAAAAAAAAACTCTTGAGAGTCCTTTGGACTGCAAGGAGATCCAACCAGTCCATTCTGAAGGAGATCAGCCCTGGGATTTCTTTGGAAGGAATGATGCTAAAGCTGAAACTCCAGTACTTTGGCCACCTCATGTGAAGAGTTGACTCACTGGAAAAGACTCTGATGCTGGGAGGGATTGGGGGCAGGAGGAGAAGGGGACGACCGAGGATGAGATGGCTGGATGGCATCACGGACTCGATGGACGTGAGTCAGTGAACTCCGGAAGATGGTGATGGACAGGGAGGCCTGGCGTGCTGCGATTCATGGGGTCACAGAGAGTTGGACACGACTGAGCGACTGAACTGAAAGTGACTTAGCTCCTGGGCAACGTGCTGGTTTCCCCCGGCGTGTGGTCTCTCCCTCTTAGACCGTAACTTCTCATCCCCACTGCACATTTCCAGACAGTGAAGTGGGAGCGGTTTCCCCTCCGGCACAGCGTCGAGCACGGGGAGCGCCTGGTACAGTGTGGTGCCCAGGTGCAGTGGGGACGAGCACGGCCGTGACCGTGAGAGGCCCAGGGCCCGAGGCCTGCGGGGGCCCAGCGGGCACATGTGACGTGGAATACGGTGACCAGCTCCTTCCACCGTGCAGAGTGCCCTCCTGGCTCTGGGGCTCCCCAAGGCTGTGTGACTGGGGCTGACCCGGCCCTCAGCCTGGCTGGGAAGCAGCGACAGCGGCTGCAGCCCTCGGAGGGAGCGCGGGAGCAGGGGGGACGGGAGCTAATAGCTCCTGAGGAAGGAAGGACACGCTGGGCTAATGGGATAATTGGATAATCCTCCGAGCAAGGGGCTGCCGGGCTGGGGCCAGCTGTTAGAAGCAGACATAAATAGCAGGCGCAAAACAGGCGCTGGAGCAGGAAGCAGCTTGCGAGAGATACTAGGAGTTGTCGGGGGCGGTGAGGACAGGCCCTCAGGGACCGTGGTCTGACCCTGTAACGGAGACCCCACGAGGGACAGCCTCAGAGACCCCGGACTTACTCTGGCCTTGAGGGTGTCCCTTCACCCAACAACCTTTGGGGACCACGAAGGCCTCCCCCCTGCCCGCTGGAGTGGCCACTCAGCCAGATGCGCTCGAGCAGACGGGCCTCTTGGCTGACCTGCCTGGGACAGCCCTGCTGGACTCCTGTACAGCAGTCATTCTGGATGCAGATCTCAGGGTTCCCTTCATTGCAGGCTAAACAGCGGCTCTGTCGGGGGTGGGGGTAAGAGGACAAAAGTAACTCGGAAGGGTCTGGCCCAGGAGTCAGACGCCCGGCTTCCGGTCACGTGGTTCACGATGCGGCTCCCTGGTTCTCGGCCCAACCTTAACTGTGGCGGCTCAGTCGCTCAGTCGTGTGTGCCTTGCGACCCCATGGACTGTGGCCCGCCAGGCCCCTCTGTCCGTGGGATTTCCCACTGGAGTGGGTTGCCATGCCCTCCTCCAGGGGATCTTCCTGACCCAGGTTTCGAACCCAGGTGTCCTGCACGGCAGGCGGGTTCTTTACTGGCTGAGGGGCAATAAACAACACTCTTTCTGCACGGCTGGTATAAAGACGGAGCAGGGCCGTGAACGGGAGAGCCACTGGAAATTTATCAGAGCTCTGCCAAGCACTTCCGTCCCAACTCTGTTTGTAACTCTATAATTTTGGAAAGGCATTTCCTTTCTCTGGGTTCCAGTTTTTCCTTCTCTAGTGACATGATCAAACGGGCTGCTCTTGAAATTCCCTTCTGATTCTAACGGCTCTAACCCTCATAAAACAGTTTGTTTACACCTCTATATGCTGTAAGTATGAAAAGGAAAACTTGAGGCCAGTATTATCCACAAATTTAGACACAAAATATTCAGTATTAGCAATGTATAAAAATAAATCATGACCCATTAGAGTTTATCCCAGGAATGCAAGGGTGGCTTAACATTAGATAATCAATCAATATTATTCACGTTAGTAAATTAAAGAAACACATCTCAATAGACACAGCAAATTATTATGACGTTAAAAATTCAACATCTATTCACAGTAAAAACTCTGTAAACTAGAAATATAAAAGCATTTCTTAGCCCAATAAACAGTATCTTTTGAAAACCTACGGCAAACAGCATGCTCAGTGGTGAAATATTAGAAGCCTTCTCTTTCTAGTAAAGACTATTCAGTATTGTAATAAAGGTCTGAGCAACCACAGTGAGCACGACACTGATGCAAGCCCGGGAAAGGAAGCACAGTGATGCTATTTGCATTGACTCTCTCTATTGGAAAATTCAAAAAGCTTCTTTGGAGATGACTGTGCTAACGAGAGTGCGTCAAGGCTGCTGGCCAGATGGCCAGTGTTTAAAAACCAGCAGCCTTCCTACGCACCATCAAAACTACTCTAGAGGACTTCCCTGGTGGCGCGGTGGGTAAGAACCTGCCCGCCAATGCAGGGAAACGGGTTCGGTTCCTGGCCCGGGAAGATTCCACGTGTCACAGAGCACCTAAGCCAGCAAGCCGCAGCTAACGGGTGCCTGTGCTCAACTAGTGAAACCCACGGGCCCCAGAGCCAGCAAGCCGCAGCCGCAGAGCCGCCCGTGAGCCTGCGCGCCTCCAGAGAAGCCGCTGCGACGAGAGGCCCGCGCACGGCAACCGGAGAGCAGCTTCCACCTGCCGCAACCAGAGAAGGCCCTCGCGCAGCGACGAAGACCAGGTGCCACCGAAACGGTAATAAAAGAAAGAAATTCAAACAACAAGAAAATTCAAAGCCATTCTAAGACGCGATTTACAAATATATCATTTACAGTAGCAACAAAAACTAGAGGGTGCCTAAGAATAAAGCTAAGAAATGCGCACAGAGAGAGAAGGCTCTATCCGAGGCAGAGACGCGCCGTGCTCGCCAGCGGGAGGAGCCGGTGTCAGAAAACCGGCAATCATTCCAGGATTAATTTGAAACGAAATACAGACTTCTAAAAAAGCCCAAGAGGGTTTTCATGAAACTTGACAATCTGGATTGAAAAAAAAAATCATGTGGGAAAAAAAAAAAGGTCAAAAAGAGCCAAAACAACTTTCCCCCTTTTGAAGAAGGTGAAAATGTTCCTTAACAGACATATAAAGAGTAAAGCTCAAGGCAGACGTTACAAGAGGCAGACAGGCAAACAGACGAAGTGGGTGGGACCTAAAGGTCGGAGACAAATGCGTCTTGCATGGGCATCGCCACGCAGCAGTGGTGGCATTACAAATCACAGAAGAAGGACGGAGTGTCCGATAAACGGCTCTGAGACAACAGAGTTTCTTAATGGAAAAGCAAGACTGGAAACAAAATAAAGGTGGCTAAAAAAAACTTTAACTCTGTCAACAAACAAGAAACAAACAAAAAAACAAAGATAACTTTATGATCTCTGGGGAAAGACGGATTTCTTAAAACACAAAAGCTGCAAGAGAAAATACTGCTAAATCTACTTATTTAAAATTTTTAACTTTTTTCCCCACAAGAACCATTCAAAAAGGGCAAAGGAAAGCCACAGACGTGGAGAAAGTAAGTGCAGCCGCGCAGCCGACACCCAGTGAAGGGTGAGTGCCCACAGCACGCAGCTCCCGTGAAAATCACCGGTGAGCCAAGTGGGTGGAGCGGAAACCAGGCAGTTCAGACGAGGAGTCTAGCTGACCAACAAGCATGTGAAAATAAGTTCCACCCCTCTGTACGTTATTGGTGGGAATGTAACCTGGCCCAACCTCGATGGAGAACAATATGGAGGTTCCGCAAAAAAATAAAAACAGATTCAGCCTGTGGCCCAGCACCGCATTCCTGGGTACCCAGCCAGAGGAGATGAAGACAGGGCTTCAGCAAGACATCCACACTCCCAGGCTCATCGCAGCGCTGTTCACAACAGCCAAGACATGGAGGCAACTCAGACGCCCATCAGTGGATGGATGGACCCAGCAGACGCCGCACGCGCACAACGGAGCTGAGAACAGCCCGCTGCCCGAGCACGGGCGGACCTTGAGGCAAGTCACACAGAGAAAGGCAGGCTCTGTGCGTGCCTCCCACGGGGAGCCCAGAAGCGTTAGACTCTAGAAAGCAGAACAAAACGACGATCCTGGGAGGCGGTGCGTGTGTGTCTGCGGCAACACTGCTGGTGTTTAGGGAACAAACGTGTCTTTAGTTAAACAAGCCATAGGGTTCTAATGCACAGCCTGAAGAACACAGACGATAACTCGCCTTAACGAATATAACTATGTAATGTGATAAATATCGTTGCATTGGCAATTGCTGCTGCTGCTGGTGCTGCTAAGTCGCTTCAGTCGTGTCTGACTCTGTGCGACCCCATAGACGGCAGCCCACCAGGCTCCCCCGTCCCTGGGATTCTCCAGGCAAGAACACTGGAGTGGGTTGCCGTTTCCTTCTCCAATGCATGAAAGTGAAAGTGAAGTCACTCAGTCGTGTCCAACTCTTAGTGACCCCATGGACTGCAGCCTGCCAGGCTCCTCCGTCCCTGGGATTCTCCAGGCAAGAACTCTGGAGTGGGTTGCCATTGCCTTCTCCAGTGCATGAAAGTGAAAAGTGAAAGTGAAGTCACTCAGTTGGCTGACTCTTAGTGACCCCATGGACTGCAGCCTACCAGGCTCCCCCGTCCATGGGATTTTCCAGGCAAGAGTACTGGAGTGGGGTGCCACTCCATTAATACAAACCGTTAATACATACACTACACGTCAAAGTGAGCCTGACTCCCCCGCTTCCGCCCCAAGATTTCCTGCCAGCATGTCTCCGGCAAGGGCAGCGGCCTGGGGTCCCCTCGGACAGGCCACCGCTGAGGAGTGTGTTGAAGTTAAGATTGCGCTACCCTCTTTTCTCACGTTTAACATGTAGAAATATTTCCAGTTCTCCTCCTTCACAGCACTGTCAAGAATGAAATGTGAATTAACTGATGAAGAATTAAAGATTAAATGTGCAAACAAGGAAGAGACGACCTGGGGCACCTCCAGAGCCAGGCTGGTCTGCCGGCTTCAGACTTTGGCCTGGCTGCCGGGGCCACTTTCGGTGGCCCTCCTCTCACCCAGACCAGAGACGCAGGGACAAAACACGGGAACCCTGCCTTCGCGAGCGACCTCTTATCGACACAGGTTTTTTTCCTCTGCCAAACAGACCAAAAGGAAGGAAGGCCAGCAAGACATTCGTTCTTTTTTTAGCTTCTCAATGGCTGACGTTTCAGGAAACAAAAATTCTGAATGGAACCAGAGGGGCTTTCAGTTCGCGGGGATTCTGCTACCAGGGCGCACGTCTAGAGGTTCAGGGGAGGCCTTTGTCCAGAAATCTCTCCCACACTTGTGCGGTCGTGCTCAGAAATCCCTCACCAGAGCTTTACTTCTTTGGCACAAGCCAAACATGAGTTTTTGTCTTCTGCACAACCCCCCAAATCATACATACAAGATTGTATCAGTCACCTCGCTGTGGATGTTAATTCGGTCCTTTCCTGACTCACAGGCCTGGATGGAGAAGGGAAGGCCGGGACACTGCGGCGGCAGCCCCTGCAGGAGGCGAGATGGGAAGCGGGCACGAGGGGAAGGCTGTGGAAGGGGGTGGAGCTGGGGAAGCCTGCTCACCTGGACCGCCCCGCGTGGCCTCCAAAGCACCCAGAGAAAGCAGTGCAGAAAAGCCAGGCGGAAAGACAGGCCGCACTCTGTGACTGCGTTTATACCGAGCAGACGCAGACTAGTCCACAGTGACAGAAAGCAGGCCCGCGGCTGCCTGGGCAGGCCGCGGGGGCGGGGGGCAGGAGAGACCAAGGGGGACGGGGCGCCTGGGGGCCGATCGGTATCTTGGCTGTGATGATGGCTTCATAAGTACGTGTGTATATATGTGTGGGGGCCATATGGATATGGGTCAAATTGATCAAATCACACATTTAAAATATGTGCAGTTTATTTATTATACGTCAGCTATAACTCAGCAACACTTTTTGGAAAAGAGCAAACAAACAGCGTCCGACTCTTTGTGACCCCGTGGACTGCAGCCCACCAGGCTCCCCCATCCATGATTCTCCAGGCAAGAGCACTGGAGTGGGGTGCCACGCCCTCCTCCAGGGGATCTTCCTGACCCAGGGGTCAAACACACACCTCTTACGTCCCCTGCATTGGCAGGCGGGTTCTTTACCGCTGGCGCCACCTGGGAAGCCCACACAAGCAAGGGAGGAGCTTACCCAGGGATCAAACCCAGGTCTCCTGCATTCCAGGCAGACGCTTTAACCTCCGAGCCACCAGGGAAGCCCGCAGGAGAGTAGAGCGGAGCCCAATCATTCCTCCCACACGCCCTGGTGAGTTCTGGCAGAAACAAGTGTTTTCCAAGAGGACATGTCCCGTCTCTGAGAACTGGGTGTTCTCTCTGTCAGGGATGGGGATGAACCGGACGACCCCGAGGTTCTACACAGACACCACATTCTAGGCTGTGGCGGCCAAATGCATTAACTAGTAGGACACGATTGTAAAAGCCTAATCGACTTGATACAAATAGAAGGTAGGAACTGTTAGACAACCAATGTATTTAGAGACACTGGGTAAAAACAGTGGGCTAGCCACATGCATCTAATTTCACTATATCTAAAACTCCACTTAGAGCAATTTTTTTTTTTAAGAGAAAAGTCTCCAAGCACTTGGAAAGGGAAAAAAAAATGACATCAGAAATTTAAAAATGTAATAAAAGCATTAGAAGATAAATTGAGGAAATTTCCCAGAGAGTGGGATAAAAAAGGCAAGGAAACAAGGACAGAACAGATGAGAAATTCATCCCAACAGCTGAATCACAGGAGATTTAGAACTACAATGAAGGATATAAAATAACTCAAGAGAATATTCCAGAATCATAGAACGTGAGCTTTCAGACTGAAAGGGCCACCAAGTGGCCAGCATGATGGGTGTGACCTGGTGACTTCCCGGATGCAGAAGACAAAGAATTCCTCCAGGTCACATGCAAGGAAGGCGTGGCCTCCACAGTGGCCCTGAAAGCTAGGAGACAATGGAGCCGCGCTATCGAAGTTCTGAGGCAAAAATGACTTCTTATCTAGGGTCCCACACTTAATCAAGCGGGAGCTGGACATTTCAGACGTGCAAGGCTTAAAAAAATTCCCTTTCATGCACTCTCAGAAGTTTCCAAAAATAGGAGTCATCAGAAAGAGGGAAGGAAGCAAAGAACGAGAAGGCATGAAATCCAGACACAGGTGATCCAAGACAAGACAGAGGCGCGGGAATCTCGGGCTGACGGTAGGGGTGGGGGCTCCTGAGACGGCAGCCACGCAGGAGAGAAGGGGGCCTCCAAGGGCACACCGAGAGATCTGGACACCTGGCAGGGCTGAGAGGTAATTAGCGCTGCGATCTGAGAAACCTAAATGTACGAAAAAAAACAGAATCAAACCAGAGAGACCCGCTGGAAAGGAAAAGCCATCCGAGTGGACCCCGTGGCTTGGCTCTGTCCTAAGGACGAGTGCGCGGTTATCCGTCTACCCAAAACTACGCCCTGACTCTAGCAGGGACAGGGGAGCAGGGGGCACGCACACGCGTGTAGGGGAGCGAGCAGAGAACAGGGGGCCGAGTCCTCACGCCCTGTGGTGGGGGCTCAGCAGACAACCCCTGAGCTGAAAAGCCAGGAGGCAGCAGCGCAAGCCTGCTGTTAATATTTATAGACAGGTATTAGTAGAAGGAGCTAAGCAGGTTGAAAATGGTCCCTCTGGGGAAGGAGGAGAGGGGACGGGGTGCGTGGGGGGAGGACAAGGAGCACTCTCCGTCTCAGTGAACCTTGCAGGGCTGTAGAAGCTGCCTTTTTAAATCACATGCCGGTTTGCTTTTGATCAAACACAATTTTTAAAATGAGTGTGGTGACGTTCACACTAATTGAGGGCCGACAGTGCAAACAGCTGTTGGTGCACACGTAGGCACCAGGCTGCTGTCTCTACGAAGACACACGGATGAGGGTGCCCCCACGGAAAGGCGCCGGAGCTGGCTGTCCCCTCAGTGGCCCAAATCTCGGAATGTCTCCTGGAGAGACCAGACGTGAGCGGCGCTGAAGGTTTTTTCAGCAGATGACTGTGGGATACAGAGTGAGCAGGGCCTAGACCTACAGGCAGCTACTGCAGGCCCTAATCTGGAGAAAAGCAGGGGGCAGAAGTGTAGTGAGTGGGACAGAAAAGCGTGCCGTTTCCTAGAGAGGGCTAACAGACTGGCCGCAGCAGCATGGGAAGGACCCGAAGGAAGACCCTTGGGAGCGGGCTCACCCCCGAGCATCAGGCTCTGTTCCTTACACTCTTGTGTCTCAAGTTTCAGTGGAAAGCAGACATCTCCATGTTGATATGGTGACCCATGAGGCCTGTTGTCAGCCACCAAATCAGCGGCAGCACAGGCCCAGATCTCGGCAGAAACACCCAGCAGAAAGGCCGCAGTCTCAGCACAGGCGAGAAGGGAGGGCTCACAGTGCAAGCCACAGTGTGGAAGCAGAGCACCCGAACTCGGGATGGAGAGACCCAGCTCCCAGGCCCCTCTTTGCCGCGTCTTACTCCGGTGCCCTTTCTTGGCTTCCTCAGTCATTCATCCGCACGACTGAGCTTTTCTCTAAAAGTACCCGGCCAGATGCTTCCGGGGCAATCCTGGCAGGTAAGGACATGTACGCCCCGAGGGCATGGTCCCTGCCGGTCTGACCTGCTGTCCCCCAGGCCTACGCCTTCGCGCGGTAGGGCGGGAGTGCGGGAACCTGCTGAGGAAGCTTTTCTTCCTTTTCATTCTTGGGTTTTCTCTTCTGTTGCTATTGTTTTCTATTGGTAAAAAACTCAAAGGTCCCAGTTTATTTTAAAAAGAAATGAGAGAACGGGAGGAAAGGACATGGCACAGGGCTTGGCGCATAGCAGATACTCAACGTTTATGGGATGGATGAGACGGAAGATAGAGACCATCAGTTTGTTAAGACTCTTAAAGCTGGAAAATGGCCCTGGTCGATGAAATTCATCCCAGATAAGAAACAAAAGCCTCATGAGGAGGGAACGTGTGTTTGCGGTCACCTCAGCTAAGCAGGAGCGGAGCAGCGTCTCAAGTCCCAGCGCGCGGGAGCTCGACGGGGGGCGGTCGGGAGGGAATGCACAGGGAAGGCGCGAGCCGCAGGCTGGAGCCCTTAGAGGAGAGCATCCGCGCAACAAAGCCCTGTTCTGAACTGTCTGGCAGACTTCGGAGGTGGAGGAAGACAGAGTAAAGAGGGCACCCAGCGTCTGGCTCAAGCCCAGCCTCTGCGCCTTACCGGAGCGATTCGGGCTCAGTCCCCGTCGCGGAGTCTAAACGGTATGAGTGACAGTGGCATCCGCTGCAGAGAACCCTTGTGAGCGGGAGAGCAAGTCAGACGTGGAAGGGAAGACAGTGTTTCACAGGCTATAAAGTGTCGCAGGCTGTTAACCTGGGGCTAGGATCCCTCCTGAGTAATCCTGCACCCGCGAGGCAACATGGATTATTAACGACACTTGCTTCAGTCAGCTACTTGTCGCTTTCATAATCAAGTGGAAGGACTTGAAGGTGGGGTGTAGGTTCTGATGGAGTGGGCAGGAGGAAGAAGTGGGCAGTCAGAATCCCGGTCAGGGTGCTGAGGGGCTGGTCCTGAGCGGTCAAGGGCAGATTACACCAAGGCAGGGGACGGAGAGAGGCCCAGGATCCGGAAACCGGAGTCTAGACGCTTTGTAACTGGGCGGGAAACTGGGAACCCGGGAACCCGGGAACCCTCCCAGTGTGGCTTCCCCTTCTGTAGACGAGAGATAACATCATCTCTCCTGACCGGGAGATTCCTGTAACGTCACGGGGGATGGTGGCCGTGAAGCGTCTTTGACAGCCGTGGATGAGGACTTCCCCGGTGGTACAGTGCAGAAGAGTCTGCCTGCCAAGGCAGGGGGCCCAGGCTCGATTCCTGATCCAGGAAGATCCCATAGCCACAGAGCAACTAAGCCCGTGGGTCTCTCTGCTCTAGAGCCTGTGAGTCCCAACTACTGGGCCCACTCAACACACCAGCGGAGCCCGCGCGCCCTGGAGCCTTGTCCAGCAGCGGAGCCCGCGCGCCCTGGCGCCTGTGTCCAGCAGCGGAGCCCGCGCGCCCTGGAGCCTTGTCCAGCAGCGGAGCCCGCGCGCCCTGGAGCCTGTGTCCAGCAGCGGAGCCCGCGCGCCCTGGAGCCTTGTCCAGCAGCGGAGCCCGCGCGCCCTGGAGCCTTGTCCAGCAGCGGAGCCCGCGCGCCCTGGAGCCTGTGTCCAGCAGCGGAGCCCGCGCGCCCTGGCGCCTGTGTCCAGCAGCGAGAGGCGCCAGCACAGGGAGAAGCCGGCGCCACTAACCCAGGGGTGGCCCCCCCACCACAGTTAGAGAAAGCCCGTGCACGACGCAGACCCCGCACGCCGAAGGTTAAATTTTAAAATAAACAAAAGGAAAGCCTTGGAAAACAAGAAGAATAATCGATCACCATCTCTGCGAACGGGAGGTTATCATTCCCTTAGAAGAACCCAGATGACAGGACATTAGGCACGTGAGCGATAAAGTTCGGCCCGTTATGGAATGAACTGGGCCCCTCTCGCTTGTATGAGGAAGCCCTACCCCCCAGTGTGACTGTGTGTGGAGACAAGCCTCTAACAAGGCTGTTGTTACGGTTAAAGGAGGCTATGAAAGTGGGGCCCTAATCCAACAGGACTGGTGACCTTGTAAGACCGGAAAAGACACAGGGGTGTGAGCAGAGAAGAAAGGCCTCCGGACGGGAGGACGCCATCAGGAGGCCGGGAGGAGGGCCTCAGGAGACACCCAGCCTGCCGACCTGGTGACCCAGGACTTGCAGCCTCTGAACTGGGAGAAAGCAGTTGCTACCGGTTAAGCTCGCAGACTGGGGCGGCCCCAAACAAACCCGCCACCTGGTCGCTTTATTCCTCCACTCCTTCCCCAGAATAGGCTCCCCCTCCCTTCACAGCAAAGAGCAATGCAGACGGCAGCTGGGAGAGGCGCTCCAGCCGGCCACGGAGCGGGCGGCGCGGAGAGTGGTCAGCGCCGGTGTGAGGAGCCTGCCCCATCCGGCCGCGCCAGTCGAGTCCAGCTCCTGCACTGCTGAGCGAGACCAGCTCTGTCTGCCCTTCGACACCTAGCCGGTCCCCTCTTGCCAAGGCACCACAGAACGACGAGGTGATGAAAGAGCTTTCGTTTCTGGTCGCTAAGCTGTGTCCGACTTTGCAACCGCACGTGCTGCAGTCCAAAGCCCAGCTGCCCTCTTGGCTGTGTGCTATGAATTTCCATAGCGGCACCTCGGAAATAAGGGACAGTGTTTAAATCTTGATCAGGCGCCCCACAAGTAACTCAGTTGAATCCTGAAAGGATGAAGGCGTCGGGCGTTGTGCGTGCTCCTGACCCGCTGACTTCGCGGGGTTTGCTCCTCGAGTCTTCCTGATCACCACTACTTGCCAACCTCCGCTGTAAATCGCTGTAAATCATGAAGCAGAAGTGGTTCCCAAACTCAAAGAGCTCACCGTGGAGTGGGGCGGCAGAGACTAGAGCTCAAGGGCAGAAGTAAAACTCTGCGGCCCGGTGTGTTTTTTAAACCCAGTTCAATCCGGGCCCAGACAGCTTCTCCAGTTACCGCCCACACTCCTGCTTAAGGCTTTGCTCCAGGCAAGTCGCTGCCCTCCAGCCTCCGGGGCCTCATGCTTCCGCTCTCATTTCCACCTGAAACGCTGTCTCTGCCTACGTTACATCCTGCCCATCCGGCGAGGCTGGGGAGGCAGCCCCTGACGCGGCGCCCAGCGGCCTCTGCCCCTCGGTGGGCTAAGCCTCGTGGCTGCCTCCAGTGAAGAGTCAGCGGAAGTGACGGGAGAGCGCGTCTAAGATCGGGTGACCAAAGGGCAGTGGTGCACCTCCTAAGCCACCCTTGCTGTCACCCGGGGGAAGCCAGCTCCACGGGCTGAAGCCTGTGTCACGAGGGACGGGCCTGCCAATGACCCGTTCGGCGAGCTTGAGGCTGGGTTCCCCTCTACGTCCTGGTGGGCCTTTAGGCCAGGAGCTTGGCTGCAACCTCCCAGAACACCTTGAGCCAGGGTCATCCTGTAGGCGGGACCCGATTCTTCACCCACGGAAACTGTGGGATAATAAACGCTTGTGCTCTAAGCCACTGAGTTTTGGGGTAATTTGTTACACGGCAACAGACAGCTAACACACCAGCCCGGTTCAGGCGGCCCCCCGCGGCTTCTCTCAGCCAGGCCAGCCCAGAGCAGCTCCCGCCTCCTCTGAACTTGCAGCGCTGATCACCTTCTATCCTCTGGGTTTCTGGTCCTTTCCAAGTAACCCAAAGTCACTAGCTGCTTGAATTTCTTGTGCGTCCCTGTCCAGAGCAAGCCTTTGGCAAAGTGGAGAAAGGGGATTTGAGAGTTTGTGCAGAAAGGGGCTCTGACATGCATGACGCAGCAGCGGGGAGCCGGCGTGGCAGTTACAGAAGGGACCGTGGCTCCGGAAGAGCTCGCTCCTGTCCTCATCAAAGTGGTGGCCGGCGGCCAGTGCCAACCGCCAGCCCTCTTTGTAAATTCCCTCCGGCCATTTCCTCCTCGTTTGTGCGCAGCGCAGCCTTGCGCTGACAGCTGTGAGAGGCCGCGGAAAGGGCGCTCTGGGGTCCCGTCGCAGGAGAGGAGCTAACTGTTCTCTCCGGGCCCCTCTCCCGTTCCTGCTCTTCAGGGCCCCTGCGCCGGACGGCGCCGAAGCCCACTTTCTCCACGTAGCACCCCTGATTAAAGAGCCCGCACCACATATACACAAAAAAACAAGTGCCGAGGAAAGGGGGGAAGCCGCTGCAGACTAAAGTCACTAAAAGTTCAGGCTAAGAATAGACGAGGCGCTCTGAGAGCCGCTCGGCTCTGTGACCTCCCACAGGGGCTTGGCAGCCAGCCCGATCCAGCTTTGTTTTCTCTACGCCTTTACAAGGAAAGCGCACCCGCTGGGGAGTCAAGAGCTTTCGGCTCTAGGCCCGGCTCTGTCGTGGTCTTCTTCCGTGACTGTGGGCCAGTCCTTCCCCTCTCTGGGCCTCAGTTTCCCTTCTGGAAGCAGCAGGTTGGACTAGACCCCAACAGTGACCAAACGCAAAGGAAAGCGGAGCGGTCGCAGACCCGCCTGAGACCCAGGAGGCCTGGCTGCTTGTCCCAGCTTTGTCGCCGAGAAGCCCGACCTCCTTGGGCCTCTGCTTCTTCGTCTATAAAGCGAGTTGATCTGTTCCTTCATCCATTCCTTCAGCAAGTACTTTCTGAGCGCCGACTGTTTCCCAGGCCTGGTGCTGAGACAGAGGGTGAGGCGGTAGAGAGGAGGAGAGAGAAGAGCGGCTATAATCGTCATGGAATGAGGGTGTCGCTGACGCCAGGCAAGCGCGGCAAAGGAGGAGTCACTGGTGGTTCTCGGCGACGGGGACAGTCACAACCTCCGTCCGCTCCGATGTTCTGAGATCCAGCAGGCGTCTCTCTGGGCAGCGCAGAGAGAGACTGTCAGGGACTCACGTCTCATACCACCGCCTCCCCCCCGCCCCAGAACAGCCCAGCTCAGTTAACCCGATCAACCATGACCCATGGATCGGGCACACACCACAGGGAATCAGCCTCCAGCTCCCGCCTCCCCAGAGCTTACACTAGCGGCAGAAGGAACTCAGAAACTGACACAGCCAGTGAAGGCCCACACCGCTCTCTGGCTGCTAATCATAGGCTGTAAGCAACAACATTTCGAAGAGTTAACAATCAAGTGGGGATTTGAATGGGCCCTGAAGACTTGAGCCAAACAGAAACGTTGTTGCCAGGGTGCTGCTGCAGCTGCTGAGTCGCTTCAGTCGAGTCCGCCTCCGTGTGACCCCATAGACGGCAGCCCCCCAGGCTCCCCCGTCCCTGGGATTCTCTAGGCAAGAACACGGGAGTGGGTTGCCATTTCCTTCTCCAATGCATGAAAGTGAAAAGTGAAAGGGAAGTCGCTCAGTCGTCTCCGACTCTTAGCGACCCCATGGACTGCAGCCCACCAGGCTCCTCCGTCCATGGGAGCAGTGGCCCCATTCCCTACTACTAGACAGACGGGTATCTGAGACATACAAGAGAGACCTCCCGTGGGAGACTCCTAAACCCGCTTTGGGCCAGGAGAGACACAAGCCCCACTTTTTGTCAAGGAACAAGAGGCCTCTTGTGTGACCTACCCTGAACACTGTCCCTTGGACTGGGAGGACTGCTACCAGTGAGCCTTCTGACCTGGGGCAGCCACCTTACCTCTGTGAGTCTGTTCTCTCATCCGTAAAATGAAGGCGTTAGATGGTATCCAACACCCCTTACCCAGAAAGATGGCTAAAATTGGATTCTTGTGTATACGGTTAAATTCACTTTGTTGATGCTTTATTGAGGGTTTTGCATCTATGTTCATCAGAGATTTTGGCCTGTAATTTTCCTTTTTTATATTGTCTTTCTCTGGTTTTAGTAATGAGATCTTGTAGAATGAATTTGGCAGTATTCTAGCCTCTCCAATTTTTTGGAACAGTTTGAAAAGAATAGATGTTAACTCTTCTTTTTATGTTTGGTAGAATTCCCCTGGTAAAGCTACACAGTCCTGCACTTTTGTTTGCTAGGATTATTTTTCTTTTTTAATAACAAAGTAAATGTCACTACTAGTGAGAGAAAAAAAGAACAAACGGGGTATCACGTCCCCCAACTTCAGATTATACTACAAAGCTACAGTCACCAAAACAGACTGGCACAAAACAGACACACAGATCAACACAACAGAAAAGCGAGCCCAGAAATGAACCCACACAGCTGTGGCCAATCAATCCACAGCAGAGGAGGCGAGAGCATACAAGAAGGAGAAGACCGTCTCTTCAGTAAGTGTTGCTTGGAAAACAGGACAGCTACATGTAACAGAAGGAGGCCAGAACATTTCCTTAGATCATTTGCAAACATAAACTCAAAATGGATTAAAGACCTAAATGTAAGACCTGAAACCGTAAAACTCCTGAAGAGCACAGGCAGACACTCTGACATAAATCACAGCAACTTTTCTTTGGACCTGCCCCCTCAGGCAAAAGAAATAAAGCTGAAAATACATAAGTGACACCTGATCAAACTTCAGAACTTCCACACAACACAGGAAAGCGGCGACGAACGAAAAGACGAGTTACTCAACGGGAGGGAACGTTTGCAAGTTATAATTACATGACCAACTGGGGTCAACAGCCAAAATGCTAAACACTTCACACAGTATTAAAAACAAAACACACACACACCAGGGACTTCCCTACTGCTCCAATTGCTCAGATTCTGCGCTCCCAGCACAGGGGACCCAGGTTTGACCGCTTGCCGGGGGACCAGATCCCACATGCACAGTTAAGACCCGAGGCAACCAAATACATAAATATTGCTTTTAAAAAGCAAACAGCACTATTAAGAAATGGGCAGAAGACCTGAACAGACACTGTCCCAAAGAGGCCACGCGGACGGCCAGCGCGGAAAGGCGCTCAGCACCACTGCCCACCAGGGAAACGCAGATCAAAGCCACAACGAGGCAGCGCCTCACGCCCGGCAGGATGGCCGTCATCAGAGGACACAAGCAACCAGCGCCGGTGAGGACGCAGAGCAAAGGAGCCCGGGGCGCCGCTGCTGGTCAGGCAGCTCGGTGTAGCCACTGTGGAGATCAGCCTGGAGATTCCCCAAAACGCTAAAGACAGAACCCAGCAACGCCACTCCTGGCTGCGTCCACGGACAGGATGAAAACGCCAATTCAAAAATACACATACACCCCAATGGTTACAGCAGCGTTACTAACAACAGAAAAGATATGGAAGCAACGTAACTGTCTATCAACAGACGAACGGATAACGAAGGCGTGGTGTGTGTGTGTGTGTGTATAAAACAGTACATTACTCAGCCATAAAAAGAATGGAATTCTGCCACCTGCAACAGTGTGTGTGGACCGAGAGAGTATTACGCTTAGTGAAATGGCTCAGACAGAAAAAGGCAACTAGGCTGTGTTATCGGAGAGGGCGATGGCACCCCACTCCAGTACTGTTGCCTGGAAGCTCCCGTGGACGGAGGAGCCTGGTGGGCTGCAGTCCATGGGGTCAGAGTCGGACACGAGTGAGCGACTTCACTTTCACTTTTCACTTTCATGCATTGGAGAGGGAAATGGCAACCCACTCCAGTGTTCTTGCCTGGAGAATCCCAGGGATGGCGGAGCCCAATGGGCTGCCATCTGTGGGGTCGCACAGAGTCGGACACGACTGAAGCGACTTAGCAGCAGCAGCAGCAGGCTGTGTTATCACTTACAGGTCAAGTCTAAGAAATTAAGAAATGTATGTAGTGAAACAGAAGCAGAGTCACAGGCCTGGAGAACACACCGTGGCTACCGACGGGAGGAGGGAAGGGAGAGGGGAAGATAGGGTCACGGGGCTGAGAGACAGAGACTCACCACGTGCAAAATAGCCGAGGGACAAAGATACGCCAGGGGAACAAAGAAACACACTCGCTATTCTGTAACACCTTTAAACGGAGTATGATGTGTAGGAATACTGAATCACTATGTCGTACCTGAAACTAATATTACCAATCAACCACACTTCAATAAAAAAATCAAATACTACAAAGGATGATACCAGGACAGGTACAGAGTTTCTGTCTGAGGCTAAAAGGGTTTCAGAAATAGACAGTGGGGATGGCTGCACGACACTGTGAATGCAGTTAATGCCGCTCAAAATGGCTAAAATGGCAACTTTTATGTCATATATAGTTACCACAATTATTAAAAATTAAGAATGTCCTACTGCAAAACTCACCGAATCGTACACTTTAAATGGATGAATCTGTGATAAGTGAATTGTATTTCAATGAGACTGCTTTATAAAAAAACACCTTTAAGAAGGAGCATGCTCTAAGAATGTGAATTCTCATGCCTTCCCTGGTGGTCCAGTGGCTAAGGAATCTGCCTGCAACACAAGGGACAATCCCTGGTCCGGGCAGACCCCCCACGCCACGGAGCAGCTACGCCCACGTGCCCCTGCCGCTGATGCGAGCCCGTGGAGCCGGTGCTCCGCGCCAAGAGAAGCCCGCAGGAGACACCCGCCGGCCCCGCCTGCCACAGCTAGACGCGCTGGAGAAAGCCTGCTGGGAGCCGAGGACTCACCGCAGCCATCAAAAGAAAGCATCCAATCCAACTGACTGGGCAACTGTTTCTCCCCAGGGGCAGCCATTTGGAGCTTCTCCTTCTAGAAACAGTCCAGACGCAAACAAGTATATTTTAAAATCATCTTTTTCTCTTTAATGCAAATTAAAAGAAAGTGACGCTCTGTTCTTGACGCTGCTTTATTTCACTTGCGGACATATCTCAGGTTGTTGCGTATCAGCACACGCAGAACTACTTCATCATTCTCCACTTCTGCACAGAACTCCACTGCAGAGGATTATCACAATTTGTTTAACGAGTTCCCTCAGTGTTCAGTTTGACGGCTTCTAGCCTTTTCCTATGGCAAACAGTTGCAGGAAGCTTCCTTGCACTTATGGCTTTAGACACAGGCATGAATATGTCATCAACAGGATAAATTCCTAGCTCTGGTATTACAGGTTCAAAAGGTTAATGCATGTTAAACATTAACATTGCTAAATCAATTTTTCTATAGAGTCTACCAATTTATACTGCTACCAAGAATACATTCATTCATTTTTTTTCATTCAACCAGTATTTGAGCGGCTAATGTGTGCCAGGCATTTTTTTAGGCTGTGGGAACCCAGCAATGCATGACGACAAGAACAAAGCAAAATCCCTTCCCTAAGAGAGCTTGCAGAAGCAGAGGGAAAAGCAAAAGGAACATATATCATGTTTCAGGTGGTAGGAAATGCTACAGTTAAATTAAGGCCGAGAAAGGAGCGCTGGTCAGGGTTCAGCTCGGTTCCGTCGCTCGGTCGTGTCCGACTCTTTGTGACCCCGTGGACTGCAGCCCACCAGGCCTCCCTGTCCACCACCAACTCATGGAGTTTACTCAAACACGTGTCCATTGAGTTGGTGATGCCATCCAACCATCTCATCCTCTGTCGCCCCGTTCTGCCTTCAATCTTTCCCAGCATCAGGGTCTTTTCATATGAGTCAGCTATTCACATCAGAAGGCCAAAGCATAGGAGTTTCAGCTTCAGCATCTGTCCTTCCAATGAATATTCAGGACCAGTTTCCTTTAGGATTGACTGTTTGGATCTTCTTGTAGCCCAAGGGACTCTCAAGAATTTTCTCCAACACCGCAGTTCAAAAGCATCGATTCTTCGTCCAGGGTATGTGAGTGTGGGTATGTGAGTCGCTTAGTCGTGTCTGACTCTCTGAGACCCCCACGAACTGTAGCCTGTCCGGCTCCTCTATCCATGGGATTCTCCAGGCAGGAATACTGGAGTGGACAGTCAGTCCCTTCTCCAGAGGATCTTCCTGACCCAGGGATCGAACCCAGGTCTCCTGCATTGTAGGCAGATTCTTTACCATCTGAGCTACAGGGAAGATCTCGGCCAGGGTAGGGGTTGGCAATTGAAATAAGATGGTCAGGGTAGGAGAATTCCAAGCCTGTTTCCTATCTGTAACGGGGACACTAACAGTACTTTTGAAATTAAGTCTGGTAGATAACAGTGACCATTTCACAAACAGAGATAATATTACATAAACAACCTTTCAGGTGAGAAAAACCTTGCCTAAGGAGGAGCAATTTGCCTAAGGTCCCAGGGAAAACGGGTGGCTCAGTCGGAACCAGGACCCCGTCTCCTGACCTTCCGTGCAGCGAACTTCTAAATATACCCAAGGAGCAACAGCGCTAAGATGCAGTCCAGCTGTGGCTGCTCCCGCAGTTCAGACGGAAGAGCTCTCTGAGAACGTGATTTTCTGCATCAGCGCGAGGGGAGGGAAGACGTGAGAGCACACGAGGTCCTTCTGCAAGGAGAGGCAGGGCAGCCTCGCTGGGGCTCGAGGCTGAGCCTGCTGGGGTTACTCACAAGACGTTCGGATCCAGGCCGGTGCTCTCGGCCAAAGGCAACAAGCGCTCTGGCGGCTGCTAGCCCATCTGCTCCGATGAGACTCCTCCAAACCCTCATCTCCCATTGGTTTCATTCCAAGGAATCTCCTAGAGGAAAGATAAGCAGCAGTTAAATCGCAGCTGTAGAAATAATAAGTTCCGGACGGGCAGCTGTATCTGTTTGGCCGGGTGAGCATTTCCAAGCGGGCCAAGTGCTGCGGGGGTCTCCCAGCTCGCCCCGCGCGCCGTGCTCACCCAGGGCCCTCCTGCGCCCCCCGCAGTCGGGCACTCACTGCTTCCCCGGGCCTTCTGCCTGCGCGGTGCCGACCCCGGCCTGGGTTCCAATCTCCTGCAGCCCTGTCCTTTCTTCATGAAGGGTCTTATTCCCACCACTCAGCTTAACTTCTCCTTTAAAAGAAGATGCTTGCTAGTTAACACAATCAGTATGGTGCAGGATCTAGAGAAGTCAGCATTCTGGGCTTGACCCCTGTTGAGAAGTGCTTATATGAACCTGGACAAGCCATTACCTTTTCTGGGCCTCCATTTTTAAAAACTAATTTTACTTATTTATTTATTGGCTGTGCTGGGTCTCTGCTGCTGTGTGGGCTTTTCTCTAGTTGCAGAGAGCGGGGGCTACTCTCCTGACGCGGAGCACAGGCCCCGCAGCCGCGGGCCTGGGCTCTGTGAACAGGCTCAGCAGTTGTGGGTCTGGGCTCTGTGAACAGGCTCCGCAGCCGTGGGTCTGGGCTCTCTGAACAGGCTCAGCAGTTGTGGGTCTGGGCTCTGTGAACAGGCTCCGCAGCCGTGGGTCTGGGCTCTGTGAACAGGCTCAGTAGGTGTGGCCCACGGGCTTACCTGCTCCGCGGTATGTGGGATCTTTCCAGATCACGGGTCAAGCCCACGTCTCCCGCATTGGCAGGCGGATTCCTTACCGCTGAGCTACCAGGGAAGCCTCTGGGGCTCACTTCATCTGTCTGAAAATGCTGTACATTTTATGGCATTTCAAGTACCATGAAGTCAATTATTCTGCAAAGGGCAGGGAGGGACCCCAATGATCTGCTTAAAGACATAAGAATACAGACAAGCAATGAGGCCGAAGGCAGAGCCCTTCAGCCTGGAGGCGCCAGTCACTGACATGCTCTCCAGAGGAGCGTGTGACAGCCAGCCTCAGGGCGTGAATGGCTCCAGCACCCAGTCTGGGGCTAGCCAGAAAGGGAGCTCACGCCTAGACAAGAGGCCTCGGTTTCAGGTTTTATCCGCACACTGAGTGAGCCTGGATGCGCAGGGATATCCAGGCCAGATCCGGGCCTACCCCGCCTGCTCCTGAGAAAGGAACCGTGAGAAATAAAGTGAGCGCTGGCCCAGATCAGCAACTGTTACTTGAACATCGTGGTGATCGAGAAACTTGTTTCCCCTGCAAGGCTAAGAACAGGAAGCTTGAGAAACGCTCAGCCCGTTGAAGAGACGCTGAGTTCAAACTTGGGAAAGTGATCTAGAAAGATTCCAAAAGACGTGGGGACTAAAAGCAAATGTGCAGATGTTTCCATTTCTGTTTGAACTATGGCCAGTCACAGACAGGTGAGGGTCCTGTTGGGGTAATTTGAGAAAACATGGAAACCTTTGCGACCATCACTGGCGTGTGCTGTATTCCGAGGTCACATCCATAATCTTAAGTTTACCCACAGAGAGAGGCAGAGAAAAGCGTGGACCACGGAGACACGAGATTCTAAATTCCAAAGCAACCTGACAGCTACTGTGTCACTGTTCCGGCCTAGGAAAATAATCTGGGCCCCAAATTTCTCTTCTGTGTGCCCTACCTCTGGGTTGGCAACAAACTCACAGGCTGGAGTCTGCGGCGCGGCAGACACTCAGGGCTGCGGACGCCGGGTCCAGCAGGCTGGTCAGGTCTTACCTCCGCTGGGATACCAACAGACTCAGGCTCCAGGGTCAGCGGCGCCTCCTGGCAGAGAAACAGGAGGCGGCGGCACCGCTTTCACGAAGCCTTCAGTGATTTTCCACTGAGCTGTGGGAAAATTCTGACAGTGGACTGTGGCTGAATCATAACCCAGAGGTCCTGACAGCTCAGATCTTTGAGGATTCCTTTCATTCCTTTCCCAAAGGGGAACCTGGCAAGCTCCGATTGGTTAATTCCGTTTGCCTTCTTCTCAAGATGTAGGTGCAAAGTGGTGCGTGCTCTCGGTGGCAAAAGGGTGGCAGAGTAACAGCATCCGCGATTGCAACAGCTTACGTTTATCCAGCACTTCCTGCTGTCAGGCTCTGTTTACAGACTGTTTTCACTGAATCTTCATAACTGCCCAGTATGGGTGTTACTAGGAATATTCCTAGTTTACAAGTGAGAAAACGGAGGCCCGGGGAGGCTGGTACCCTGCCTCTGGTCCCGCAGCTTGGGTGTGAGGCGGGGAGATTTAACGTAAGCACTGTCCAGAGCCTGTGCCCCTCACCACCGTGCCAGACTGTCCAGCGCCAGTACAGACACTCCGAGCTCAAAGGCACTTTAGAGATCACAGACCAGCCCGCGGCTTTTGCAGCTGAGAAAACAGCCCTAATGAGCTGAGGGGAAGTGCCTGGCGACAGAGCCAGGCGCGGAAGCAGGGCTCTCCGCTCCGGGGTTCAATGCCCTCTCTCTGCTGCGTCAGAGGCCGTGGGCTCTCTGATCCATCTTAAGGGTCTGGAGCTCTTTCATATCTTACTCTTTATTCTTTAGGGATTGGAGCTTTATATAAACACAAAAATACTTTTCTAGGCTTTCTTCATAATATACTGACCTCTCAATTCTTCCTGCCCTTTTAAAGGGACTTCTTTTTTTTTAGTATTAACTTGCCTTTCTTTTGCCTTCATTCTTTAAATCCCAAGAAACTGAAAGCAACTTCCGACAGGTGTTTTTTTAAGAATCTTGGATATCTTTTAACCAACTTTACCTTTTTATTAACCAAAGCATCTTAAACACAGCTGCTGCTGCTGCTGCTGCTGAGTCGCTTCAGTCGTGTCCGACTCTGTGCGACCCCATAGACGGCAACCCACCAGGCTCCCCCGTCCCTGGGATTCTCCAGGCAAGAACACTGGAGTGGGTTGCCGTTTCCTTCTCCAATGCAAGAAAGTGAAAAGTGAAAGTGAAGTCGCTCAGTCGCGTCCGACTCTTAGCGACTCCATGGACTGCAGCCCACCAGGCTCCTCCGTCCATGGGATTTTCCAGGCAAGAGTACTGGAGTGGGGTGCCATTGTTATTCGGCTGTAATTTCTAATTGTCAGTCATCCAGCAAGTGCTTCTGACCTCAGTGTCCTTCCCTGGCCTCCCTCTTAAGGGAGGACCCCTAAGGCTCGCCGCGTCGCTCAGCTTCTGCAGGTCCTCCTCAGGCCTCGCCCTGCCGCCCGCCACGGAGACGGTGTCCCCACCGCACCCCAGGTCACCTCGACACAGTGACCGTGGCCCCGTGCCTTCCCACTCCCTTCCTCGCCCAGACCAACAGATTATACAGAGGGGAGTGAGCGCCAGACCAGCAGATTATACAGAGGGGAGTGAGCGCCAGACCAGCAGATTATACAGAGGGGAGTGAGCGCCAGACCAGCAGATTATACAGAGGGGAGTGAGCGCGGAAGGAGCAGCACGTGCTGGTGGAGTCTGGTCTTCGCGGTCAGACAAACCTTCACCCCTCTGGTCAATTTCGCTGACTGAGCGGAGCCTCTGACGTCATGTGGATGGGAGGCCCCACTTCAGGATGGTATGAGAATGGATTGAAAGAATGTGTAAAGGGCCCCCCAGCACACTGCTGACGGGCCTCCCAGGCGGCACTGGTGGTCAAGAACCCTGCCAGTGCAGGAGACTCAGAACCACGGTTCAGCCCGGGCTGGGGAAGATCTCTCAGAGGAGGAAGAGGCAACCCGATCCAGCGTCCTTGCTGGAATCGCAGGGACGGGGGCCTGGCAGGCTAGTCCAGGTTTGCGAAAGACTCGGACACGGCTGAAACAACCTCGCAGCAGCACTCAGCTGCCGCTGTCCCCCTCCCCCCCGAGGTCCTTCCCCTCCCTCCGCAAAAAACGTTCAGAACACCTTCATTAAAAAAAATAAAAAAGCCGTATCTCACCCTCAAACAATGAACTCGTCTCTCTCCTTCCTGTCACTCCAAGCAGATTCACATTTTATCCCACTGTGGGCCCTTCTCTTCCCCTACTCAACTCACTTTGGCCACCATACCCTGGACTCCTACTAGGGACCAGCTCCGCCCTCAGCCCACTTTAACGCTTTCCCGAGTTCGATAGCGCTTGTGAGCTGACCCGCTGCAACATTAACCGCCGCCCCGCACTCTGACCTCGGGTGACCCGCTCCTTTCTGCATCTCCTCCAGTTCCCCTGAGCTTTCCGTCTCACCGCTTTCCACCTCTCATCTCTCCGTGTCCTGTCTCTGGGTGATCTCTTCTGTGCTCATGGACTCAGCAATCACTATGTGCTTATTAGACCTCTGACTCTCGCTCTCTCTAGTCCCAGGTCTAAAGCTCAGGCCCCAGACCCAAGTTTCCATCTGTTCACAGGGATCTGTCTTTGGAAGATCCATGAGCATCTAAATGTCAGAAGTTGCTTTTTCACTCATGGCTCCTGCTTCCTAAATGGTGTCACCATTAAGCCAAGGCTCAAGAAAGAAGCCTACTCATCTTGAATGTCCCTATCTTCCATACGCCATTTGACTGAACACAAATCTCTTTGATTTTTATTTCCACAGTATCTTCTGAATTTAGCCTCTCCACCTCCTTCGATCAGGGTTTTGTCATGTTTCAGCTTATGCCGCAGGCTGGAAGCCTTCACTTCTAGTTACTCACCCCGCTCACCCTCTGCACAGATCCATGATCTATCTAATTAATAGATCTGAGCATATGAATCATCTTTTCTTAAAACTTCCATAGCAGTGACCCAGGGACAGACATCCTGAATATTTATATTCCCAGCTCCCTGTTAGAATGAAGGCACCTCCTTTTCAATTACTGTATCTTGCTGCAAATACATATACTTTCTCAGGCACATTAGTAATATGCATCAAAAAAGGTGATTATATGGAAGATGGCAGAGTAGAAAGATGTGCTCATCTCCCTCTGCAAGAGTTGCTTAACTAGCTGTTAAACAACCATCAACAGGAGCATGCTGGAACTCCCCAGAAAAGAGACCCCACGTCCAAAGACAAAGAAGCTGCCGTGAGATGGCAGGAAGGGCATGATCACGGTAAAAATCACATCCCAGACCCCCCAAGGGAGTGACCACAGACTGGAAAACAGTAATAGCAAAGAAGTTCTCCCACTGCTGTGAAAGCTCTGAACCCCACATCAGGCTTCCCAGCCCGGGATCCAACAGGGAGACTGGGAATCCCCGGGGAATCCGACCCTGACGGCCAGCGGGATTTGACTGTCGGACGTCCACAGGACTGGAGGAAACAGACTCCAGTCTCGGAGGGCACAATCAGAATCTTGCCCACACCGAGCCCCGGCAGAAAGGAGCGGCGACCCCACAGGAGGCTGAGCCAAAACGACCTGCTGGTGTTGGAGGGCCTCCCGTGCAGGCGCAGGCCAACAGGAGCTCACCCGGGGAACAGGCCCCTGGCCGCAGCAGCCTGGGAAGGCCGCCCCTTGGCATAAGCCCTCCTGGAGGTCGCCATTAACCTTACCGTAGAGCCCTGCAGACCCCAGAGCTGGGTCTCTCAGGCCAAACAATGACCCAGGAGGGAGCGCAACCCCACCCATCAGCAGATTATTGGATTAAAGCTTCACTGAGCAAGGCCCTGCCCAGCAGAGCAAGACCCAGTGTTTCCCATTGCCAGTCCCTCCCATCAGGATGCTTACAGAAGCCTCTTAGCCTCCTCCATCAGAGGCCAGACAGAAGAAGCAAGAAAAACCACAGTCCCACAGCGGCTAAAACAAAAACCACAGTATAGAAAATTAGCCAGGATGAAAAAGCAGAAAGTTATGTCCCAGATGAAGGAACAAGGTAAAACTCCAGAAAAACAACTAAATGAAATGGAGATAGGCAACCTTCCAGAAGCGGATTCAGAATGATGATCGTGACGATGATCCAGGATCTCGGGAAAACAATGGAGAAGACGCAGGAAGTGTTTCCCGAAGACCAAGACGATCTAAAGAACAAACAAGGATGAGGAGGACCCCAGAAGGGCTCAGCGGCAGAGCAACTGAGGCAGAGGACGGGCACGCGACCCGGAGGACAGAACAGTGGAAGTTACCGCCGCAGGACAGAGCACAGAAAAAAGAATGAAAATAAACGAAGACGCCCCAGGAGACCTCGGGGACAACATTAAACGCGCCAGCATTCGCACTACAGGGATCCCCGAAGGAGAACAGAAAGGCCCTGAAAAATATTTGGAGAGATAATAGCTGAAAAACTTCCCTAACGCGGGAAAGGAAATGGTCAACCAAGTCCAGGAAGCACAGAGAGTCCCAGGCAGGATGAACCCAAGGAGGAACACCCTGAGACGCACAGTAATCAGACTGACAAAAATTAAAGACGGAGATAAAAAGTGTTAACAAACAAGGGAACTCCCATCAGGCTGTCAGCGGATCTCTCAACAGAAGCTCGACAAGCCAGAAGCGAATGGCCCAAGATGTTTAAAGTGGTAAAAGGGAAGAGCCTGCAACCAAGAATACTCTATCCAGCAAGACTCCCATTCAGGTCTGATGGAGACATCAAAAGCTTTCCAGACGAGCAAAAGTTAAGAGAATTCTGCACCACCAAACCAGCTTACAGCAAATACTAAAGGAGCTTCTCTAGGCAGGGAACAACCTACAGAAAACAAACCCGAAACAATTACGAAACAGTAATGAGGTCACATACATCCATAATCACCTTAAACGTAAATGGGATAAACACACCAAAGAAAAGACACAGACTGGCTGGGTGAATGCAACATGTGTGTGTATACACTTTCACTCAACACGTCACTCTGCTTGACACCCCCCAGTCCAGTCCAGCTCAGCCGCTCAGTTGTGTCCGACTCTCTGTGACCCCATGAATCGCAGCACGCCAGGCCTCCCTGTCCATCACCATCTCCCGGAGTTCACTCAGACTCACGTCCATCGAGTCCGTGATGCCATCCAGCCATCTCATCCTCGGTCGTCCCCTTCTCCTCCTGCCCCCAATCCCTCCCACCATCAGAGTCTTTTCCAATGAGTCAACTCTTCACATGAGCTGTCTCTTATACACATCTAGATGTGTATAAGAGACAGTTTCTGCATCTCCTCCAGTTCCCCTGAGCTTTCCGTCTCACCGCTTTCCACCTCTCATCTCTCCGTGTCCTGTCTCTGGGTGATCTAGGAAAACCATAGCCTTGACTAGACGGACCTTAGTCGACAAAGTAATGTCTCTGTTTTTGAATATGCTGTCTAGGTTGGTCATAACTTTTCTTCCAAGGAGTAAGCGTCTTCTAATTTCATGGCTTCAATCACCATCTGCAGTGATTCTGGAGCCCCAAAAAATAAAGTCTGACACTGTTTCCACTGTTTCCCCATCTATTTCCCATGAAGTGATGGGACCAGAGGCCATGATCTTCGTTTTCTGAATGTTGAGCTTTAAGCCAACTTTTTCACTCTCCTCTTTAACTTTCATCAAGAGGCTTTTTAGTTCTTCTTCACTTTCTGACACCCCCCCCAACTTGTATGTAATTATTTTATATTGTTAGGTTAATCACGTTTCCATTATGGCTTGCAACTGTAATTATTTTTTGTCTGACTGTTGATTATGGAAACTGATAAACATCTTTTACTATTGTGATTATGCAACTGCTACATAATACTATTGTGTCATGATTGGTCAACAGAAAAATGACTCTAGATCACCAAAACTACCATTTAATAGAAAAACTTGTAATCATTTTTTAAAATCCTGCATAACAGATTTGGTATTTTTTGAAAAATAGCGATGCCCAGGTACTGCCTTTTTCACCAGAGCTCCAGATGCGCCTCTAATGAGCAGCCGTGTTTAAAAGCAACCAGACCACATGAGGCTCTTTGACTGTTAGCCTGCTTGCCCCGCTTCTTTTCTTTCCTGCTCAGTGCTCCATTTCATTCAGTTTATCTTTCCCAATTTTCCCATCTTTTTTTTCTTTTTGGTGTTCTTTCTCAAGTCTTTATCTAGTAGAAAAGCTTTTGTATATATATATATAGATAAAAATATGTATAATATATATGTTTTAGAACACTTACAAATGTTTGCCTAACTAAAAAATTTATGACATTTTGATTCCATTTGTTTGAACTTAGTACGAATAGAATGCTAGATTTCTAATTTAAAAAAACAGGCAACAGCCACACAGGTTTACTGTATAGCGCAGGGAACTATAGTCAATATCTTGTAATAACCTATAATGGAAAATAATTTCAAAAATAATGTATGTATATATGTACAACTGAATCACCTCGCTGTGCACCAGAAACATTGTAAGTCAACTACATGTCAAAAAAATAAAGAAAAAAAGGTTATTATATGAATACAAACCCGGTACCACGCCGCGTACAGTAGAGAATATGAAAGAAATACAATGCGATCCCTGTCCTCAAAGAGCTTTTACTCTTTTTGCAGAGACAAAACAAACCCAAGACACTATTAAGCGCCTACGCTGAGACACAAGCTCTAAAGCCAGAGGCGCTCACGCAGAGGGGGGTGAGCGTCAGGCGGAGCTTCTGGTGGAGGCCTCAGCGAGGAAGAAGGCTTCCCCAGGACCCGAAGGGAGGTGAGGCGAGGGAGCGGCAGGAGGCACGGACGCTCCGAGGGGAAAGGGCAGAGTGTTTGCCAACACAAAGAAGCCTGGGCTAGCGACCATGGGAGGTGATGCCGGGACCAGTGAGACCGACCCGGAGAGAAGAGGTGAGTCAGAAAACAGAAGCCCTCGCAGGTCAAGGGCATCGGAGTCTGACCAGGTAAACAAAGCAGTAACTTTTCTGAGTGCTCTAGCAATCTAGAAACGGTCACATTCAAAAGCTATAAGAATACAGAAGCTACCTTTTCACACACACACACACACACACACACACACTTTCAAGGCAGCGGTGCTTTGACAGACACTACTATCCTCGTTTTGCAGATGAAGACAGTGAGCCGGAGAGCCGTTCAGTAACGTGCTTGGGGCCACACAGCTGTGTGCAAGCCCTGAGCACCATAGGCAAGGGTAAAGGAGATCACTCCTGCTTTCGGAGAGCTCAGCGTCCAAACAGAGATGGGGCGCCAATGATATCTCAGAAACGGGCACTCACACAGCAGTGTGCTAGGCGCTGTAGCAAATATATAACCACGTGGGAGTGAAAGTATTAGGTTAAAAGCAAAAGGCGCTGTCAGACAAAAGCACTGACATCGGAGAAACTAGGAAATCAGCCTCCTGGCTACTCCGGTCACCCAGGCAAAATCCAGCAAGTGAGGTGATGACGGTGGATGCAGGAAGACTGGGAAAGAGGCAGGAGAGAAAGCATTCTGAAGCAGAAAGCAGTGATGCAAGAGAGCGAATCGGACACAGCTTCGTGCCTGGAAAGCTGATAGGACCCGGGTACGAGGCGATGAAGCCGTCTGAAGGCGACACTGAGTTGAAGACGAAGCAGGACTGGGAGAGCGTGCTCGGCCTTATGCGAAAGATTTGTTTAAGCACCATTTTATTTCTTCTCGGCCGAGCCGGGTCTCCGTTGCGGCGAGGGCTTTCCCCAGGGTTGGCGAGCAGGGCTGCTCGCAGGCTGTGGCCCCCGGCTTCGCGCGGCCGCAGTCTCTCTTGCTGTGGACTCTGGGCCCGCGGGCGCGAACGCTCCAGGCTGCAGCCCCCGGGCTCTAAAGCGCAGGCTCAGTAGCTGTGCCCCTCGACTCAGCCGCTCTGTGGCACGTGGGATCCTCCCAGATCGGGGGTCAAACCCGGGTCTCCTGCACTGGCAGGCAGATTCTTTACCACTGAGCCACCGCGGAGGCCCAATATTCTAAGACGTGGAAACAAGATTCTTCTTTTTTACATTGTTAGCACGCAGCCCTGAGTTGTACGTAACAAAAGAATTTAAAATACTTTAATAAACTCTCTGCCGTAGGACGGCCTCTGTGTTTTTTTCTCCTCACGCTTTGCTGGTCTCTATTATCGGTTCCGTCTTGTACCATCCTCTCTATAGCAATGAGGTAGAACACAACAAAGCTGAAACACACAAGAGTTTATCCATCCAAAACCGATTCCAAAATGCTGTGCTTGCTCACCGCTTCTCTGGAACTGTTCCGTCAGAGTTGCTTAATCTACAATCCAGACTTTACCATCGCACTCTGTTAGAACCTCCAAACTCGTCATCCAATAATTAAGCTCTTGTTGTTTTTTCAAAAATAAGGTCCACTCTCAAAAAAAAAAAAAAATTTTATCAGCACTAAAGTTGTTCCAGAAGCTATAACACAGGCTCTGTAGGCAACATCCACTGAGGCTTTTCCAAATATTCCAAGGAGTGGCTCCATCGCTGTGGGGAAGGGATATCCCCACGGAGAGTGGGACATCATACTGCTGATTATTTCACAGACCCGCTTTTCGTTTAATTCTTGAAGCAGCCACAGAAGCAAGTATCATCATCTAATGCTAAAGAAGAGTAGAAGAAGGTCCAGACAGGAACAGAAACGCAGACATGCAGAACAGACTCTGGACACGACGGGGGAAGGAGAGGGAGAGACCGCCGAGAGAGCAGCGTTGGAACGTACACACTGCCGCGCGCAACACAGCTGGCTGACCGCGAGCTGCTGCGCAACGCGGGCGCAGCCCCGCGCTCGGCGGCACCGGAGGGGTGGGAGGTGGGGGGAGGCTCAAGGCTCAGGCGGGCGCGGACACGTGCATAATCCTGGCTGACTCACGCTGCTGAAGAGAATATTGTAAAGCAGTCACCCTCCCGTTAAAAATAAATGTTTTAAAAAAGTAAAAAGAAGGTTCAGAAAAGTTACTTTCTCAAGGTTATAAAACTAATACATAGCAGAGTTGGGAATTTTAAAACTTATTATTTCACCACTGTACCACGTTGCTTTTGATAAAATAACCCAATGTATGGGGACATTATTAAACAGCATCGTTACTATATAATCTTATCTTGTATCGTCACGATTGTAATAGTCTTTTAATTTCATTTGTTTCCCCATCATTTTCTGTATCTACTGATTTGGGAAAATATAAACAATCAGCCATGAAAAATCTGTCATAGATCTCAAATTAAGTCCACCTCATAAAAATATAGAACACTGGAAACAGAAATATCTTGAAATCATCAGGCCTGTCTCCTGATGATACGGTTTTAAGTATGTTTCAAGCCAGGTCAACGGGCAAATAGTATTCCCTTCTCCTTAGGATAATGTGATCCACTGAAGGTTCTCGCGTATTTGCCAGCAGGGCTTTATTCATGAACTCTCTGCTGAATACAGAAAGTTGTATTTATTCCTCCTTTAAACTCCACTCCTTCAACACTGGAACACCACACACATTTATATATATAGCAGATGATTATACTATCTTACACTGGGTTGGAAGCCTGGCAGGCTTGAATTATTTAAGAGAAAAACATTTCCACTTGTCCTGCCAAACACACTGATCAAAGTCCATTTAAGCGATGCAATCGCCTCCTCGTTTCGCGAGGTCGGCTCTCGCTTCAGGTGACTAAGCAGTCTGCAGTCTTCCTTCCTTTCGCTGGATAATCTTCAGGCTTGTCTGGCCCTTTCGGTTTCGACAGCTTCATGCATTTTCTCCCGCGAATACAGTAAAGGCTTTCACGGCTAGAGTCTTTCTCCAGCACACGTCTCTAGGACTCTATCTTCCCACACTGGTGCAGCGCGACGGTCTGTCTACTCTGGTGCCCCAGGCAGACCGGCTGCCTGCGATGGCCGCATTTTCCTGCTTGCAGTCCTGCTTTTCCCCCTTCTTGGATCGACCTTTCTGTGTCCTCCACGTATCCTTCTGGCTCAGACGCTTGTTCCCCGCTCTGGACCAGTGTGGCCCTTCTGGTACTGTTACTGCCCAACATGGTAAACACAGCTACTGCTTATTAAGCACCAACCACGTGCTGTCTCTGGAGCCTCGTGTCTGTAACACAAACTGCCCAGCTTTTTCTCAACACTCCTCTGTGACACAGTGACATCCTCTGTGAAGTGTGTCACTCAGAGGCCTGGCGCACCGCAGGCTCTGGATAAGCAGGTGCCACTATTAGATCAGGAGAACAAACACCACGGGACGTATTCGTGTTTGACCCCAGGGCCTGGTCCAGTTGCCTGGCTTACTCAATACACGTTTATAAAGCGAACCAATGAGGAGAACAAATGTTGACTGTCTGTATGATCCTTGCGAGACAAGCTGTGCAGCTTGCCGTGGACAGCTAAAGCTTCACTCTTAGGAGTCTAGACAGGAAAAGCACCCAGTTAAGTAAACAGAGATGGCGCTGGGGAGCCCAGAAGCACTGCCTAGAGGTTCAGAAGGACGCCTGGCCTCGGGTTCAGGCAGCTCTGCTGGCTAGTGACGGAAGAGGCCGAGTGGAAGATGGCCTCCTGCGGGACGCTCCAGGCACCAGCCGGCACCAGTGTGGCTCCCACGGGGAGAGGGCGTGGTCACATCAACTCCCTTGACCAGGGAGAAACTCAGGACTGCAAGAAAGCCCCCTGATGACGAAGCGGGCGCTTCACGTCTTAGAGGAGGGAAGCCTAAAGCTGCAGGGCACACAGGCCCAAGGGTGCGCCTCCGGGGCACTGGGGTCTGGCAGGGGCAGGAAGTGGTCTGTGTTGGAGTCTGTCTGCACCTAGCAGGGCCCAGCGAGCAGAATGAGACTCCAGCCCTTGGCAGTGCCAGGTGTAAAAGGAGGCAGCACACGGGCATGCCAGAAAGGGGCTGGATCTGAGAAACAAAACCTAAACTCAGCTACTGAACTGGAGTGCAAGCGCGTTTAATGCCCAGCCAGGGCAGACTAGTTATTTGACTTGGGGCATTAATTATTCAGGCAGGGCTAGCAGCAAGGTTGAAATCCTAGGTGGGACTCAGATTCCGGGACTAAGGACAGAACTCTCCACGGAGAGCTGTTGGGGAAGCAGAGAATCTGGCGCCTACGACGATACTGCAAGCGCTTTACGATGGATAAGGACACAGCACGGCCTCCCTGAGCACAAAGTCTACCCGGCTTCAGCGCCGAGGACTTTTAGGTGCCGGTTGCCTGTAGACGGCCGAGTACAGAACACGCGCCTGTTTGGGCTGGATTAACACATATCTTTCCGTCCACATTCCCTCGCTTCGGCCTCGGGCTGTGCGCAGCTGTGAGCCTGCTCGGGCTCTCAGTCCCCACACAGTGATTCTGCCCTAACTGATTGCCAGACACAACCACTTTCAAGTTGAAATCACTCTTCGCAACCACAAGTTAGTTCTTTCATCCTGATTCTGGGACCAAAATCCTATTCAGTCACTATTAGGTCCCAGAATCTAAGTCCACGCTACGAGCAATTAAAGTGGTCTCTTTTCGATTAAATCCAACCAAGCCGAACAAATACACTTTGACAAACACCGCTTCCGCTGCTCCTGCGGGCATTACTGAAACCTCCCCGTCGCCAGGCCCTTCAGCAGCAGATTCATCTTGACTTTCACTTCTTCAGACACCAAACCGTCTTACTGGTCTGCGGTCTGTTTGCGGCTCTCTGGATTTGATATCC
>SJYT01042148.1:518212-601968 GCA_006410635.1 Cephalophus harveyi
TGGGAGGGATTGGGGGCAGGAGGAGAAGGGGACGACCGAGGATGAGATGGCTGGATGGCATCACTGACTCGATGGATGTGAATCTGAGTGAACTCCGAGAGATGGTGATGGACAGGGAGGCCTGGCGTGCTGCGATTCATGGGGTCGCAAAGAGTCGGACACGACTGAGCGACTGAACTGAACTGAGGGGTGTTTGTTTGTTTGTTTGTGTTTTGGCTCATGTTAAAGCAATATGTCCAGATCACGGACAATCTGGTCCAACTACCCATCTGATGACTGACTTTCTTCTGCAACACTCCCACCAAGTGGCCGTGGGGACCGTGCTGGAACACTCAGAAACCTGAGCGCTCACTGCCGACAGAGGCAGTCAGCTCCAGCTCACCGCCCCTGCTGGAAGCAACTGGGCCGAAGCGCGCCTCCCTGTGCTTCTCTCCATTGACTCCAGCGCCTCTCCTTAGGGCCATACGGAACAAATACACACCTCTTACACATGGCCCACTTCAGAGACCTGAATCAAGTGGCAGTATCATTCCTGTGTTTGCTTTGCTGGATAAATGTTCCCCGCGCCTTCAACCATTTGCTGCTATGAGATGGTCTCACCGGCATCCTCTCTCTCTTTTCTGGCTGTGCTCAAAATGGTCTCTATGCCACACACATAGCCCAGAGCCAGACAGATTACAGGTGTGCTCTGGACACACCCTCTCGTAATGCAGCTGAAGACTAAATCAGATTTCCTGCAGCTAAAACAGCCAGTTGACTCACACCGAGTTTATGAACAGCCACACACCCCTAGACGCCACCCGGATTGCTGCCAAGCTCGCTGCATATCCATGTCATTGCTTTAGGGAGGGCGGGAAGCTGAGAGGAAGGTTCGTTTAAGAAGAAGGTTCATTTTATCACGCTGAAACTTCATGAAATTTGGGTCCCAAAAATTCAGCCTAGGATTTTGCATTCCTAAGGATACATCAACCTGTGCTTAGCTTGCTAGCCCAAATGATGAGACAAGCTAATGATGGGCCGTGGACTAGGTTTCAGCTTAGGCTAGTCAACTCTGATTTCATGGCTTCCCTCAGAATGCCACCTTCCTCAAAGTTACTCGTCTTTTAAATGTATGCTTTTGATTACCAGAAGAACTGGCAGAAAGAGTATAAATAATTCAATACAAAGATACTATCGCCACTGAAAAATACCCCAAAGATGAGTATCCGGTACATTAAGGGTGGTAAATTTATGATTTTCCATGGGAATATTATACCTGAACACCTTTTCCTTGATTACAAATATCTTGAAACAATACTCCTGTATAGATTTTCAAAGATATTTCCACTTTGCTTATTTGATTATTTCAGTTCAAAGAAAGTCGAGTGGGTATTGTCATGCTCATTTACAGATGTAGAAACAGACCCGGAAAGCTCCTGACTTGTCCTGGGGGACCAGGACTGAACCCCAAGCCCTGGGATTTCTAGTCTCATGCAATTCCCCCTAGGCCTTGGTGCCGTAACCCAAGAGGGTGCTGCCTGGCCTCAGGGCACTGGTAGCCGAGGAGCGCGCCTCTCGCTGCCAGCCACGCGCCGTACCCGCCCGTGCGCACAGATTAAAAAAAAGCGGGGTGGGGGGCTCAGTGCAAAGTTGTCACAACAGTTAAGAGATCCCAAACTCTAGCCATCATAAAATCTATGAGAATTAGTCCAATACCTTTAACTTTAGAGATCAGGAAGAGACATCAAGTAATTTATCTAAAGCTGCAGTTACCTAACAGCAAAACCAGGATTAGAATCTATTCATACACCCAATTCAGCGTTCTTTCTGGTAAGCCGTACTGCTCCTCCAGACGCACGTGGGCGGCTCTCTGCCACCTTTGCGCGCTAAGCCGTCTCAGTCCTGTCCGACTCTGCAGTCCTGTGGGCCGTAGCCGGCCAGGCTCCTCTGTCAATGGGGTTCTCCAGCCAAGAATACTGGAGTGGGTAGCCATGCCCTCCTGCAGGGGATCTTCCCGACCCGGGGACAGAACCTGCATCTCTTGCATCTCCTGCGCTGGCAGGCAGGTTCTTCACCTCCAGCACCACCTGGGAAGCCACAGGGATCTGTGTGTTACCTATAGAGAGGACATTTCTGAAGATGAGGCCTGACGTGTGTTATCTACAACTCAAGAAAGTGATGGCTAAAGATCCTGCCAAATTCCTCATCCAGGGGACTATGGGTGAGGAGATAATCAAAGAGGGACTGACCGTGGCATGTCGGGCCTGCAGCCTCCCAGTGAGCAGAGCTGTGCTGCACGAGGCAGCCCCTGAGGGCGACTTCCTGCTCTCAACAGTGCTGCCACACAAAGCGCTCCAGGACTTGGATAGACGTGTGGACAGACGTGCGCATCCGTCCAGGACTCGGACAGACGTGCGCATCCGTCCAGGACTCGGACAGACGTGCGCATCCGTCCAGGACTCGGACAGACGTGCGCATCCGTCCAGGACTCGGACAGACGTGCGCATCCGTCCAGGACTCGGACACACGTGCGCATCCGTCCAGGACTCGGACAGACGTGCGCATCCGTCCAGGACTTGTGTTGGAGATGACCAGGGTGCAAAGACAGCAGAAAAGGAGACACTTATGAAGCTGCCACAGCTATGGGTGGTCTTTTTACAAAGCAGGCTAAATATTTAGTTACAAAAGGACTCTGTGACTATAAAAACACTTATATTTATATGGTGTCTACTTTACTTCAACAATCATTTGTTGAGCACCAATTATACACAAAGCACTTTATTTCCAAAGGAATGTCATACTGCTATCCTCGAGAAACTTAATAGCTTCAGTAATGTGGAAACACAGAAGTGGGGACTTCAGCAACCCCGAGGAGCCAGGAGAGGATTTGTTGGAGGGGAGACACCTGAATGGGATCTTAAGGTCTGGGTGAGAATTTTCTGGATGAAGAAAAAGCCGAGCAAAGACAGAGGCATGAAACGGGGCAGTGTTTGTGCAACTCGAAACAGTCTGATGGGGCTGGAGCCCGAGGCGTGGGCAGGGAAGAGTTACAGCACCAAACGAGGCCAAGTCAGAGGGCCTGGCGCCGCGCCATCCTGGACGCTGGCCTAAAGTCATGAAGCGCCACTGAGGAACAGATCACTCTGGGAACCAAGGCTAAGGAGGAATTTGAAGTTGGGAGGCAGGAAGACTGATCCTGAGTTGGCTGAAGTAATTCAGATGGTGCGAGCCTGTGCGTGGATGTATAAGTAGCAATAGGAATGTATAAGATGGATCAGACAGGTCATATTCCAGAACAATGAGGCTACTGAACGATGTTTCCCGAGGGGTGAGGTCTCCTGATTCAAATATTCCCCTTAGGATTTTTCCTCATACCTGACACTCCCGTCGCCAGAGCTTCCTTCTGGAGGGTCTCCCGTAGGAGCTCCCCCGCTAAATGGAGGTGATCACTGCACTTTAGTGTTGCTCAGCTAACATTAAGATGGATTATGAAAGTTTACGTCGGTAAAAAAGGCCTTGCGGGGATGGGCAGGGCTAGTCATGAAGGAAGAAACAATGATTCAAAGCAAAAACAAGGAACAAAAGTTTAAGCTGCTCGAAAGGAGACAGTGAAACTCCATCAGGGCAGTCGCTCAGTCGTGTCTGACTCTTCGCGAGCCTATGAACCCATGACCAGGCCTCCCTGTCCATCAGCAACTCCCGGAGCTCACTCATACTCATGTCCATCGAGTCGATGATGCCACCCAGCCATCTCATCCTCTGTCGTCCCCTTCTCCTCCCGCCTTCAATCTTTCCCAGCATCAGGGTCTTTTCCGATGAGTCAGCTCTTTGCATCAGGTGGCCCAAGTATTGGAGCTTCAGCATCAGTCCTTCCAATGAATATTCAGGACTGATTTCCTTTAGGAGTCACTGGTTGGATCTTCTTATAGTCCCAGGGAAGACTCTCAAGAGTCTTCTCCAGAACTACAGTTCAAAAGCATCAATTCTTCGGCGCTCAGCTTTCTTTATGGTCCAACTCTCACATCCCTACATGTCGGGAAAAACCATGAAAACGCCATACGTCACCATGTTGCCTGGGCTGGCCCTGCTCTGCTACAAAATCCATTTTCAGGCAACTCGGGTGCACTGCACCAAAACTCTTTCATGTGAGCCACTTAAGTTGACACAAGGATAGTAATATTAACAGTAAAATATACCCTAGCAAAGAAGAAGAACTATAATTTCTGAGCTAAGGAACACCATTTAGGGACAAGCTAACCCAGACATTGGGCCTTTAGAATCGTGTCCCTTAAGGCCTTTCCCCCTCGACTGACTACAAGTGAAATATTGGTGCCTGTATTTTTATTTCCAGTAAGTATCATGTTTAATTTGGAAATCTGACAAATACCAAGAACTCCTGCCCCACAGTTCACAGTAATACCGAGAGAATCAAATGGGACAAGAAGAGGCAAAAGCTCTTGTGTGCTGTAAGTGCTAAATGAGGCCACGAGCAGCCCCTTTGGTTCACAGGAGAAAAGAGGTCGCTGGGGTCTCCATGTCAGGGCTTCTGCAAGGCCTGCTCTCCCGTGATGATCATAAAACCCTTCAGATCTGTCAAATGTTGATGAGCACAGTCCACTGTACCTTAAGTACCTTCTCTAAGAATTAAAATAAATGTACACTATGAATTTAAAAGCAACACCTGAAACCAACAGATAGATTTTTAACAAATCAGCTCTTTCTATAAAACCAGCCTCTATAATGAAGCTCTGTCATAAACATGCATGTAAATAGATAGATTTATATATGACTAGATTGTTAGACTCATATTGGAATTAGAAAAGGCTTAGTTTCTACAGACTGTGTTCCCAGATTTCTTCTCTTCCCCATCTTTCTTACGACAGGAAGACTGAGGTAATGGTAGAACCCAGACTAAACCACAAACTTCCTGACTCCTGGTATAAGGCTCTTTTTTCCTCTATAAGATGACACTTCAAACAAAAAATACAACAAAACCCAGATTTTTAAAATGTTAGTATCACATGCTTCGAATCTTCGAAGAACTATATGTCAGCAAATGATCCCTATTCCATCCTTCCTGTTCGTGTTGTATACAACTACTGAATTATTACATATCCATAAACCGAACCATATCGCCACAGAAAGTAGTGGTCTTCGTAACAAGGAAGAGTCCCTCACTGTAGTACGCTTGCAAGCAGTTAAAACCTTTGGGATTTGGCTGGATTTGCAAAGAGAAACTAGGGCAGAGCCTATTATCTTTTTTACTCATTACCACAGAAGAATCTAGTCAAGAGTCTTATTATTTAAAATGAAAATAAATTGGGTAAATAAAAAAATTTTAACATAATTTTTTTACTCGTTCTCAAATACATGTTTCATATTTGTGAAACTCTGGTTTATAATGACCTAGGGTGAATGACCTGTCACCGAGCAATAGGGCAAGATGGATTAAGCAATTTAACTATAATAATAGCTTCTCCTTCTGCTTCAAGGTCCAGCTCAAATGTCACCAGTTTAATGAATCTGTCCTTGATCCCTTCAGAATTAATTCTTCAGCAGTCAAAGCCCTGAAGATACAAAAGTAGACCAGACCCAGTTCCTGCCTAGAGCTCAGAAATAATTACATAACAGTATTTGATAAATGCTAATAGAGGTATTCACAAAGGGTTAGTGGAGGCCAACTTCTGGAGCAACTGGAGGAGACTTAACAGGGGGAGATGCAAGCTCGTCTTGGAGGATGGTAAGAGGTCACAGAACAAGATGGCAGGTCATTCTAAGCAGGAGGATAATAAAAGAGAAGGGTATGAAGGATGTCAGGATGTTAGTTTTAGAAGGACAACTAAGGAGAGACCTCAGAGCTAAGGAGGTAAGTTCGGAGACTGGCAGCGATTCAAGCAAAAGATGACGTGGCTGCAGGCATGAGGTGGGAGAGGGAGAGAGTTTACCAAAAGGCAGGAGATAAATTGAGCAGAACTTGATTGTATGGGAGCAAGAACATGGAGGAGCTGGGGATGACTCCCAAAGGCTTGGCAGATGCGTGGGCAGTGAGGCCATTAACTAAACTAGGAAATACCGCAGTAGAAGACAAGAGCCGGGCGGAAGAAGGGAGGCTCAATTCCCTCTGAGGCGTTCTGAGCTGGCAATAAGGCCTCTAATTCCCTCCGAGGCATTTTGAGCTGGCAACAAGGCCTCTGCTTTGAGATCTTGAATTATTTCCCTTTCTGTGCCAGAAATCACCCTCTCCTGTGAGCTCCAAGGCATCTTGAGTTTTCATACCGAATCATTCAAATCTGCTGTATTGGGATTCCCTGGTGGTCCACTGGCTAAGACCGCGCTCCCAACACAGGGCGCTCCAGTTTGATCCCCGGGCTTCCCAGACAGAGCTGGTAAAGAACCCACCTGCCAGCGCAGGAGACATAAAACACTCGGTAGGGAATCGATCCCTGGGTCGGGAAGATCCTCCAGAGGAGGAAATGGCAACCCACTCCTGTCTTCCTGCCTGGAGAACCCCATGGACAGAGGAGCCTGGCGGGCTGCAGTCCACGCAGTACCACAGGGCCCGACATCGTCTGTCGGCTAAGCCGCAGCCAGCACAGGGAACGAGCTCCTGGTGGCCACGAGCCACAGCCAAGCGCTCGGGCGCTGCCACCCGAGACCCGGCGCAGCCAAACAGGCAGGTCGTGGTTTCTCTGTTTTTTAATCTGCCGTGTTTACAGAGTCTGTCCCTACCTGAAACCACGGAGGAGAGCTGCCAGGTCTTACTGATCTGCGCAATGCCTCATCTAGGAGCCTCACGCACTGCTGCTGCTGCTGAGTCGCTTCCGTCGTGTCCATAGGGCAAGATGGATTAAGCAATTTAACTATAATAATAGCTTCTCCTTCTGCTTCAAGGTCCAGCTCAAATGTCACCAGTTTAATGAATCTGTCCTTGATCCCTTCAGAATTAATTCTTCAGCAGTCAAAGCCCTGAAGATACAAAAGTAGACCAGACCCAGTTCCTGCCTAGAGCTCAGAAATAATTACATAACAGTATTTGATAAATGCTAATAGAGGTATTCACAAAGGGTTAGTGGAGGCCAACTTCTGGAGCAACTGGAGGAGACTTAACAGGGGGAGATGCAAGCTCGTCTTGGAGGATGGTAAGAGGTCACAGAACAAGATGGCAGGTCATTCTAAGCAGGAGGATAATAAAAGAGAAGGGTATGAAGGATGTCAGGATGTTAGTTTTAGAAGGACAACTAAGGAGAGACCTCAGAGCTAAGGAGGTAAGTTCGGAGACTGGCAGCGATTCAAGCAAAAGATGACGTGGCTGCAGGCATGAGGTGGGAGAGGGAGAGAGTTTACCAAAAGGCAGGAGATAAATTGAGCAGAACTTGATTGTATGGGAGCAAGAACATGGAGGAGCTGGGGATGACTCCCAAAGGCTTGGCAGATGCGTGGGCAGTGAGGCCATTAACTAAACTAGGAAATACCGCAGTAGAAGACAAGAGCCGGGCGGAAGAAGGGAGGCTCAATTCCCTCTGAGGCGTTCTGAGCTGGCAATAAGGCCTCTAATTCCCTCCGAGGCATTTTGAGCTGGCAACAAGGCCTCTGCTTTGAGATCTTGAATTATTTCCCTTTCTGTGCCAGAAATCACCCTCTCCTGTGAGCTCCAAGGCATCTTGAGTTTTCATACCGAATCATTCAAATCTGCTGTATTGGGATTCCCTGGTGGTCCACTGGCTAAGACCGCGCTCCCAACACAGGGCGCTCCAGTTTGATCCCCGGGCTTCCCAGACAGAGCTGGTAAAGAACCCACCTGCCAGCGCAGGAGACATAAAACACTCGGTAGGGAATCGATCCCTGGGTCGGGAAGATCCTCCAGAGGAGGAAATGGCAACCCACTCCTGTCTTCCTGCCTGGAGAACCCCATGGACAGAGGAGCCTGGCGGGCTGCAGTCCACGCAGTACCACAGGGCCCGACATCGTCTGTCGGCTAAGCCGCAGCCAGCACAGGGAACGAGCTCCTGGTGGCCACGAGCCACAGCCAAGCGCTCGGGCGCTGCCACCCGAGACCCGGCGCAGCCAAACAGGCAGGTCGTGGTTTGTCTGTTTTTTAATCTGCCGTGTTTACAGAGTCTGTCCCTACCTGAAACCACGGAGGAGAGCTGCCAGGTCTTACTGATCTGCGCAATGCCTCATCTAGGAGCCTCACGCACTGCTGCTGCTGCTGAGTCGCTTCCGTCGTGTCCGACTCTGTGCGGCCCCATAGACGGCAGCCCCCCAGGCTCCCCCGTCCCTGGGATTCTCCAGGCAAGAACACTGGAGTGGATTGCCATTTCCTTCTCCAATGCATGAAAGTGAAAGTGAAGTCGCTCAGTCGTGTCCGACTCTTAGCGACCCCATGGACTGCAGCCCACCAGGCTCCTCCGTCCATGGGATTTTCCAGGCAAGAGCACTGGAGTGGGGTGTCTCTGCCTTACGCACTGCCAGCCCTCAAAGGTTGCATTTGTGAAGGGCGTCTCCATCAGATACTGGAAACTGCTCGTGAACAGGCATCAAATCAATGCCCCACACCCGCACGAGGGGCTTCTGCAGAGTCCCTCCAGCCTGGCCCCACGGCGCCCGCTCTGGGCCCCCCACTCCGTTCTCCCCATCTCCTTTGACGGGCCAACAACCCCGCGAGGATGCTGTCCGCTGGTCTGCTGACCAGACCGTCCCAGCAGGCGCCTGCCACATCGGGCCGCGCTGCCCGGCTCTGGGGTGGGCCGGACACCGTGGCTCCTCACGTCCTGGGGGACTCACCCTGGCCTCTGAGAGGCGGTCCGGACCCCCTCCTCATCTCACCCAGGGAGCCCGTGGGGACACCCACCCATCTGCCCCTCGCCGACCGCATCCGCCCCGTGGTTATTGGCCACCCGAGGACGCGAGGGTCCCTGTGTGGGGGAGCGCGGCCTGGCCCCCACCCCGCCTAACTCCAGAAAGCAGGCCTCGGAGGGCGGCGGCGCGGCCTCCGGCCCAGGCTCCCCTCCCCCGGTGCACTCAGCCTGTGTCCAGGGTGTTGGGCCGGAGTCCAGGCGCGGCAGGAAGGTCCATTCACCTTCCCGGTCACCGCGCGACGCCCCGGGCGCTGATTGGCGGCACCCAGCAGAGGCGGGTGCGGAGGGAGCGGGGTCCCCGGAGTCCTCCTGGCGGAGGGCGCGGGGGTAGAGGGCAGAGTGCGTGCGGGCCTGGCCACTGCCGCCTCCTCCGCCTCCTCCCCCCGGGGCGAAGGGCAGCAGACACTCCAGGTCTGGACAAACGTGCGGACTTCAGCCATGGCCGGGTCCGGGTTTGAGTCGCTGGAGCGGTGCTTGGAAAAACATCTGCCACTCGCAGAACTGCAGGAGGTCAAACGCCTTCTCTACGGCAAGGAGACCAGGTGCGGGGGGCAGGGCTGGCCAGGCAGGGAGCTTGGGGTGGGGGTCGGGGGCCCTTGGGGCCAGCGGGTTCTGCAGGGGCGGTGATGAATCCTGGATTGGCGAGCTGAGACCCTGAGTTCTATAGATGGGACCTCCGGTGCACGGCCCAGTGTGACCCTTACAAGCCCGGAGGGAAAGGACAGGTTTACTCTCTTATGCCTTCCCTGTGACCACCCAGCTTTCTTTCCCGCTTCCCGTGGCCCGCTCCTCCCCCGGCACCAGGCCTGCCCTCTGGCTGGCTGTCTAGGTCGGTGCCTCCAGCCAGAGCCCCCGTCAGGCCCACCGGAGGTCCTCCCCCCAGCTCCTCCTTCCCGCAGCGACCGTCCTCCGGCGGGTCCTGGGACGGAGAGGCCTCTGAATCTGGTGGGCGGAGGGACCTTTCCCACTGGCAGGTCCCGGGAGTTAGCTCTCATGTTCGGAGCTAACTCCCAGCCTGCTGTGGGCATCGCTGGGACTTTCCAAGGGCAGTGCACTCTTGGACGCCGGCAGGGCAGGGCTGGAAGACACTTGCCCTTCTGCTCCTGTTTCTCTTTGGTCCACTTCTCTCAAAGCAGCCAGAAGATGTAACTCATATCCTGCTTAAAACTCTATAAGGGATTCCCACGGCCCTTAGAATGAAATCCAAACTCTGACCCTACGCAACTCCTGATCAGACATCCTTCCACTTTCTTGCCCGTTTGTGGGCTCCCCTGATCCAGCCACACCACACACTCCCTGACCTCGTGGCAGTGACCTTGAAGCGCCTGGTCAGCTCCCCTGAAACTGGGGTGTTAATTAACTGGGTTAATTGGATCAGAGGCTCCCGGCCACCAGCTCATGTGGCGTCTGGCAGAGGTGGGGACCGGACCTCAGAGCCCCGGGTGTTTGCATAGCTAGTGGATGGCGAAGGTAGGGCAGCTGCTTTCTGGGTTTAGCGCGGCGCAGAACTGCGTCCAGTGGGCTCTTCATACCCAAAGAGGCGTGCCTGGGACCGCCGGCCCTCAAGGCCCCTCCCTCCAGAGGGCCGCTGCTGGATTACTGCCTTCCATGGCACCTGTGAGGCTCGTGATGGGGGAAACCTCTGAGAACTGGGGCTCCTAAGGAAAGTGCCCGGAAGCCGGGAGTGAGGCAGGCAAGTTCCCCTGGGAGAAGACAGAGCCTCTGGGTGTCAGAGAGAGTGCTGGGAACAGAGAAGTAAGTTTCCCGCCTAGGTGACAGGCCAGGACCCGTTCTAGAGCTCAGGGTAGAGGACTGCCTGGTAAGAAGGACTCTGTGCACGTATGTGGATCACTCCAGAGTAGGGAAGGATTGGAGTGGAGGCCAAATTCCATTTATCAGTGACCACCAGGCCTCTTCCTGGGGCTTGGCTCACAGTCACTGAGTCAGTGGTTCCCCTTTCCTTTCTTTCTACTTTTCCCTCTTCTTGGTTCTGCTCCACCCTGTGCTAAGCCCTTCCAAGCTTCACTCTGGGGTTTTAACCATTGGTACTTATGATTGGGTGGGGATTTGGCTATGAACAGATTGCGAAGTGAAGATAGAAAATTGCTCATTCGAAAGTTCGTCTGTTCATGGAACTTTCCTGGAGGCCCAGTGGTTAAGAGCCACCTCCAGGGCAGGGGGATGGGTTCAGTTTCTGGTTGGGGACCTAAGATCCTGCGTGAAAAGTGAAAGTGTTAGTCATTCAGTTGTGTCTGCCTCTTTGCGACCCCATGGACTGTGAACCCTGTCCATGGAATTCCCCAGGCAAAAATCCTGCAGTGGGTAGCCATTCGCGTCTCCAGGGGATCTTCCCGTTCCCGACCCGGGGATCCAAGCCGGGTCTCCTGCATTGCGGGCGAATTATTTACTGTCTGAGCCACCAGGAAGACCCCAAGAGCCCACTTGCCTAGCGGCCAAAAAACCAAAACACAGAACAGAAGCAACATTGTAACAGATTCAATCGAGACTTTTAAAAAATTATCCACATAAAAAAATACATTTGACAAAGTCTTTTGCTCAATTCTCATGGGCCGACTTGGGTATGGCTGCCTCTGCCGGGGCCTGATGGAGTCCTCCCCTAGACTCCGCCTTCGCTTCACGCAAGACCGGCTTCTCTCTGAGTGCTCACCGCCCCCAAGACAAAGGTGATGCTTAGCAAGTGTTTACTAAGTGAGTGAGCTAAATGGGCCTTTGGTTGTGCCAGACAGATGAAATCCCCAAAGAACATCAAGGCACAGTTTAAGACAGCCAGAACCAAGAAGCATTTATTCATTCAACAAGCATTTACTGAGCGTTTATTTCTGTCTCCGGCACTAGATGCCCTAGCACGAGTGAGCCCCGGCTCCTGCCCTCGAGGGGCTTCCCGGCTTTTGCTGGTTATCCTCCACTGCAGGAAGGCATGCAGGGAGAGCTGCGGGGGTTATATGGACGGGGTTGGGGCAAGTGGGGAAGGCTTCTGGGGTGCCAGGCTTCAGCTGCGTCCTGAAAGAGACTGCAGAGCTGGTCTGGAGACAGGAAGGGGCTCAGCTGCTCCGGGCCCAGGCGCAGACCGCAGGGGACAGGCCCGTGTAGGGGCTGGGGGTGTAGAATCCTGGGGGGGCTCGCCTTGGAGAGAAGGCAGGAAGAGTCGGGGTGGATCCTGGGCGGGGTGGGGGGGCTCCTCTGCAGAGGAGGCGGGATCGTCCTGATGGTGCTGGGAGCCTCAGAGCATTTGCAAAGGGCAGGTGGATGCTGGGGAGGCCTAGAGCGGGCAGAGTGCCTGGGGGCAGAGAGGAGGAGGGGTTCCAGAAGTCCCAACAGGCGGTGCGCCAGCCAGCCTGGCCTTGGGTGGCCCGTGTGGGTTCACGTGATGAGGTGGAACTGGGGGGCAGGCCGGCGCGGCGGGGGTGCTCTGACAAATGGCCGTACGCCGCGTGGCTTCAACCAAGGAGATGTATCCCCGTGGTTCTGAAGACCAGAAGCACAAAAGTCAAGGTGTTGGCAGGGGCACGGTCTTCCAAAGGTTCCAGGCAGCATCCTCCCGAGGCTTTTCTGGTTTCTGGCGGCTTCTGGCGTTCCTGGGCCCGTGGCGGCGTCAGGCCGGCCTCTGCCTCTGATTCCACAGTCTTCTTTTCTGCCCGTGTCTCTCCTCTGGGCCTTCCTTTTAAAACCCAGCACTGGCTTTTAGGGCTCCCCCAGGTAATACCAAGTGATCTTATCTTGAGATCCTTAATGCCGTCTGCAAAGACCCTGTTTTTCCCAAAAAGTTCCCGTCACGAGTTCTGGGTGTTAGGATGTCGGGCGTATCTTTTCTGGGGGAAGGGGCTCACTGGTCAGCCCACAGCCCATTACAGAGACTCCAGAGAGGTGGTGGGGGGCGCTGGCTTGGGGTTGTCCTAGAGACGGTCATTGCAGGTGAAGGGGTGGGTGCAGAGGAGAAGTCTAAGGGGCAGAGGAAGCGGAGATTTTGTGGGAGACTCCAGAGGCAAGGATGTGAGGTTGCAGGACCCGAGGGCCAGTATCGAGGAGGTAGCTCAGATTGGGGACCGACTGTCGGGTGACTCAAGGAGGTCTGGAAGGGTGGGGACCTCAGGGGACCAAGCGGCTTTAGCAGTCAGAAGGCTGCTGCTGCTGCTGAGTCGCTTCAGTCGTGTCCGACTCTGTGCGACCCCATCGACGGCAGCCCCCCAGCCTCCCCGTCCCTGGGATTCTGGTGCCTCCTAAACAGGAGAGGAGAGACTCAAACAGCTGTCACGGCGAACCGTGGTCGGTCTGCAGGAGACAGGGAACGGCGCCCAAGGTGAGAACAGCGCCTAGCGAAGGAGCGCCCCCAAGGAGCGGAGCACACGGAAGGGCGCCTTTGTGCGTGTGACGCACACACGGAAAAATGCTGGAAAGAAGCGGCAGGCATCGTTGAGGGGCTGTCTCCAGGCTCCGGAGGGGGGGAACTCATTTGACTTTCTCCACTGTGTTACTTTTCATTTTTTTCCCTCCCCACGAGCCTGTGTTTCTTTTGTAACAAAGCTCTGGTTTAATTATTTAAAATGCAGATCCATTAGAGGGGAAGGAGAAGTTCCAGAAGCCAGAGGTTGCCAAGGAAGCAGGGGCTGGGCTCCCTCTGGCAAGGCCTGCCTTGACCCCAGCTGGAAAGGGGTCTGTGGGGCCAGGACAGGAAGGGATGGGCTTTCCTTCTGGGAGTTGTAAGTGAGGCCCTCAGGGTGGGGGCCTCAGCCACCAGGGTGAGGGGCAGAGAGCCCGCTGCAGGCACCAAGGGAGGGCTGAGGGCAGCAGAGAGCCCACGTGTGAGGTCCTGGTCCGTTGGCTGGGCTCTATCCGCTGCGGCTGTCTGTCGCCCCACCGCCTCCGTGAGCCGAGCCCCTTGGTGGACCCAGGACACGGTTGTGGGGTGCATCTTGAGGGCCAGGTGTGTTCTTCAGGAGGAAGTGGGGGAGGGCTGGGTGATGGCAGGCCAGGATAACAGGAGGGCAGGGAAAGCCTCCAGGCAGTGGCCCTGGGCCTTGGGGCTGGTGTCCCCAGGGAGCTGGGGTGGGGCGGGCCGGCCAGAGCCTGCAGGACCAGCTTACAGCTGGGGGGCTTGTGGACCTCCGGCGAGTTTTCCCAGCCGGTGTCTTCCTCCTGGCTGAGGACAGGTGCCAGCCCAGCCCCCCGCTGCTACGGTGACTTGTCCCGGGGGGCGGGGGACCGTCTCTGAGGCCCCCACGGCAACAGGAGGCACAGTGTGGGCTTTGCAGCTATTTCTAACCTGTCTCAGTGCACGGAGCCCTGACAAGTTTGAAAAGCAGGCTGACTGTCAGGGCGGAACCCAGCTCCGAGCTGTCAGGGAGCCGTCACGGAAAGCGCCTGGCAGGGGGGCGGTGGCAGGGGGCTCGGGCTGACAGGGCTGTGATTTTGAAAGAAATGTCGTTAAGAAAGGGATTCAAAGTGGGAGAGGAGTATTATTAGATAACGGCTGTCAGGCAATTTTCTGAGGCATTCTCGGGGTATTTCGTAACCCTCTCGCCCCCTAGATGGTCAGCTCTTCCTGCATGTCCCACCCCTGGGCGGGGGCATAGAGCAGGCATCAGCGTTTGCTGTTTGGCCCGTGGTCACTTTGGTGGAAGGTTTTATCAATAATCCACTTGACTCTGTTAATAAACCACACCGGGATGAGCCCTTCGGCCTTTGGTCTGGACGCCTAGGCCCCTCTTTGCCCGTCCAGCACCGGGCCAGGAGCTGCCCTCTCCACTGGGGGTCCCGGCAGGGCAGGGGTCCCCAGACGCTCGTGACCCTCCATCCTGCTATCAGTCCTGGCCTCCTGCTCACCTGTCTCCTTACAACCTGCTGTGATCCCCCCCCAGCTCACAGAGCCCTCTGACTCCAGTCCACAGATGTTTGGGGGACTCCGTCCCCTCTCAAGGATAACAGGAGGGCAGGGAAAGCCTCCAGGCAGTGGCCCTGGGCCTTGGGGCTGGTGTCCCCAGGGAGCTGGGGTGGGGCGGGCCGGCCAGAGCCTGCAGGACCAGCTTACAGCTGGGGGGCTTGTGGACCTCCGGCGAGTTTTCCCAGCCGGTGTCTTCCTCCTGGCTGAGGACAGGTGCCAGCCCAGCCCCCCGCTGCTACGGTGACTTGTCCCGGGGGGCGGGGGACCGTCTCTGAGGCCCCCACGGCAACAGGAGGCACAGTGTGGGCTTTGCAGCTATTTCTAACCTGTCTCAGTGCACGGAGCCCTGACAAGTTTGAAAAGCAGGCTGACTGTCAGGGCGGAACCCAGCTCCGAGCTGTCAGGGAGCCGTCACGGAAAGCGCCTGGCAGGGGGGCGGTGGCAGGGGGCTCGGGCTGACAGGGCTGTGATTTTGAAAGAAATGTCGTTAAGAAAGGGATTCAAAGTGGGAGAGGAGTATTATTAGATAACGGCTGTCAGGCAATTTTCTGAGGCATTCTCGGGGTATTTCGTAACCCTCTCGCCCCCTAGATGGTCAGCTCTTCCTGCATGTCCCACCCCTGGGCGGGGGCATAGAGCAGGCATCAGCGTTTGCTGTTTGGCCCGTGGTCACTTTGGTGGAAGGTTTTATCAATAATCCACTTGACTCTGTTAATAAACCACACCGGGATGAGCCCTTCGGCCTTTGGTCTGGACGCCTAGGCCCCTCTTTGCCCGTCCAGCACCGGGCCGGGAGCTGCCCTCTCCACTGGGGGTCCCGGCAGGGCAGGGGTCCCCAGACGCTCGTGACCCTCCATCCTGCTATCAGTCCTGGCCTCCTGCTCACCTGTCTCCTTACAACCTGCTGTGATCCCCCCCAGCTCACAGAGCCCTCTGACTCCAGTCCACAGATGTTTGGGGGACTCCGTCCCCTCTCACCTATGCTGAGACTTTAATCCCTGCGCCCGATTTCAGCAGCTTGAACATCAACCCCTTGCCTAGGTTTCCTGCCGCCCCGTCCCCCTGTCCTCCTCTGTGGGGCCTAACCACTCGGCCTGCCGGCTCCAGAATCCGAGTAAAGCCATTCTCTGCCCTCCGGGCCCTTGGGGGTGGGGTGGTCCCCCATCCTGCAGCCCTGCCCCAGCTTCCCACACGTGGCCGCGGCCCTGGCCAGCTCCTGCGCCTTCCTGCCGGGACGCTGCATGCACCCCTTCTCAGCGGAGGAGCGACTGCAATCGTCGTCAGGCGCTGCGGACCCACTCAGCTCACCCCCCCTCTGCCTTCCTGCGTCTAGGAAGCTCGACCTGCCCGGCGCGGCTCTTGAGGCCGCCTCCAGAGGGGACTTCGAGCTGCAGGGCTACGTGTTCGAGGCCGCCGCGGAGCAGCAGAGGAGGCCCCGGACCGTGCGTGTGGGGCTCGTTCAGAACAGGACCCTACTCCCCGCGGACACACCCGTGGTGAAGCAGGTTAGGCCTCTCCCGCCTGTAAGACTTGGCCACGGTCCCCGCCAGCTGACCAGCTGCTCTGCCCTGGTGTGCCCCCCCCCGGCCCTCCAGCCACGGTACCCGCCAGATGACCAGCTGCCCTGCCCTGGTGTGCCCCAATTTCCCTGTCTGGAGAATGGGGAGAAGGCTGCCCGCCTCGTGCCATTGCTGAGATGTGAGCTGCTTGCTGAGAGAGGGGCCCAGCACACACCAGAGCCCTCCCCTGGGTCACCGGCCCCCTCGGCCCCCAGCCCTGGGACCCCGGTCACTCAGGACACCCTGCGTCTGCGGCTGTGGGGATGCCCAGTCCTGCCAGCTCTGTCCCCGCGTGTTCCTGATCGTCCAAGGACACCCAGCTGCGCCCTCTACCAGAACGTGCTCCCTCCCCCGACATGCCCTGCCCTGCGTGTGTTCTCACGTGTTGTCGTGGCGGGGCCGAGAATAGGGGTACCTGGGCTGCCCCCCGACCTACGTGCGCCCAGGCAGCAGCGCCACTCCCCACCGGGCTTTCCCGTCCCGCGACCCCACGAGCTTCTTGGGAGAGGCATCCTCAAATTGTCCGTGTCCTCAGCCCGCTGTCTGGCTCCCAGGAGACATTTGGAAGTGTTTTTGTTTAGAGACAGACCAGCAGAACCTGGTGGGGCCAGGCTGAAACCCAGAGACACCGGGTATCCCCCCTACAGGGCGCTGCAGATGCTGGGCTGGGAGCAGGTTTCTAGGTGCTGGAGGCGGGGTGGGGAGGTAAGGACCACATCTCTGCCCCCCCACGACCTCCTGACAACCCAGAAGATGTGTATAAGAGACAGGCCCTGCCCTGGTGTGCCCCCCGCCCCCGGCCCTCCAGCCATGTCCCTTGCTTTTCTCTTTCTTTGGCCCCTACCGCTTTCTCTGCCTCCCTCTCCTGGGATGGAGCTCAGGTTGCCAGGGAGGAGGCCACCCCCCCGGGCTCCCGCGCTCTCTGCTGGAACCCTGCCTCTTGGGCTCCGGCCAGCGCACATCTCTGTCCAGCCCGTGTGCCTCTGCCTGGCTCCTCGGTGCGGGAGTCACCCACGCAGCCTCCGTCAGGTTGCAAATCTGTCTCCTTGGCCAGTCTGGGTTGTCAGGAGGTCGTGGGGGGGCAGAGATGTGGTCCTTACCTCCCCACCCCGCCTCCAGCACCTAGAAATCTGCTCCCAGCCCAGCATCTGCAGCGCCCTGTAGGGGGGATACCCGGTGTCTCTGGGTTTCAGCCTGGCCCCACCAGGTTCTGCTGGTCTGTCTCTAAACAAAAACACTTCCAAATGTCTCCTGGGAGCCAGACAGCGGGCTGAGGACACGGACAATTTGAGGATGCCTCTCCCAAGAAGCTCGTGGGGTCGCGGGACGGGAAAGCCCGGTGGGGAGTGGCGCTGCTGCCTGGGCGCACGTAGGTCGGGGGGCAGCCCAGGTACCCCTATTCTCGGCCCCGCCACGACAACACGTGAGAACACACGCAGGGCAGGGCATGTCGGGGGAGGGAGCACGTTCTGGTAGAGGGCGCAGCTGGGTGTCCTTGGACGATCAGGAACACGCGGGGACAGAGCTGGCAGGACTGGGCATCCCCACAGCCGCAGACGCAGGGTGTCCTGAGTGACCGGGGTCCCAGGGCTGGGGGCCGAGGGGGCCGGTGACCCAGGGGAGGGCTCTGGTGTGTGCTGGGCCCCTCTCTCAGCAAGCAGCTCACATCTCAGCAATGGCACGAGGCGGGCAGCCTTCTCCCCATTCTCCAGACAGGGAAAACCCAGGCTCAGCAAGGCGGCGTCCAGTGCCTGAGGGACCCCAGGGCCTCTGCCCCTCCACCGTTGCCCACGACTTTGGGCCCGAGGACTGTCCCCCATCCCAGAACTTCCCACCCTGCGTGTCTTCCTGGAGCGGTCCCTGTGGGGGATGGGCGTTAAAGTTGGCCTTAACCAGTAGAACCCGAGGAGAAGGCAATGGCAGCCCACTCCGGTGCTCTTGCCTGGAGAATCCCAGGGACGGGGGAGCCTGGTGGGCTGCCGTCTGTGGGGCCGCACGGAGTCAGACACGACTGACGTGACTTAGCAGCAGCAGTAGACTCCGACGGGCTCTCACGCTCGCTGTCTGACTTGCCAGGTCGCCGCCCTACACAGACGCATGGAGGCCGTCGTGGAGGTGGCTGCCATGTGTGGAGTCAACATCATCTGCTTCCAGGAGGCGTGGAGTAAGTCCCTCTCCCGACGCTTTCTCTGCCACTTGCAAAACCGCACCGTCATCTCCACGTCGCCGAGAGCATCTGCTATGTGATTTCTTAAAAACCTCCTTTCGTTTCTCGTCCCTCGAGAGGTTCTTTGTCAACAGCATGAGCAACCCCGGAACCCGCTTCTCCTTCTCACGTGCCTCAGCCTCTCCTCTGAGCCTTTTAATTCTTCCTCCCAAAGCATCCTGCCGGGAGAATCCCTGGACAGAGGAGCCTGGCAGGCTGCAGTCCACGAGGTCGCAGGAGTCGGACACAACTGAGGGACTGAACACACACACACACACACACACACACGCACACGCACACACACACACACACACACAGCAGGGAGCAAGGGTGGGCGTCCCTTCTGCCCCCGGCGCCCAGCAGGCCCTCCCGTTCTTCGCCTTTCCCGGCACGTGTGTGGTTTCACTCTCGGGCGGCACTTTTGATGCGTCTGCCTCTTCCATTAGACTGTAAATTCCATGTGGTCAGTGTCTGGGTGGTGGTAATTTTTCTCATCCCAATCCCCACCCCCTCCCTTTTTTTTTAACATTCAAAAAATTTTGATCGTAAAGCATGCACGTGGCTACAATCGGTAAAGGTATAATTCAGCGACGTTAAATACAACCGCAAAGCTGTTTTAACTGTCACCACCGTCTCGACCCAGACTTTCCTCATCTCCAGCCAAAACTCTGCGCTGACTCATCAGTTACTCTCCCGTCCCTGAAAATCTCTATTCTACTTTCTGTCTTTATGCGTTTGACGGCTCTGGGGCCTCGTGCAAGTGGAAGCCTGCAGAACCTGGCCTTTGGTGTCTGGCGGGTCTCGCTGAGAGTCCTGTTTCAAGGCCCGCCCCTGTTGTTGCGAGTGGCAGACTGTCCTCCGCATATCATCCCGTTGTTTGGCTGGATCGCATTCTGCTTACTCCTTCTCCTACCCCATCTTATCTTCAGTGGCTTGAATACTCCTTAGTACGTGACAGGTGCTAAAAATATTTGTCGGATGGTTTAACCAACTTCTTCTCTTTTTTGGAAAACTCCCACTCATCCATCAAGGCTTAATGTGGACACCCCCTCCTTTTGGGGGCCCGGGGACTCCCCTGCACAGAACTGAGCACCCCACCAGGTTCCCATTGAGCGCCCCATCTCAGCTAGCATCTCCTGAGGGCAGGGCGGGGTCTAAGTCCAGAGCCTGCCTTGAGGAGCGCTGGTTCAGTGAATGGGGGACCCGGTTTTCCCTCTGATTTGCAAAATGTGGTTAGAACTTTGCAGGCAGCCTCCCCCAACCTGCCTTCCACATGCTGCTTTTGAAAGTTTGTTTACACTACAGGGGTTGTGAAAACAGGAAAAGAAACCATTAAAATGGAAATGGAGAAATGTGGAGAGCTTAGCAACCTGAAATGAAATCGGAAAGGGAGGCGTTATCCTCTTGGGGCCCTTGAGTCTCTCCTAATGCTCTGAAAGCTGCAGTGAGTGGTCATTAAGGGTCTTTCTTTGTTATCAACAGCGCTCTTGTTGGCTTCCTTAAAATAGCTCATCGTCTTCACCCAAGGAGCCTGGGGAGTCTTGAGCCCGATGCCGAGGCCCCCGGGGCTGCTGCGGGCAGAGTCCGCTGCCCACCTCGCTGCCTCCGTGGGCCGCGTCCCGGGCGGCCGAGATGGTTGCGGTGCCACCGTCGTCCCAGGTTGCCAGGGACTGGAAGGGACTGGAAGGGACTGGGGAGCCTGGTGCCCTGCTTCCTCCTCTGTGGGATGAGGAGTCACGCTCACTTCATAGGGGTATCGGGACAGGCTGCCTCTCACCAGGCCTGGCACCGTGCTGGGCACGCAGCCCGGGTTTGGGAAAGACTGTGATGACTTAAAAAAAATATGCACCACGTGAGAGTTAAGTTTTATTGGGGGCAAACATGAGGACTGCAGCCCGGGAGACAGGCCCTCAGACAGCTCTGAGAAGCTGCTCCGAGGGGTAGCGGGGGAAGGTCCGTCTCTGTGTGATTTTGGTTACGGGGGAGCGCACACATGTGTTTTTCTGGTAGAAAGTTTCTGCTGGTCTTGTGAAGCTTCTGTTCAGGGGGAACAGTCGTCACCACGAAGGATTTTCGTGCTTTCCTAGACATGAGGGCATACAGGAGCTGGCTCATAATGTCAGCCTCTGAGAACACCTACCTCCCTGAAGACCTGTCCTGCCACTTTCCCAGGGCAGAGGCCCGTTTCTGCCCTCGACAGTGAACTCCTGCAGGGGCTGCGGGGGTCAGCAGCTGCCACAGCACAATCATCGACTCCTTGCAGAGGGAGATGGCAAGCCCTGCACGCAGGTGCCAATTTGTGGTCGCCAGTTGATGACAGTTATCACCCACAAAGACGCCACACACGCCCTGTGCAGCAACCGGGTAAAGTCCTCCTCGGCCACATCCCACAGCTTTCCCACAAACCTCCCCTGCAGGCCGGTCGGTTTCAGAGCCGTCCAGCAGCATTAACACTGTGCAAATGCCAAGTAAATAGTTGCCTCTGTGTGGCAACCTCAAGTTCTGCTTTTTCGGAATGTTGTGGAATTTTTTTTTTTTTTTTTCAAACATTTTCCACCCTCAGCCAGCGGGGGAACCCACAGGTACAGAGGGCCAACTCTTCACGGAATTGGTCCAAAGAAGGAATTCAGCCCTCCAAGTCACGAAGGAAAAGACAACAGCTTGGCAGGAAGCGGGCAAAGGGTGCGGAACAGACCACCTGGAGGATGAATCCAGAAGAGCCAGTAACCACGCGGCCGGGGCCCCAGCTCGCGGGGGACGCAGGAGAGTGCCAGCGGACCAGCGGACATGGAAGCGTGTGCACGAGGTGGCGGAGCACGCTCGGCCGGAGTGTGTGCCTCCCTGGTGCCTACCCCCTGCCGGCCCCTCCACCCCCACAGAGGAAACCGCCGCTGAGAATCTGGTGCCCTGGCATTCTTTGAATTGTCACCGCACATGTGTATACCTGCTTTTCTTTTTTTTAAACCACACAAGCCTCAGCGAGTTATGAGCCTTCCTGTTGAGTTGGCCCTCTCAGTGGTGGGGCATCATCCATCCAGAGAGGACACAAATCATGCCTTTATCCCCGGAGAGCGCTCAGCCCGTCCAGCGTGTCCCAGACTTCTGCTCGGGTCATTACACGAATGGCTTTCCTCGTTCGTGAAGAGGCCTCGGCCCCCGGGAGCAGGAGCATTCCTACTGACGTGGGAGGGTCCCGGCACCATCCTCAGGGACCCTCGGACACCGTCTCCAGGAAGCCTCGGCTGTGCGCGTAGCGACCTGCAGGTCGGCCAGCAGTTTCTGGCTGTACCTTCTACAGAATTGTTTCACGTGTGGTTTAGTCGCTAAATTGTGTCTGACTCTCGCAACCGCATGGACTGTAGCCCCCAGGCTCCTCTGTCCACGGGATTCTCCAGGCAAGAGTGCTGGAGTGGATTCCCATTTCCTTCTCCAAGGGGGTCTTCCCAACCCAGGGGTCGAACCCGCATCTCCCGCGCTGGCAGGCGGATCCTTTACTGCTGAGCCCCCAGGGGCTCCCTGTGTGTGTGTGTGGGGGGTGTGTGTGTGTGTGTGTGTGTGTGTGTGTGTGTGTGTCCTGTCTCTTATACACATCTAGATGTGTATAAGAGAAGAGATGTGTATAAGAGACAGGGTGTGGGTGTGTGTGTGGGTGTGTGTGTGTGTGGGTGTGTGTGTGTGTATGTGTGTGTGTGTCTGTGGGTGTGGGTGTGGGTGTGTGGGGGTGGGGGTGTGTGGGTGTGTGTGGGTGTGGGGGTGTGTGTGGGTGTGGGTGTGGGTGTGAGTGTGTGTGGGGGGTGTGTGTGTGTGTGTGTGTGGTTGACATCGCGGTAGCATAGACATAGCATAAAGTCGACCATTTTAACCATTTTTTGGGGGTTCAGTTCCGTAACATTCAGCCACTCACGTTGTCGTGTAACCATCGCCACGTCCACGTGCAGAGCCTTCTCACCTGCGCGCACTGATGCTCCGGCCCCTTGCACAGCGGCCCGTCGCTCTGCGCGCCCCGGGCCCGGCCCCTGTCCTTTTCCGCTCTCTGTCTCCGTGAGCCGGCCTGTCCTGGGCGCCCCATGTGAGTGGACCCGTGCATCGCTTGCCCTTCTCTGTCTCCCTCATTTCACCGCATGCCATGTCTTCAGGTTCGTGGGGTCGCAAAGAGTCGGACACGACCGAGCGACTGAACTGAACTAATGTCTTCAGGGTTCCCCCGTGTTGGAGCAAGTGTCAGAGTTTCCTGCCTTTTTAAGGCTGAACACGGTGGCTCAGCGGTAAAGAATCCGCCCGCCAATGCAGGACACGCGCGTCCGACCCCTGGGCCGGGAGGATCCCCCGGAGAAGGAAATGGCCACCCGTTGCAGTATCCTTGGCTGGGAGAATCCCCATGGACAGAGGAGGCTGGCTGGCTACGGTCCACGGGGTCACAAAGAGTCGGATGCGCCTGAGCACACAGCACAGTATCCCACCGAGCGGGTGGACCGCCGTCCAGCCGTTCATCTGCTGGTGGACACGGGTCATTTCCATCTTCTACCTAGTGGGTGGACCGCTGTCCAGCCGTTCATCCGCTGGTGGACACGGNAGCACACAGCACAGTATCCCACCGAGCGGGTGGACCGCCGTCCAGCCGTTCATCTGCTGGTGGACACGGGTCATTTCCATCTTCTACCTAGTGGGTGGACCGCTGTCCAGCCGTTCATCCGCTGGTGGACACGGGTCGCTTCCATCTTCCACCGAGCGGGTGGACCGCCGTCCAGCCGTTCATCTGCTGGTGGACACGGGTCGTTTCCATCTTCCACCGAGCGGGTGGACCGCCGTCCAGCCGTTCATCTGCTGGTGGACACGGGTCGCTTCCATCTTTCGGCCGCTGTGAGCCTGGGTGTGCAAGCGTTTGTTCAGCTTTCTGCCGCAAGTGTGTCTAAGAGCGTAGGCAAGATGGCTGGCCTCACCCCCAGAAGCCAGGAAGGGGAGGGTCTGCCCGTCGTGCACAGCCGGGGGTGGGCTCGGGAGGCAGGCCCCCCACACCAGGCCGGGGCGCCCCCTCGGAGGCCCTGAGCCTGGGTGTGACTCTGGCCTCCCTCCTCTCCACAGCGATGCCCTTTGCTTTCTGTACGAGAGAGAAGCTTCCGTGGACGGAGTTTGCTGAGTCGGCGGAGGACGGGCCCACCGTCAAGTTCTGTCAGGAGGTAGGACGCTAGGCGGCCTTCGGCCGGCAAGCCAGCCCTGGGGGCGGCCGGACACTGCGGGTCGGAGCGCGGCCGCCGCGCCGGGGTGGTCCTCTCCATGGCAAGTGCGCCCGCCTGGCTCTGGTTTGCCAGATAAGAGTAGATAAGACTATTTATTGCCCTTTTTTGAAATCCGTTTCACAGCCACAGGGGCCCTTCATGCCTTTTTAAAGACTGACATTAATGAACGCGTGTCATTCACGGCTGCGCTAGGCCTCCGGTGCTGCGTTGAGGCGGGCGGGGCTCCCTCAAGTTGGGCCCCCGGGCCCCGGGGGTGCCAGCTTTGGGGGTGGCGGTTCCGGCTGCTGTCTGGAGCACGGCCTCACTAGATGGGGTGCGCAGGTTTAGTTGCTCCGCAGCAGCTGGGATCTTCCCTGACCAGGGATCGGTCCTGTGTTCCCCACCTTGGCGGGCCGATTCTTCCCAGCTGGACCCTCCAGAGAAGTTCCCCGTCGTGGCTTTTTAAGTAAGGGAGCTGCAGCCCACAGAGGCGGCCTGGGGGTGGCCCGCCAGAGCAGGGTCTGCAGCCGGCGAGGGGCGGCCCTGGCACCAAGCCCGCGTCCCTGGCCAGAGCCCTGGACCCCGCTTGCTGGTCACTTGAGTTATGGAAGCTTCTCTGTGTGGCCGTCTCATCAGTGTAGAAACCAGGCCTCGTTTTTCTTTATTTAAACCTCATAGTCTGTTCCAAGATTCCGTTTCTACGCATTGTCCAGGAAGGGCAGCTGTGTGGGGGAGGAGAACAGGTCCGTGGCTGCCAGGGGCTAAGCGGGGAGAAGCGATGAGCAGGGATGCTCACGGGGAGGGGTTTCCGCTGGGGGTGCTGAAAAATTTCTAAAATTAGGTTGTGGTATCGGTTGCACAACTCTGAGTGTACTGGAAACCACGGGCTGCTGCCCTTTGAAGCGATGGACTTTACGCTCCTTGAACTGTCTTCACGGAGCGGCCACCCCAAAACCCCCTGACGTCCCACATGGTGGCTTATGCTCACTCTCACCTCGGAAAACTCCCTTCATTCCTGCGGAAACTTCGGGGCTTTTGGAGCAGCGCCGTGACCACAGTGATCCTGTCAATGCCGAGCCGTGACTCCAAGCAGCCCTCTTCTCAGGCTGTAGGGGGACATCTCCCAGCCGCTAGGTCGATTCTGTGCCTCGGACAAGAAGATGAGGAGGACGGGGCGGGAAGTGATCCCAGACGGCATGCCTGAGCCAGGACGGGAGGGAGAAAGGGCAGAAGGAGGCTGCGAGTGCGCTGGTCCAGGGAACCGTGTCCACGTCGAGGGCCCCAGGGCCACGGCCGCCCCGCCTGGCCCCCGGCATCCTGCGGTACCGTCACCGTCCCGTCGCTGAGGTCGGGGGCAGCGACGGGCTGAGGACGGATGACCGGCTGGGGCTGCTCCTTCTTGCCCCCAGATCCTGTGGTTCTTATTTGAGACAGAAGGAATCTGGTATCCAAGAGTTACATTTGGTTGGGTTCTGGGTTTCCGGGTTTTTTTTTGGGTAGATGAGACATATGATGATTTTTTTTCCTTTTTTTAATCTTTTTTTTTTTTGGCTGCGCCAAGAGGCACGTAGAATCTTAGTTCCTCAGCCAGAGGCTGAACCTGCGCCTCTGCAGTGGAAGCGTGGAGTGTCGGCCACTGTGCTGCCAGAGAAAGCCCTTGTTTTCTTCTTTTTATTGCACTAAAAGGGCTTCCCAGGTGGCTTGGCGGTGAATAATCTGCCTGCCAATGCAGGAGAGGAGGGTTGGATCCCTGGGTTGGGAAGATCCCCTGGAGGAGGAAATGGCAACCCACCCCAGTATTCTTGCCTGGGTGCTGTCAGGGACGAGGAGCCTGGCGGGTGCAGTTCGCGCGGTGGCAGAGCGTGTGGCGTGGCTGAGCGCGCACTGTGGCAGAAAACACGTCACTGGTCACCTCAAGCGCCCTTAGGCGTCCCGGCCGGGGGCGGCGGGCGCCTTCACAGCGTTGTGCGACAGACCTCCAGAAGTTGTCATCTTGTAGGCCTGAAACCCTCCAGCCACGTATCAAGCCCGCTCCACCTCCAGCTGCTGGCACCTGACGTCCCGCTTGGTCTCTGTGAATTCGACGACTTTCGATGCCCTGCCTGAGTGCACGTCTGCAGTGTTGGTCCTTTTGCACCTGGCTGGTTTCACTTGGCATGACGTCCTCAGTTTCATCCATGTCAGAGACCACAGCCACTTCACCCGTGGGCCAGGCCTGCCTTCCTTCTTAAGGCTGGACAACACTCCATTCAGTCCATCCTAAAGGAAATCAACCCTGAATATTTGTTGCAAGGACTGATGCTGAAGCTCCAATACTCTGTCGACCCTATGCAAAAAGCCAACTCATCAGAAAAGACCCTGATGCTGGGAAAGATCGAAGGCAGGAAGAGAAGGGGGCGGCAGAGGATAAGCTGGTTGGATGGCATCACTGACAGGATGGACATGAGTTTGAGCAAGTTCCGGGAGATAGTGAAGGACAGGGGCGCCTGGTAGGCTACAGTCCATGGGGTCACAAAGAGCTGGACACGACTGAGCAGCTGAACAAAGTGACAGAACACTCCACTGCATGCATGTGTGAAGCCGCTCCGTCGTGTCCGACTCTTTGGGACCCCAGGCACTGCAGCCCGCCGGCTCCTGCGTCCATGGGATTCTTCAGGCAGGAGCACTGGGGAGGGTGCCATTGCCTTCGCTGACTGCGTGTGCACGCCTCGCCTTATCTGGTTGGGTTGCCCCCTCCCTTGGCTGGTGTGAGCAGCGCTGCTGGGGACACGGGTGAGCACTCACACGCTCCCGCTCAGTTGGCAGCCCGGTGGCGCTTGTGTTCAACTCCGTGAGGAACCCGACATCATTTATACTCCCGCTGGCATTTTGTGAAGGCTCCCGCTTCCCCACACCCTTGCCAACGCTCCTTATCTGCTGTTTTCACTTTGTCTCGTTATTGCCTCCGGGTCTGAAGGTCTGTGGGAAGTGGCGTGAAGGCTTGCTTTTATTTTATTTTTACTACGGGGTCTGTGATCTTTGTGAGGGGTCACAGGGTTGGAAAACGTAAGCCTTTGCTCTCTGCACCCTTTAGAATTAGGAAATCAGCCTTAGCCACGCTAGAAAGGTCCCCAGGGCTGTGCTCAGTGTCTCAGAAATCCTGATAGAACCCGTATGCTGCTGATATAAGCCCAGGCTCATGGAAACGTCAAGTGATTTGATTCTGACTAGAACTGTTTAAGTGAAGACTGCTTAAGAATCGGGGGAGTGCGACTTCCGTGACGGTCCAGAGGCCCAGACTCTGCACGCCCCGTGCCGGGGGCAGAGCTCAGCCCCTGCGTGGGGAGCTCATATCCTGCACACCAGCTGATCCCAGGCCAGTATTACATACAACCAGCAACTACCCGTAAAAGTATAAACCACAACACGGAGCAATGCAAAAACGCAGCCAGTGGGAGACTGAAGCGCTCTCTCCCAGATCTTGGATCAAGGAGAAATCAAAGATGGAATTAGAGCATGTCTGGGAGAAAAAGACTATGCGAACATGTCCTATTCAAGCAATGCAACTGATGGCCTCGAATCGTGCTGTATGAAAGAAAAACATCTAAAAACAGAATAGAAAGAGTGTCTCGCCCGTTAGCACGGACGTCGCCGTTCGTCACTAAGTCGCGTCCCACCGTTCGTAACGTGGCACGTAGTAAATGAGGTGGTGAATGAAGAAACGGTTCTTCTCACTTGTAGCGGAAAGAGAAAAAGGACGCATTTCAGGTCTTTGGGGAGATCCAGAAGTGGGACTAGGGGGTCCTGTGGTCGTTCTGGGTTTAATTTTGGAGGCGTGGCCCTCCACAGCAGCTGCACCGTCCATCCCCTCCCAGCGGGAGTGCCCGACGACGATGCCGGTTCCTATGTAGCTAAGCTTGGGCATCAGAACAGCGCTGGCATTTGATCTTTAAAAGGACAAGTGTAGAGAGAGCTTGGAACCCAGACATTCTCTAGGAGGACCCTCGAATCCTTCCATAAAAATGTCCAATGCACGATTTGAAAGGAGGGTGGCGCCACGTCTGTTTTTCCAGCTGGCGAGGAAGCACAGCATGGTGGTGGTGTCCCCCATCCTGGAGCGAGACTCGGCCCACGGGGACGTCCTGTGGAACACGGCCGTGGTCGTCGCCAGCTCCGGAGCGGTCCTGGGCAAGACGAGGAAGAACCACATCCCCAGAGTGGGCGACTTCAACGAGGTGAGCCGCCCCGCCTGGGCCCGTGAGCAGCCCGGCCGCCGCGCAGTGTGACTTCCCCGCGTCGCCCTGCGTCACGCGGGTGGCTGGGCTACAGCAGGCGTCCCGGGCGAGTCCCCACGTGTCTTTAGCACAGAGGGCTATGTTCTTGCACATATTAATATTTTAAAAAATATAACCCGAGTTGGCCTGGAATTCTTCTTGAAAGTAAGAAGCATGTTTTCAGGCCTACTATGATCTGCTTTTCTGGATATTCATCCTGTTCAGTTTTTTGTGAGTTTGATGTTGAAACTCCAGCTAAAAATCTTAGTTTACTTAAAAAAAAAAAAAAATTGTAAACTGCATGTCACTTTGTCCTCTAGTTTCCAAGCCTCCCATCAGTGTGTCATCACACTTCCTTAATTTAAAAAATAAAGAGGGAAAAAAAAGCAGCACATAAGTTAAAACCAGAAGCGATGGTGCATACGCACGAGGCGATCGCCGGGCCCTGCAGGCCCTGGGCGCCTCGTCTGTCAAGGTCTAGTCCCTGTTCGCGGCGGGTGGTCCTTGTCTGGGGCTCCCCGGGGTCCGAGTGTCAGGTGGCCGTGAGGGCTGCACGTCTGAGCACAGGTGTGTAGGCTGGGGCTTCGGCCCGTGCTCAGGGCCTAACTGGTTGGCTGTCCTAACTGGTTAACGCCCATCGTGGGTGGAGGGAGGTGGACGTTGGCTGGCGGGAAATGGACCTCACCTGATGCCTGAGATCCAAAGTCTGAACTGGACCTGCAGTAAGTACAGCGGTTCAGGGTGTGACGCCCTCCGCCCTCCCCAGCTGTGGGGGTCCCAGGTGCTCCCAGGCCGGTCGGGCAGATGTGAAGGGGTGTGCAGAGCTGGCCAAGGCCCCCCGAGGAGAAAGAAGCACCCAGCATGCCCCAGGGACCGCTGGAGGCGGGGGGCAGCAAGACGTGCCCCCGAGCCTGCTCACTCTGGGCTTAACCCTGAGCTCCCGCAGAGAGCGACAGGCTTGTCTCGGCGCACCAGGGTCTGCGCGTGTGTCCACGCCGTGCACACACCCTGGCTGCTGCCCGGCTCGGCCGCGTTTTGAGGTTAACAGGAGGAGGCAGAGGCAGGGAGCCGACCTGCATGAGACCCTGGCCGGCACCCCGAGGGGGCTGGCGGAGTTGCCAGGACTGTGTCCCACCTGCCGGCCGTGGGGGACGTCCTTGACCCCAGGCAGCGTGTCCAGGGAGGCCCGTGGAAAAGGGCACTTCCTGGGAGGAATGCCAGTCTCAGACTGGCCTTTGTCGGTGGCTCAGATCACACACGATGACGTGTCCCCCACCCAAGCTGGGGTACAGATGGTTGGTGAGGACGTTGGCCGCACGCCTCAGCCTCCAGTGGTGCTGGGATGAAGCCTCACCCCAGTTTATCCCTGACACACTGCGGGAAGAAGCCCTGGGGGCTTTCTACCGTGTCACCACAGACCCGTGGGCAAGTGCGCCAGCCACGGTGGCTTCCCCTCGCTAAGCTTGTTCGTCTTGTGTCTGGGTTTTCAGGTTTGGGGTTTTTTTTTTAGTTTAAGTGGTCTGAACTTCTGGAGTTTACAGTCATACCAGGAGTGTCCCTTCGGGAGGACGGGCCATGTTTTCATTTTTCTGTCAAGCCTAAGAAAAGCGAAGCTTGGCGGCTCAGAGCATCCGTCCACGGCCCTCTGTCTTCCAGTCCACATACTACATGGAGGGAAACCTGGGCCACCCCGTGTTCCAGACCCAGTTCGGGCGGATCGCCGTCAACATCTGCTACGGGCGGCACCACCCCCTCAACTGGCTGATGTACAGCCTCAACGGGGCCGAGATCATCTTCAACCCCTCCGCCACCATCGGAGCGCTCAGGTCCCTGGGCCCAAGGGGGCTTGGCGGGGGCCGGGGGGCCGGGTTTCGGGGCACAGAGGCGGGTTGGGTGAAGAGCAGGCAGGTGACCGCCGGGATGTGCAACGCCCCTGAGCCCCGGGACGGTGAGTGGTAAGGTCAGCCAGCTTAAGCGTCCGTTAGAGTGCCCCCCTCGAAGAGCTGAGGGGTCTCCCCAGGTGGCGCTACGTGGTCATGAACCCACCTGCCGGTGCAGGAGACGCAGGAGAAGCGGGTTCAGTCTCTGGGTCGAGAAGATCATCCCCCTGGAGGAGGGCAGGGGAACCCACCCCAGTATTCTTGCCTGGAGAATCCCCACGGACAGAGGCGGCTGGCGGGCTGCAGTCCCCAGGGGTCGCCCAGACTCGGACACGCGGACACTGAAGAGCAGTATCGTGCTGCAAAACGCCGTCCCTGGCTGCGGCGAGGTCTCGGCCAGGGGCCGCTGGCAGGATTCGGGAAAGCCCCCCTTCTAAGGGCCGGAGCGTCGGGGGTTACCCGAGCAGCTTTGGCTCCCCTCCCGCTCCGCGCGGGCGTGACGACGGAGGGGTCCGAGCTGAGAGGCTCCTTGAGAGATCAGTCAAGGGTCTCTGCCACCTGTGTTCACCCAGCCACGCGGTGTTAGCCTTATCCCTGAGCAGACAAAGCTGCTGTCACAGGGCGGGGCCGGGCTCTCCCCAGCAGCCGGCGGCTTCCAGCTTTGCCTCATCAAGGAGCGGGAGAGCTCCGGGCATCTGTGCGAATGCCCCTCTCCCCAGCTCACTTCCCCCAGAGCATTCCAGGGTCTGCTGTGTCATGGGGGGCGGGGGGCGGGCTGTCTCTTATACACATCTAGATGTGTATAAGAGACAGGTGTGGGAGCTCGGGGGCAGCGTCCATCCCCAGTGGAGGTGGGCGGCTCGGGGGCAGCGTCCATCCCCAGTGGAGGTGGGCGGCTCGAGGGCAGCCTACCATCCCCTGGGCGCCCACACTGTCACTCCTGCCCTCGCCCGCCACGAGGTTTCCGAAATTTAAATGTGGGGACGGGGCCGTCACTTTACCTCGAACTTGCTGCTGAAAGTGGGGCCTCTCCCCTCAGCGCGCTGATCTGCACGGCCGTCCCTTACAGAACGACCCCGTCCTGTCTGTGTCTGGGGGGCGCTCTCGGGCACAAGGGCGCGGCCGCGTCTGGGGTCTCCTCCCCACCCCCAGAGAGGCAGCGGGCAGCGTGGCCACTGTGGCAACAACGTCCCCTGACATCGTGAGGAAGAGGGGCTCCTGGTCGTCCAGCCAGCAAGCCTGGACAGGTGCCCCGGGCCACGGCCCGGAGCAGCCCCTCCTGCCAGCCACGTGCTGCACACAGAGCGAGCTGCACCACCCAGGAGGGGTCCCTGAAGCCAGTGCCCCCCAGCGCACAGCCGCGCTCAGGCTGGGAGGGACACAGCTGTAGCCTGGACTCAGGTGTCACCTCTCAAACCGAGCACTTCTGGGCTTTCATCAGCCCCAGTTAAGCAACAGAAGCCGCCCTACGTGACACACCCCTGACGGCTTGTGTCCTTGGCTTATTAACCGCTGTCTGTCTCCCTTCCTTGGACAGCAGCAGCCCCACCCACTCGTGCCCCCAGGGAGGATGTGTTTCTGCTGGCAACTGAGGCGCTGACAGTCTTTCGGAAGCCCCCTGTCTGAGCAGGTCCCACAGCGTTCACCCCGCTGGGCCCTCAGTCGTGTCCGACTCTGTGCAACCCCGTGGACTGTAACCGCCAGGCCCCTCTGTCCACGGGATTCTCCGGGCAGGCAACCCACTGGAGTGGGACATAACCCGTGTCTCCCGTATCTCCTGCATTGCAGGCAGATTCCTTCCCGCTGAGCCATCGGGGAAGCCCTTACACCCTTGACCAGATAATTACAGCCTGAAAACCTTAGCTTGAAGGCACTTTGGCGAGAGCAGGGGAAAGCTTCCTGCGTGAAGTTGCTCAGGGCCATGCGATGGACCACAGGGAAAAGCAGGAAGGGGGAGAGTGGTCACGGTCAGCTCCTCTCCCCCAGCGGTTATCGCCCAGCCGTCCTGGGGCTAACGCAGCTCCATGACCCCCGCCTGCAAGCAGAAGGACGTTTCCAGGCTGGGGTCAGAACGCTGCTGGGACTCTCCTTGCCGAGGATGGCCGTAGAGCGTGGAAAACGGTACAACACGCGGTTCGCTAGGACGGGGGGACGCGGGGTGAGTTTCTTAAAATACTGAAGGGTTGTTTGTGGAATCGACGCTGAGGGTTTACAAGCAGGAGGCCCGGCAGAGACCCACCCGCTGCACAGCAGCCTCGGCTCGCAGCTTCTAGAAGCACCCACCCCCTTCTCTGACGTCTCCCACCTCCTGTATCTGCACCCCTCCCCCCCCCCGCACGCGCGTATGTGTGCAAACACGTGCGCCCGTCGCGGGAGTGGGCAGGGTGCCCGCATGTAGCGCCCCCCAGTTCCGAGCACCCAAGAAAGGCACAGAGCGGATTGATGATCCAACAGCTTCTAGAAGCACCCACCCCCTTCTCTGACGTCTCCCACCTCCTGTATCTGCACCCCTCCCCCCCCGCACGCGCGTATGTGTGCAAACACGTGCGCCCGTCGCGGGAGTGGGCAGGGTGCCCGCACGTAGCGCCCCCCAGTTCCGAGCACCCAAGAGAGGCACAGAGCGGACTGATGATCCGAGTCACCGTGAGCCCTGCAGCCGAGTGGTCAGAATCCCGCCCTCCCCTCCTCCCACTGTGACTGACTTCAGGGGCCGGTGCACCCCGCCCGCCCGGCCCGGCCCGGCTCTCAGGAACCTCCGGCCTCGTCTGAGAGCCTCGGTGTCCTGCCGGCTGGGGGTTGGGTCCTGGCCCCCTCACCCTCCCTGAAGAACCGCAAGACGTGTGTTTCGCGGCGCCTGCTCCGCACCTGTCTATTTAATTCCCGAAAATGTCAGCGACAGGCGTGTTTCTGTAAAAATCCTTTCTTAAAAGTTTTGTCAGCTCAGCCGAGCAGCTGGGGGGAGAAAAACAGGAAAATGAGTCCCCCCGTCAAGGCTGGAATTTTTTTTCCCCTCCAGACTCGTGAACGCTGCTGAGAATCAGGCTTGTGACAAGCACCCACCCACCCCTCCACCTACTCCCCAGCTTCAGCCAGGGGCACGCTGACAGGAAGGCTCTGGGGCCCTCCGCTCCCAGGCACCCCGAGTTTCTGAGTGGGATCGCAGCTCTGCACCCAGAACACCGACGGTGCTGTTCCTCAGACCGTCAGTGGCCAGCAGGCCCGCTGAATTCCGTGGCACATTTTTCTGGTGGGCTGCAGACGGACAGGTGGCCCCCCACCCCTGCAGGCGCTAGACCGAGGGAGCGCAGCTGTGCCCGTGTGGGGATGTCCCCGTCCTGTGTCCGTGGGAGAACCAGGGTGGGGGGGCTCTGCTTCGAGGCTCGGGGTTCAGTAGAGGGAAATGGGGGGGCAGCTCAGGGGAGGTGATGCCCGCCTTCAGCCTGATTCCTCTCAGGTTTGCTATTTGCTGGGCCTGAAATCTTCCCCTGCAGGGACAGACGGCTTTGCAAGGTGGCATGACAGGGCTCCCCCTGGTACCTCCAGTGGTAAAGAACCCGCCAGCTGAGGGTTCGACACCCCCTACCCCGGGTCTGGAAAATCCCCCTGCAGGAGGAAATGGTAACCCACCCTAGCACTCTTGCCTGGGAAATCCCGTGAACAGAGGAGCCCGGTGGGCTACAGTCCGTGGGTCCATGGGTCATATCGCAGAGTCAGATATGACTTGTTCTACAGGGGTAGGGGCTGGGGGGCACACAGGCCCCCCGGCCCCCAGCTCCCTTCTGATGTTTACTAGCCGGGGGGGAGGTTCCTGACCCCACCTGGGAGGAGGGAATGAGGCAAAGCAGCAGTTAAGGGGGTCCTGCCAGGTAGCACCCCCCTAACCCTGCCAGACGCTTCAGCTGCCGAAGAATGGGATGTATGTTTCCTGAAGCCGTGAGCTGATGCTTGTCTGCACAACCTCCCTTTGGGGAAGCTTCAGAAAAGGAAACTTAGGGCGAGGATTTCTTTTCTTTTTTTTTTTTGACCGCACCGCATGGCCTGCGGGATCTTAGCTCTCCAACCGGGGACTGAACCCGTGTACTCTGCAGTGGGAGAGTGGTCTTAACCACTGCACCGCCTGGGGAGTCCCAGGGCGAGGCTTTGATCCAGGGCTGCCACTGGTGCGTTGGGCACCCTCCACACGGCTGCTTCGGCCTGAGCCGGGGACGAGCTGGCCTGTTGGTGATGGGTGTGGGGTCGCCCATGGGCGCCGTGAACCCCGGGGCAAGACTGGCACCCCGGCCGCAGCTCAGGGCCGAGTGTCCGCTGAGTCAAAGGCTGGGCGGTCGGCAAGCTGGTTCCTCTCCTTCCCCTCGAACAGTGAGTCCCTGTGGCCCATCGAGGCCAGGAATGCAGCCATCGCCAACCACTGCTTCACCTGCGCCATCAACCGTGTGGGCCAGGTGAGTCCCTGAGGCCCGGCCTCCGGGGGGCCCCGGTAGGGGAGGGGATAGAGGGATGAGGCAGGAGGCCCAGCCGCTCCCCCAGCAGAAGCCAGGCGGGAGGAGCGGCAGCAGCGGGGGCCCAGGTGGGGACCCCGGGGTCGCACCCTCTCTGGGCACACACACCCCACACCCCGGGGTCCCGGCACGGGGAGCCTGGCCGGGCCTGTCGCCGTGAAAGCTGGCACTGCTCACGCCCTGTTGTGCTTGCAGCTGAAGCCATTTCAAAGGCTCTCAGCTCATGACCACCACCCAGTACCTGCTTCCTTCCCGTCCTCCCCCCAACCTTGACCTCAGGACCGAAAGAGTTGACTACAAATACCGGGTATTTATTACGTAACAAATCCTCTTCCGCATTCTTGCTAATCAGATGTCAGACTCTACTCAGAGCATCTGATCAGCCTGAGATAACCCTGAGTGGGTCCACAGGAAAGAAACTTGGTGTTTTAACCAGCCCGTATGTGGTGCCCCCTCCCGGCTGGACGCGCAGTCTTGGGGAAGGCATCCAGAGCGGGTCTCCCTGCTGCCTGAGCTGCCCGCAGGCTGGGCATTGTGAAGCCCCAGGTGCCCTCCACAGCCCCAGAGAACCAGTCTCCACAACGGCTTTCTCTTCTCCCAGCAGACGATAAGCTCCCGAAGGCAAAATCGGGGTCTTTCCCCCGGGGCTGGTCAGGTGCCCGGCTGGCCGGGGGGCTGGGACTCGGGGGCACGGTTCCATCAGGCCGGTCCCCATGGCTGTGACTGTGTCCTGGGTCCCTCGCCCCGGCTGACTCTGACGAGCGTCCCGCCAGCGCCCCCTAGAGCTGCGTCTTGTGCGTGCAGGCTAAGCCGCTTCCGACGCGTCTCTTTGCGACCCCATGGACTGTAGCCCTCTGTCCCTGGGCTTCTCCAGGCAAGAACACTGGAGTGGGCTGCCATTTCCTCCTCCAGGGGACCTTCCCGACCCGGGGCTGAACCCGCGTCTCTCGCGCCTCCCGGGGCTGGCAGGAGGGCTCTCCACCCCTAGCGCCAAGCGCGTCTGACCTCGGTTTCATTTTCCAGGAGCACTTCCCAAACGAGTTCACCTCTGGGGATGGCAAGAAAGGTGCGTCCAGCTGACCTTCCGTGGGGCTGACTTGGGCGGGGGAGAACCTGGCTGTCCCTTCTCCGTCTGCTGTCTCCCAGCAGGACCCACCCCACAGACCGTGTCTGCACGCCTGCCCCCCGCCCCCCTCGTGTGGACCCTGGGCCTGTGACCCCCTGGCACCCCAGATGAGAATGGAGTAGGGACTGGGGTGGAGATGGGCCAAGCCGCGGGGGCGCCCTCGGTGAGCTCCCTGAAACAGGGGTGCATATCCCACCCTGCAGGCCACACCCCTCCCCCCCAGCTGTCCGGGTGCCCCCAGAGCCCAGCATGGCTGCCCTGGGTTCCTACCCACAGCTTGTTTGGCTCTGCGGGCAGGGCTGGAATCCGCCACGCCCGGCCCCTCCTCTCTGGCCTGGAATGTGGGAGGGGGCCACCCCCATCTCCAAGGAGGCGTCTGGGAAGCAGAGCAGGGCTGAGCAGGCGTGCCTCCCACAGCAGTATTTCCTGAAGAGCTCAGATCCCCCAGTCGAGGCCTGGGAGACCAGAGCCTCCGGCCCCGCGGGGCTTCCTGTCACAGGACCGGGGTCCTGCCGGCCCTGGGCGGCACCCGCACACTCCCCGCACACCTTCGGGGCGGCCGGCACCCCGCTTTACTGGTGGGGGGCCTGAGGCCCGGAGAGGGGTGAGGGCGACGCAGCTGGGCAAGGCCGAGCTCACCGTGGGGGCCACGTGACTCCCTTGGGCCGCGGTGGCTGATGCTGGGGACCAACGCCTCTGCCAGGGAGGCCTGCAGAACGGTTCCCGGGGTCGGGACTCCCTGGCGGTCCAGGCGCTGAGACTCCACACTCCCGGTGTGGGAACTGGGTTCAACCCCTGGCCAGGGAACAGGATCCGCCATGCCGCAACTAAAAAAATAAGCAAACAAACTGTACACATACATGTGTGCATATCAGTAAAACAGCACTTTAATTTCAGTTTAAAGATCCCTCATGCAGTACCTAAGACCCAGCGCACCCAAATACATAATAGAAATAAATTAAAAATAATAAAAAGAAAGGTTCCCGGGGTAGAGGTGAGGGCGTTGAGGCCGACTTGCAGCCAGCGGCCGGGCGTCCAGGCCTGACGGGGGAGGCAGGTCCTCGGGGCCGCAGCAGCTGCTGGGGAGGGTGTGGGGACCCTCGTCCTGGGCGTCTCCCCCACGTGGGTGCGGAGACCACCCGCGTCTGCACGCGCTCACGGGCCTTGCGGTCGCTGGCCCGCAGCTCACCGGGACTTCGGCTACTTTTACGGCTCGAGCTACGTGGCGGCCCCGGACGGCAGCCGCACCCCCGGGCTCTCCCGCACCCGGGATGGGCTCCTGGTCGCCGAGCTGGACCTCAACCTGTGCCGGCAGGTGAACGACATCTGGGGCTTCAAGGTGGGTGTCCAGGCCCCTGCTCCTCCGCGTGGCCCGGCCCCCTCCCAGCACCCAGACTGCGCGGCTCCGGGTGGCCTGAGGGCCAGCTGCGTGGGCCCCCTCCCCAAGCTGCGCAGAAGGCCGGAGCTGGGGCCTGGGAGGGGAACCATGGGGTCAAACACTGCCCGGGGCCGCAGGCCTCGATAAATTCTCCACTCATCTGATTTATTAGATTCCGGGCGCCTCCGAGCAGATCCATCTCAATCTCATCTGTCCAGAGCGTGGAGTGGCTTGGCCTCGCTAATCCTCTTTTCCTTCCCAGGCACTTGCACTTAGCACAAGATGAATGCGCGTGTCTGGCTCTGCCCGTGGCCAGGCCCCAAGTCCTGGCCCGGACAATGGAGGGAAGTGGGTCAAGGAGGGAAGTGGGCCTTGGCGGTGCCGCTGCCTCGCTAGCCACTTCGGCTCCCTGCCTTATGCGCCCGCTTGTAAAACAGGAGGCCTTGGGGGCCTGACACCCTGTAAGGACCGTGGCGGGTCTCCAAGGATTGTCAGTGCCCGCCTCTCAGAACGGGGTGCTTGCGGCCTGGGACAGCCCCCAAGAATATAGCGCATGAGGCACACAGCTGGGGTGTCGCTGTGTTAGCCTCCCGGGGTGTTCCCACCAGCTCCGCACCCGCTTCTCAGCAGATCATACACACAAACAAACGTCACATTGTCACGATGGGATGACGGCCCAGCGCTCCTGGGCAGGGGCGGGGGCGGGGGCCAGCCAGACGTGGGCTCCAGGCCCGAGACTCCTGTTTCTGTGAGCATGGGTCCTTGGGCACTTTCCCCGATTCCCAGATCCTCGTCTGAGCGACAGGGCGCTGCCCACGCGAAGGTCTCGTCTCTCGTCCTCCTGGGAAGCTTAGATTAATGCGGATGGGAAGCGGGAGCCAGGAATCCGAATGACTTCTCGTTAGTAACTTTCTGAAAGCGGAAGCCGTCCCAGGCTGTGACGATGGGCCCCAGCTGTCAGAGCCTTGGGAGGGAGGGGGCGGTGGGAAGGATGGGGTGTGAGCGCCCTGGGTGGGTTTTCCGGTGCCCCCCCCAGGCCTCTCCCCAGCCGCCGCGTCCAGGATGAGACGCCGCGTGCAGTGGATGGCCCTCCAGAGCCAGGCGGCCGGGGTGTGGATCCCGGGGGCCCACTCCTGCCAGTGATCGGCGGCAGGTCAGGCCCTCTCGGGTGGGGGGCGCGGGGGGCAGGACGGCCCTCCTCCCCCTGCCTGGGAGCCCGCCAGGCCTGCTGGTGGAGGGTGGCAGAGATGTTCCGGCAGGAGGGGCTGGGCCGCGAGTCACGGCGGCCTCGGTGGTCTTCGCCACGGCCGGGATCGGGGTCGGAGGGTCACCCGGGGGCCCCGGCCTGAGCCCACCCGGCCTCCAGCCCGCCTTCCGGGCGCGTTTCTGTCCCGACGCTGCCCTCTAGTGGCAGCGGCCGAGGCGCGCGAGTGAGGCGTTCAGAACGAGACCGGAACCAGGCTAAGCCCCGCTGCTGTCGCTTTCAGATGACGGGCAGATACGAGATGTACGCCCGGGAACTTGCCGAAGCTGTCAGACCAGACTACACCCCCAAGATCGTGAACGAGTAGCGCCGGCCCTCAGTCCCCGCGCGCCAGGGAGGCCCTCTGCCGCAGCAGGCGGCGCTGCTGTGCCCCGGGCGGCGGGGGGCTGGTCCGGTGAGGCGGGCTGGCGCACGAGCACCGGGTTTCCTTCTCCGGGGATGAAAGCGTCTGGGGGCCGGGTGGAGATGAGTGTGTCACAGCACGGTGGGTGTGACAGATCCGCTGGATCTGGTCACTCTGATCGCTTTGAGGTGGTTAAACTTTGTTGGGTGAATTATATAATTCAATTAAAAGATGATCCCAGGCACTGATTGTGCAGGATGGTTTGAAGCGAGACCGATGGGGGACTTGCCCGGTGGTCCGGTGGCTGAGACTCCAGCTTCCACTGTAGGGCGGGGCCGGGTTCAACCCCTGCTCGGGGAACTGAGATCCCACGTGCTGCCACCGAACCGTCCACGTGCCACAGCAAAGGTGAAAAATCTCGCTGGAAGGCCCAGCACAGCCAGATAAGAAACGAAACGAGGGCTTCCCTGCGGCTCAGCGGTGAAGAATCCACCTGCCAATGCAGGAGACGCGGGTTCCATCCCTGAACCAGGAAGACCCCACGTGCGGCGGAGGAGCAGAGCCTGCGGGCCACAGCTGGCCTGTGCTCCAGGGCCTGGGAACCGCGACTATTGAATCCCATGCTCGGCAGCCAGAGAGCCTTCCGTTCAGGGTGGCAGCGGCTTCTGGGACAGGGGGACAGTCGATGGAAGCCGTCGCCTTGGCCAGGCTGCTGTCTCTGTTTACCCAATCAGACGCTAACCTGTGAAGGTATTTAGCCAATGTGATTTAAGCCTGTAGGCAGTTAACCAAGCAAGTGAGATTATCCTAGATAATCTGGTGAGGTGAGGTGAAGTCGCTCAGTCGTGTCCGACTCTTTGCGACCCCGTGGACTACTAGGCTTCTCCGTCCGTGGGATTCTCCAGGCAAGAATACTGGGGTGGGTTGCCATTTCCTTCTCCAGGGGATCTTCCCGACCCAGGGATTGAACCTGGGTCTCCCGCATTGGAGGCAGACGCTTTAACCTCTGAGCCACCAGGGAAGCCCAGATAATCTGGGTAGGCCTGATTTAATCCGGCAAAGGTCCTGAGAGCAGGGCTGGGACTCCCGGACCAGGAGGGAACTCGGGGCGTGGACCTCGGCCTCTGCTCAGCCCCAAAGTTTGAACTAAGTCCTGCCGACCTTCTTACTACTTCCGTCCAGGTGTCCCCGGGAAGTGACTTTTCTAGGGACAGGTGTGTGCAGTGACCACCCTGCTTTACAAGGGTGAGTGGACGGGCCCGTGAGGAGGCGCGCCCCTGATGAAGGGCTCCAGGTGCCCACGGACAGATGGCAGGAAGTGCAGAGGGTCCACCGAGCGCCTTGACTCCCGCTCCTCGTTGATGAGCTTTTGTGATGAAAGGCGCACCCTCGTCAGGCTGCAGGCGGCCCCGAAAGCCAAGAACACCACCCGGATGAGCTTCAAGGGCCACAGCGGTGTCCAAAGTGCCTATCGGATGCGAGCAGCACCTCCGCGACTCCAACAAGCGTCCACCGCGGATAGCCCCGAGACTGGTGGGAGGGGTGATGCAATCGGGGGCGTGCTGCGCAGGGCCGAGCCCTGGGCACAGCGCCCTCCTTCCCTGCAGGAGAAACGGGCCGGCCCTCGGCCAGAGTCCCCTCTCTGCGTGCAGGGGCGGCCTCTGCATCAGAATGCGCTGTGTCCTTCGCGCAGGGTCCACAGTGGCAGGGGCGCTGCTCTGCCCAGCCCAGGGACAGGCCCAGGTGGCTGTCGGATGGCGCTGAGGTGCGGTCACCAGGCTTGTCCCAGTGGGCCCTATCAGGGTGGACAGGCACTCGCCTTGCGCCTCGACGTGAGTGCCTTGGACAGTCTGACAATCTTTTACTGGTGGCAGAGCCGGTAAAAGCTCAGCAAAGCCTACCAGGTGGACTGCCCTGGGCCTTTAGCCCTTGAGCGGAGGACCCACACCCACTTCCAGCTCAGGGCTGTGCGGCTTTGGGTGAACAGCTTGGCCACAGGTGGACCCGTCAGATTTCAGCTTAGTCGTCCCACCAGCAAACAAGACCCTGGCACTTGAGGGAGCTGGAGGTCACCGTGGGGCCAGTGGTGGGAGGAGCTGGTGATCTAAGTCCCCAGAGGATCAGCATCCAGTGTGTTGGCCCGTCCACTTGGTTGCTCAGTTGCCCCATGGCACTTGGGATCTTAAGTTTCCTGACCAAACCTGCGGGCCCCGCATTGGAAGGTGGGTTCTCAACCACTGGGCCACCAGGGAAGTCCTGAGTGAGGACCTCAGGATACTGGACCAGGGCTTCCCCAATGGTCAGCGTCATTCAGGGAAGACCAGGGTTCCACAGAAATGAACTGTGCGGCAAAGCATTTTTGGGAGCCCGAGTGAATGGGGTCCCCACGCCATAGGATCAGAGCCTTCTCTGCACCTCCTAACTGCCTGGGCGGGGGCCGCGCACGCCTTGCTAGCCGAGCTGGCCTGGTCACGGCACCGTCATATGGACAGAGCTTCGCACCCTTGGCTCTCGGCGCAGGGCTTTAGAGACGACGGTCTCTGGAAGGTTCCGCGCTCTGGTATCCGGATCCCCAGGAATCCTTTGCACTCGGTTTCGAGCTCTCCCCTCCTTAGCACCTCTGGTCACGTCGTGAGAACACCTGGGCGGCTGGTGGCCAGCACACCTACACGTGAGCTCGGGAGCAACCGTCCCAAGGAGACTGGGATCACAGAGAGGGGCGGGGGGCTGCCAGCGTCTTGCAGTGAGGACCATGTTTATTGAGAATGGCTCATTACAAATGAGAACCAGGGAAGCCCAGATAATCTGGGTAGGCCTGATTTAATCCGGCAAAGGTCCTGAGAGCAGGGCTGGGACTCCCGGACCAGGAGGGAACTCGGGGCGTGGACCTCGGCCTCTGCTCAGCCCCAAAGTTTGAACTAAGTCCTGCCGACCTTCTTACTACTTCCGTCCAGGTGTCCCCGGGAAGTGACTTTTCTAGGGACAGGTGTGTGCAGTGACCACCCTGCTTTACAAGGGTGAGTGGACGGGCCCGTGAGGAGGCGCGCCCCTGATGAAGGGCTCCAGGTGCCCACGGACAGATGGCAGGAAGTGCAGAGGGTCCACCGAGCGCCTTGACTCCCGCTCCTCGTTGATGAGCTTTTGTGATGAAAGGCGCACCCTCGTCAGGCTGCAGGCGGCCCCGAAAGCCAAGAACACCACCCGGATGAGCTTCAAGGGCCACAGCGGTGTCCAAAGTGCCTATCGGATGCGAGCAGCACCTCCGCGACTCCAACAAGCGTCCACCGCGGATAGCCCCGAGACTGGTGGGAGGGGTGATGCAATCGGGGGCGTGCTGCGCAGGGCCGAGCCCTGGGCACAGCGCCCTCCTTCCCTGCAGGAGAAACGGGCCGGCCCTCGGCCAGAGTCCCCTCTCTGCGTGCAGGGGCGGCCTCTGCATCAGAATGCGCTGTGTCCTTCGCGCAGGGTCCACAGTGGCAGGGGCGCTGCTCTGCCCAGCCCAGGGACAGGCCCAGGTGGCTGTCGGATGGCGCTGAGGTGCGGTCACCAGGCTTGTCCCAGTGGGCCCTATCAGGGTGGACAGGCACTCGCCTTGCGCCTCGACGTGAGTGCCTTGGACAGTCTGACAATCTTTTACTGGTGGCAGAGCCGGTAAAAGCTCAGCAAAGCCTACCAGGTGGACTGCCCTGGGCCTTTAGCCCTTGAGCGGAGGACCCACACCCACTTCCAGCTCAGGGCTGTGCGGCTTTGGGTGAACAGCTTGGCCACAGGTGGACCCGTCAGATTTCAGCTTAGTCGTCCCACCAGCAAACAAGACCCTGGCACTTGAGGGAGCTGGAGGTCACCGTGGGGCCAGTGGTGGGAGGAGCTGGTGATCTAAGTCCCCAGAGGATCAGCATCCAGTGTGTTGGCCCGTCCACTTGGTTGCTCAGTTGCCCCATGGCACTTGGGATCTTAAGTTTCCTGACCAAACCTGCGGGCCCCGCATCGGAAGGTGGGTTCTCAACCACTGGGCCACCAGGGAAGTCCTGAGTGAGGACCTCAGGATACTGGACCAGGGCTTCCCCAATGGTCAGCGTCATTCAGGGAAGACCAGGGTTCCACAGAAATGAACTGTGCGGCAAAGCATTTTTGGGAGCCCCCGAGTGAATGGGGTCCCCACGCCATAGGATCAGAGCCTTCTCTGCACCTCCTAACTGCCTGGGCGGGGGCCGCGCACGCCTTGCTAGCCGAGCTGGCCTGGTCACGGCACCGTCATATGGACAGAGCTTCGCACCCTTGGCTCTCGGCGCAGGGCTTTAGAGACGACGGTCTCTGGAAGGTTCCGCGCTCTGGTATCCGGATCCCCAGGAATCCTTTGCACTCGGTTTCGAGCTCTCCCCTCCTTAGCACCTCTGGTCACGTCGTGAGAACACCTGGGCGGCCGGTGGCCAGCACACCTACACGTGAGCTCGGGAGCAACCGTCCCAAGGAGACTGGGATCACAGAGAGGGGCGGGGGGCTGCCAGCGTCTTGCAGTGAGGACCATGTTTATTGAGAATGGCTCATTACAAACGAGATAACACGTATAAAAACCCCTGTGATGCATAAGATCCCTTTTGTCCCTAGGTGGCTGGGGAGACAGCCAGCGGTCCAGGCGGCCCCCTCCGCGTGTGGCCAAGGGGTCACAGGGCCGCAGGCCGCGTCCTGCCGTCTCCAGCCCCGTTTTCATGATCTGTGTGTGAACAGGACACAACACGGTGAGGTTTGCCGCCGAGACCCCCTCCAGGCGGGCGGCTTCGGCCCCAGGGCCAGGCAGCTCCCGTGAACCTTCCAGACCGGTGACCTCTAGCCTGCGGCTTGCCCCGAGAGGCTTGCTCCTCCGACCTGGGGACCGTGTCTCTGATGGACGAAGGCACCACGGACACAGTCTGTGGAGGTTGGTCCCTGGGCAGCCCCGCCGGCCCAAGTACCGGGCCTCACCCGAGGGCGACCGCCCCTGCCTGTCACTGTCTCCCTGGACACCGCCCCCTCACCAGGGTCACCCGCGCAGCTGCCACGTGTGGTCCTCCCGGCCGTGGGAACCAGGGCTCGGGGGGGGTCTCAGGCTACCCAGGGTTAAGGCAATGGGGACGAGACGGGCCCGCAGGCAACGCTAGCCTTTGAACCCAGGGCGGCTGCCTGGCCAGAAGCGCCTGCCTCTCAGTCAAGGCTGTCGGGTCGAGGAGCTGTACAGCTGGGTGGTCCTGGGTGGTCTGTAGCCTGGGGAAGTGGCCGCAGCCGCTGTCCCAGCATCAGGCCTCCGGCACCAATGACCAAGGCTTAGGTGCTGTGGCCGACGGGGGTGCCCCGGACCCCTGGCCAGAGGTAACCCAGGGCAGGAGGTGCTGTGGCCGACGGGGGCGCCCCGGCCCCCCGGCCAGAGGTAACCCAGGGCAGGAGGTGTCCCAGCCCCTTTCGGGAATGACCCATTTCCCATTTTTCTCCAGGGGCGCAGACCCAGGTTCAAGACGCAGCCCCGCCACTGTCCTGAGTCAGGTCCTGGCTGTGGCACGAGGCCTGCCTGCCTGCGGCCCCGGGGCCCCTTGGCTTTGGAAGAGATCCTGGCCTGGCTTATCTGCCCGTGAAGAGAGGTGTCCGTGGTTCCAAAGTACCTGTGACCCCACTATTATTGTCTTGCTTGAGGTTGACTCTCACCCCACCAAAAGAGAAAACTTCGATCTCAAAAAAACACCCTCCCCCGGCTAAAAAAAAGACTTAAAATCACACACACACACATACACACACACCTCCCCCGGCTAAAAGAGGAAGGAGCGGGAGGCCGCTCCAGTCCACGCGGGGGTCCGCGCTGCGCGACCCTGGATTAGGGTTACTCACTCTGCTGACAGAGACCACCCGGCCTTCTCTGCAGAGGGCCAGGAGTGAGCGCTGGGTTGGGGGGAGGCCACAGGCCTCCCCTGGCCGCGATCAGGCATGCAGGCCCAGGGGCCCAGCACCCAACCCTGAGACGTGGGGCTGCCCGCACTGAGGCAGGAGGCGCCGTGGCGGGGGGCGGGGAGCATCTTTGGAGCTCAGGCCGCTGGCCCTGGCCCTCAGGGTGTCAGTGGGAGCCAGGGTCCCGCCCACAGCCCAGGTGTCCCGTTCCAAGGAGGGCCGCAGGGGCCTGAGGCCTTTCTGCCTGAGGTCCAGCCCTCCCCAGGGTCCTGGCCACCAGCCACAGGGACTGGGCCCCCCAGGCGGGGGCAGGGGAAGGGGGAAGCGGGCCCAGGGCGCCTGCCTTTTGACCAGATCCCAGGGAGGCTGGAGCTGACACAGCCCTGGGGCCCAGGGTGGCCATACCGACGGTCTCCACACAAACAGACCCGCAGCTCTCTCGGGGCTGGGTCCCGGGCCTGTGGGGAGATGGGCTCTTGCGTCCCCCGCCCGCCCTGCGTCTGGCTTGCAGGCACCAGGGCGCCCGTGGGGGCAGACGTCCCCTGAGCGCAGCGGGAGCCGGCCTCGGGCCCGGAGGACGACGTCAGCAGCCAGCAGGGACATGGCATCCCGTCCCAGCCCCGGGCCTGGGCCAGCGCCTCGGGAGTGGCCTCCGGGGGCGGGCGGGCACAGCGGGACCCTGCTGTCAGCTGTCCACGTAGACGAAGAGGATGTCCTCGTCTGTGCCGTAGCTGGTCCTGGCCTCCTCAAAGTTGCTGATGCTGGCGCTGCACATTCCTGCCGCGGCAGGAGGACGGGGCGGTCAGCAAGGGGCACCCCGGCTGCCCCCCACCACGCGGGACGCCCTCCCTGCGGCCGCTGCGGCCCCTGTGAGCCTCTCCTCTGCGCCTTCCCGATTCAGCAGGAGAAAGGGAGGCGCAGAGGGGAGGGACTCGCTGGAGGCCGCAGGGCTGGGGTCCCTCCCTGTCCCCGGGGCCGTGGGGAGTCCGGCGGGGGGCGGGGGCCAGGGCCGGGCAGACTTTCCTTTATTCTTTCGGCCACTCTGCGCAGCGTGGGGGCTCTTAGTCCCCTGACCAGGGTCCCTGGACCTCTCTTTCTAGCATGGAGGGCTGGCCTGCAGCCCTGGGCTGGGCCCTGGGTGGGGGCAGAGGGCTGGCCCGGTGGTGGCCCGGGGCGGGGGCCCCGGGGAGAGGCGGGGGGCCCGCCCGGCCCACTCACGGTCGGCGTAGGCCGGGTTGTTGTAGAAGACGCAGCCGGCGGCCCGGCTGTAGCCGCGCAGCACGATGAAGTGGCCCTGGTAGTCGGGCGGGCGGCAGAAGCAGCGGGGCCCGCTGGGTGTGAAGCAGCAGGACCTGGGTGGGCTGGAGCAGAGGTCGCAGCGCAGCACCCCCGAGTTCACCAGCACGATGGCCACATGGCCCTGCGCCAGGTGGGCCTGGATGTCCGGCATGCTCACCCTGCTGTGGGGGTGGACGGGGCTCAGCCGGCGCCGCTGGGCCCCAGGCCCCTCCTGCGGACCCCTGCCGGGCCCCGGCCTGCCCCGTGTCCTGGAGCCTGGGCCGCGCCTCGCGTCCGCCCTGAGCTCCGTGCAGGGGGCACCCGCCTGCTCCGTCAGTGGCCGGGGCTCAGTGGGGGACCAAGCATGGACCAGGGGGTTGCCCAGGACACGCTGGGCCCACAGGCCCTTCACAGGGTGGGCACACAACTCCAGATGGCACCCCATCTCTGGACCGGCCCCCACTGCCCTGGTCTTTTACCCTAAAGGCTGCATTCGTAACATAAACGGGTGGTTTAACTCACTTCCCCTAATCGGAACCAAGCAAGGGGTTACTTCTCTTTCTGCTTGAGGCTCCTTGTGGCAGAAGGGGCTGCCTGGGAAGCGTTAGTTGGCACCGCCCGCAGGGGAACCCCGGGTCAGCCGGCTGTTCCAGACTCTTAGGCCCTGGCACCTCCGAGGCCCCCGGGAGGAGGCAAGTCCAAGACAGACCTGAGGTGGGAAGGGCTGGGGGGATTCCCCAGTGCCCGGGCCCCACCGTCTTCACCGGGGGGTGGGGGGCCAACGCGCAGCCACGCTGAGCCCTCCTCCCTTCCAGGCCCCTCGGGGGTGCGTGTGGGCACCTGGTGGCCGGGCCCAGCTCCAGCCCCGCCGAGTCACGGGGCAGCCTGCTCTGACGCCTTGGCCCGGGGAGGTGTGCCATTTTTCCACTGGGTCTCTGAGAGGAAGCAGCTGGCTGAGCTCCCAGCAGAAGGTATGACCCCGAGGGGGACTTCAGCCACCGGGAAGCACGGGGCGTAGCTGGAGGGAGGGCCCGGGGTGGGGGTCCCGGTGCGGGTCAGTGCATGGCTGGGCCGCTGGGGTGACCGTGGCAGGGGAGAGGCGGGGGGCCCGCCCGGCCCACTCACGGTCGGCGTAGGCCGGGTTGTTGTAGAAGACGCAGCCGGCGGCCCGGCTGTAGCCGCGCAGCACGATGAAGTGGCCCTGGTAGTCGGGCGGGCGGCAGAAGCAGCGGGGCCCGCTGGGTGTGAAGCAGCAGGACCTGGGTGGGCTGGAGCAGAGGTCGCAGCGCAGCACCCCCGAGTTCACCAGCACGATGGCCACGTGGCCCTGCGCCAGGTGGGCCTGGATGTCCGGCATGCTCACCCTGCTGTGGGGGTGGATGGGGCTCAGCCGGCGCCGCTGGGCCCCAGGCCCCTCCTGCGGACCCCTGCCGGGCCCCGGCCTGCCCCGTGTCCTGGAGCCTGGGCCGCGCCTCGCGTCCGCCCTGAGCTCCGTGCAGGGGGCACCCGCCTGCTCCGTCAGTGGCCGGGGCTCAGTGGGGGACCAAGCATGGACCAGGGGGTTGCCCAGGACACGCTGGGCCCACAGGCCCTTCACAGGGTGGGCACACAACTCCAGATGGCACCCCATCTCTGGACCGGCCCCCACTGCCCTGGTCTTTTACCCTAAAGGCTGCATTCGTAACATAAACGGGTGGTTTAACTCACTTCCCCTAATCGGAACCAAGCAAGGGGTTACTTCTCTTTCTGCTTGAGGCTCCTTGTGGCAGAAGGGGCTGCCTGGGAAGCGTTAGTTGGCACCGCCCGCAGGGGAACCCCGGGTCAGCCGGCTGTTCCAGACTCTTAGGCCCTGGCACCTCCGAGGCCCCCGGGAGGAGGCAAGTCCAAGACAGACCTGAGGTGGGAAGGGCTGGGGGGATTCCCCAGTGCCCGGGCCCCACCGTCTTCACCGGGGGGTGGGGGGCCAACGCGCAGCCACGCTGAGCCCTCCTCCCTTCCAGGCCCCTCGGGGGTGCGTGTGGGCACCTGGTGGCCGGGCCCAGCTCCAGCCCCGCCGAGTCACGGGGCAGCCTGCTCTGACGCCTTGGCCCGGGGAGGTGTGCCATTTTTCCACTGGGTCTCTGAGAGGAAGCAGCTGGCTGAGCTCCCAGCAGAAGGTATGACCCCGAGGGGGACTTCAGCCACCGGGAAGCGCGGGGCGTAGCTGGAGGGAGGGCCCGGGGTGGGGGTCCCGGTGCGGGTCAGTGCATGGCTGGGCCGCTGGGGTGACCGTGGCACTCACTGCGCGGGGGGCGGTGGGGGGGCGGCAGGGACGGCCCCTGCCCTCCATGCAGCCGGTCAGGTGCCACCGAGCTAACACCGGCCACCTCACCCTCCGACACGTGCTCACGTGGCCTGGGGACACGTGGAGACCTTCTCCCTGTGCCCAGAGGGCTATGTGCCTGGGTGCCACGTGATCGTGAAGACAGAAATCCGGGAGGACGGGAGACCCAAGGAGAGACCAGCCCGGGTCTGGGAGCCAGAGGCCTGCTGGGCGCAGCGCCCGCAGCAGGCTGGGGAGGAAGCTGCTTGCGTCTGGGCAAGTCTCCTGCCCCCCCCCCGCCACCCCCTGTTTGGTGCAGGGCCCGCCCCATGTGGAGGAGAAGAGGGAGGCCTATTAAGGTCAGGCAGCCGGGAGGAGGTCTGGCCAGGCCTCCCCGACAGCTGACGCCCAGGCCGTCCCTGCCAGCCTCTCGCCGCGCCAGTGTGCTCCCCAGGCCGTCCCCCCGCCGCCGGGGTCCCTGTGCTCTGCCCCACGGCCGGCACTGCCCGAGCAGCCCGAGGGCTGGCCAGACCTGTCCTGCGCACCTGTCCTCTGTCCCCCGCTCAGGATCCACCCTAGGCCAGAGTTTTGTGTAGACTAGGTCACATAGCCCCCCACCTGTTCCCATTTTATAGATGGAAAAACTAAGGCTCAGGGGGCGGGGGCAGGGACAAGTCAGTGCCCATGGCCGCCAAGGTGGGAAAGCCCAGGTCTGCCCCTTCCCAAGGGGGGCCTCCCCTTGCCAGCCCTGGGGTAGCAGGGGCATGAGGAAGGGCGGCGGGGGCGGGGGCGACACACGGACTCACCACTTCTCCACCAGCACCTTGCAGGCCTTGGCTTGTGCAAAGAGCTGGTTCACCCGGGTCTCCTCTGTGTCGAAGTGCTTCCTGTAAAAGGACTGCAAGGGCAGGGCAGCTGCAGAGGCCGCCCGCCCCGCCCGCCCCGCCCGCCCCCGGGAGGACGCAAGCAGCACGGGGGTCGGGAGTGGACATGGGCCCGTCCCGCGGGCGGCGGAGCCACCCAAGGCTGGCGAGGATGCTCGGGAGACGGGCGGGCGGCAGGCTCGGGTCAGCACCCTGGAGGTAGGCGGGAGCCTGGACGCCACTCACTCGACTCAGCCAGCGCGTGTTAGCAAAGGACTCAGTCTGTTCGGCGCAGGGGCCTTCGGGGGGCCGGGCCCCCACGGGGGAGGCAGCAGAGACCCTGCCCTGGGCCTTTCCTCCACCTCAAGGCCACGCTGACCACACTAGATCCGCCGGCCTTTCTCCCTGGCCGGGACGGTTCAAAGGAGAGCTAGGTGGATGGGCACTGGCCGCGGGGTAGTGGCCCGGTCGCCCATGAGGCCGGCAGGCACTCTCTGCTCGGCCCAGGCTGGAGTCCGGCCAAGGCCTGCCCTGGGGGAGGCAGGCCTGGCTCTAAGGGTGGCAGAGTGCAAGCAGGCCTCTGGCTCCCCCTGTTTGGTGCAGGGCCCGCCCCATGTGGAGGAGAAGAGGGAGGCCTATTAAGGTCAGGCAGCCGGGAGGAGGTCTGGCCAGGCCTCCCCGACAGCTGACGCCCAGGCCGTCCCTGCCAGCCTCTCGCCGCGCCAGTGTGCTCCCCAGGCCGTCCCCCCGCCGCCGGGGTCCCTGTGCTCTGCCCCACGGCCGGCACTGCCCGAGCAGCCCGAGGGCTGGCCAGACCTGTCCTGCGCACCTGTCCTCTGTCCCCCGCTCAGGATCCACCCTAGGCCAGAGTTTTGTGTAGACTAGGTCACGTAGCCCCCCACCTGTTCCCATTTTATAGATGGAAAAACTAAGGCTCAGGGGGCGGGGGCAGGGACAAGTCAGTGCCCATGGCCGCCAAGGTGGGAAAGCCCAGGTCTGCCCCTTCCCAAGGGGGGCCTCCCCTTGCCAGCCCTGGGGTAGCAGGGGCATGAGGAAGGGCGGCGGGGGCGGGGGCGACACACGGACTCACCACTTCTCCACCAGCACCTTGCAGGCCTTGGCTTGTGCAAAGAGCTGGTTCACCCGGGTCTCCTCTGTGTCGAAGTGCTTCCTGTAAAAGGACTGCAAGGGCAGGGCAGCTGCAGAGGCCGCCCGCCCCGCCCGCCCCGCCCGCCCCCGGGAGGACGCAAGCAGCACGGGGGTCGGGAGTGGACATGGGCCCGGCCCGCGGGCGGCGGAGCCACCCAAGGCTGGCGAGGATGCTCGGGAGACGGGCGGGCGGCAGGCTCGGGTCAGCACCCTGGAGGTAGGCGGGAGCCTGGACGCCACTCACTCGACTCAGCCAGCGCGTGTTAGCAAAGGACTCAGTCTGTTCGGCGCAGGGGCCTTCGGGGGGCCGGGCCCCCACGGGGGAGGCAGCAGAGACCCTGCCCTGGGCCTTTCCTCCACCTCAAGGCCACGCTGACCACACTAGATCCGCCAGCCTTTCTCCCTGGCCGGGACGGTTCAAAGGAGAGCTAGGTGGATGGGCACTGGCCGCGGGGTAGTGGCCCGGTCGCCCACGAGGCCGGCAGGCACTCTCTGCTCGGCCCAGGCTGGAGTCCGGCCAAGGCCTGCCCTGGGGGAGGCAGGCCTGGCTCTAAGGGTGGCAGAGTGCACTGGGGTCTCAGCGAGGCTTTGCGGGCATTCTATTTTTGTTGTTATTTGTGTTTCTGGGGTTTGAGTTATTTTCTTGACTGTTCCACACGGCTCCTGGGACCTTGAGTTCTCCGGCCAGGGATGGAACCCGCGCCCTCTGCGCTGGAAGCGCCGAGTCTGAGTCACTGGACCTCCAAGGAGGTCCCTGGCAGCCTTACTTTTTTATAAAAACGAAAGACAGTTTTTTTTTCCTTCTAGACCATCAGGGACCCAACTTGGAGCTGGCTGTCCCCGTACAAAGGAAGAAAACTGGCAGATGACGGCCAGAGGAAGACAGGTGCCGCGAGGCCCGGCCGGCTGGAGCTGCGGCAGAGGGAAGGGGCGGAAGGTCGCCGGGGGCGCCTCTGCAAGCCGGCAGATGCGCCCAGGACAGGTGGGGGTGGGAGTGGCTGGGCTGGCCACGCGTGTCGGCCCGGGGCCCGCTCCCGTGCCCGGAAGGCCGCAGCCGGCGCACCTGGTTCCTGTAGCCCTTGTCCACGCCCAGGGTCTGGGTGCAGAAGCGGTGCCGCACGCCAAAGCGGCGCATCAGGTAGGCCAGGTCGATGGTCCAGATGCTCCTGGTGAGCCGCAGCTCCTGCAGGGCCCTCTCGAACTCAGCGTCGTCCAGCTGGCCCAGGTACCTGCGGGCACAGTGCCCGCTGAGCCGCGGGGCAGCCTCCCCCCGAGGGCCCGCCGTGGGAGCCTGTGCCCCCGGGAGGCTCCGCCCTGCATCGTGAACTCCTGGGTCCTGACCGCACACTGCCCGGGGCCTCCCGGGCACCACGCAGGTGCCCGTCCGGGGCCTGGACGCTGCGCCTGGCATCCCTCACGGGCCGTGTGACTCTGGGCCAGTCGCCGGCCTCTCCAGCCTCATCTCAGGACCGTCTAAGTGCTTGGAGCACATCTCCTCACCGGTTCCCTGAGCGTTAGGCATGGAACACCTGTCTTGCCTGGACTTCCAGGAAGGGGAGCGGGAGGCTGCCCTGCCCAGTGACCCCGTCTCCCAAGAGTCCAAGGTCGGGGGGCTGCAGGAGGGCCCTGCGTCTCGGCCATGGGGGTCAGTCTGTGGGGCAGGCCCGGGCACCTGTGACTTCCTGGTCATTCCAGGCTCTGGGCATCCTCTGGAGGCAGACCTGGGGGGCCTGGCCCACCGCCGTGGGCTTCCGCAGGTGGGGTGGAGCCTGCGTGGATGCTGGGCCTCCCCAAGCGCCAGCTGGAGACAGCCACCTGGACGAGGAATCCCACCCAGGGCTCTCCCCACGCGCCGCCCCCCACCAGAGGGCTGGCCCGGCACACTCACCGGAGCACCATCCTGGAGCAGGCCAGGCCGCAGTCCCAGTGGTACAGCTGCTGGACGACGGGCACCGGCAGTTTCCAGGGGCCGGGCCAGGGGCCGTGCGGGACGCGCCGTAAGACCGGAGAGCGGGCCGTGGCAGGCCCGCTGGCCCGGGGCCTGGGGGCCCTCCTGCCCTGGGGTCCTGGGAATCTGCTCGGAGCTCAGAGCTAAGGAACCGGCCGTGACACTCTGCCCGTTCAGGACGCCCCGCTGGCTGCTGTGGTCTCCCCCTCTGGGGTCTCCAGGCGACGCTCCTGAACGCACAACCGGCCCACGCAGAGCTGACCCCCAGCACCCTTCCCCACCCTGTCTCTACGTGGACCACCCGGCAGGGCGCCCGGGAGCCCTGCGGTCCATCCTGGCCTTGCGACCTGCGACCTCCTGGTGCCTGCAGGGGTCCCAAGCTCCTGCCCTCCCGTCCACACTCTCCCCTGCCTCAAAGGCCAGCACCTCCCTGGCCTCCCCGGACGGCAGGCTGGCCGTGCCCCCTCGCTCATCAGCACTCCGCCGGCCCGGGCCCCCCCGTGGACGCCTGCCCCGCTGGACTGTCCACGCCCTCTCTGGAGCAGGGGCCAGGACTGCGCCTTGGCGGCACCGCCGTGACCTCCCTCCTCTCCCGCCTCACCCGCAGGGCCCACAGAAAGCAGGGCGGCGCAGCTGCGTGCAGGCTGCTCGCTGGCCGAGCCGCCTGGCCCCTGGGGCAAGAATGTCCCCGGCGCCCCTTCACTGGTGCGGCCGGGAGCCTCGCCTTCCCTCTGGCTGGGGCCCGTGGCGCTGAGGCCAGTCAGGGCTCAGGCTTCGCTCTCTCCTTCCCCTGGCCCCAGGAGGCCCTAAAAGGACCCCAGTTCACCTCTCTGGGCCTTGCCACATCTGCCTCCGCCCACTGCTGCGGACTGGGCCCTGTGGGCCCCGACCTGCCCGACTTCTGCCTGTCCCCCGCCCCCCAGTCCCTCTCCCGCTTCGGTCCACAGCAGACGCAGGGGTCCCTCCACAGTCTTCCACGGCCCTCAGGAGACAGTTCCTACCCCTGCGGGCCTGCCCCACTTGCCCTGGGGGAGCACTCTTACCCTCGGGACTCAAGTCTGCCCCTTTTTGTCACTCAGGTCCTGGCTCAAAGTCCCCCCCCCACCCCGCGAGAGGCATTTACTGACTGTGCCTTTGGGAGCGGGGGCTCCTCCATAGTACTCGGCAAAAGTGACAAAAACACACACAAAAAAGCCTGCCTGTCTCCCCGCTGGACTGGAAGTGGCCCCAGGGCAGAGAAGTGGCTCATCCCTTGTAGCTCAGTCGCTAAAGAATTTGCCTGCGGTGCAGGAGACCCGGGTTCGATCCCTGGGTTGGGAAGATCCCCTGGAGAAGGAAATGGCAACCCACTCCAGTATCCTTGCCTGGAAAATCTCATGGACAGAGGAGCCTGGTGGGCTGCAGTCCGTGGGGTTGCAAAGAGTCGGGCACGACTGAGTGACTAACACAATAACACAACATTCGCTGTTGTTCCCAGTGCCTGGTGTCTGACGCTCCAGAAACTGCTGCTGGAAAGAAAATGAACTCCCGAGTGCCCACTACGGTGTGCTAGGCCCTGGGCACACTAGATCACGGGACCGAGCCCTGCCATCCAGGTGTTCACGTCCCAGAGTAATGCCCCCGAAGGCTGTGTAGGCTGCTGTCCGCCCTTCCGGAGCCCCTCCCGAAGCTACACACTGCCTCCTTGTTTTTCTCTCCACGGGCTGTTTGCTCCCCAGCCTCGGCTCCTGCTTATCCCTCCGGCCGGAAGGCTGTCTCCCACCTCTGAACATGCAAACGCGTCGGTCCCTTCCCCTCCACCTGGAGGACCGGAGCTGGTGTCTGTCTGCCTGCCGGACCCGTGGGGAACTCCTCAGCGGCAGGCACGCAGCGTTTGCCTCCTCCCAGCCCGGAGACCTCGGCAGACACTCTTCAGCGGTGAATGGAAGGCTTTTTTTTTTTTTCCTTTCCCTTGAGCGGCCTGAGCCTCCGGGTCACCGCAGGACTCCCCTTCCCCCAGGCTTCCAGACTATGGTCCTCAGTCCACGGCTCCTCCTGACTCTGCGGCCCGGGCTCTGACACTGGCTGGCTGGGCCACCTGTGGCCAGACTCTTGTCTGTGCCTCCCCAACTGTAAAACGTGGCACCGCCTGCCGCTGGCTGGGGCCCTTGGGAACTCTGCCCCACCTCTTTTCGCCCTTATCTGTTACCCTTTGATCCTGCCCACACTCCTGAGGCGCCTGAACACCCACCTCGGGGCCACCCCCAATCCAGGCACAAGCAAGTCAGCCAACCCCATAAGGGCAGGCCTTTCAAGCCCAAAGCTGCTGCCAGGCACCTGGAGCCACAGCCCGCCCCACCTGAGGGCCAGGGTCTGCCTGGAAGGGGCTGGCCCGGCTTCAGCTGGCAGCTGTCCTCAAGGAAGGCAGGCAGTTTCCTGGCCCTGAATACTTAAGCTCTTGGTCGGCTCATCTGCAAAAGTGCAAGTGACAACAGGAACCAGCTTCACCCAAGTCGTTATGAGGATCAATGAGGCCCTGCATGTAAACAACTCGGGCAGAGTGCCCGCTCAGAGAAAGCGCCCTGGAAATGTGAGTCATTACTCCACGGAGGCTCCTCTGGAAAGGCAAGCGTCTGGTCCAAGATCACAGAGTGAGAGCCGGAGGAGGAGACAGCAAACCCCAGCCGGGGACAGCTCCGGGGACAACTCGCTGCAACCACACTCGTGTCCCATGGATGCCTCAGGGCTGGGGTCTCCCACGTCTGGGCACCTCGCTGTAGAGTTCACCGGCCCTTTCTTGTCAACTGTATGTTGCAGAGGGGCTGGGGAGCCACTGCTCCCCCCTCTCCCACTCAGAAAAGCGCACCGAGGCTGGCCACTGATTTATCAGTCTGTGCCCACTTCCCACCCTCACCCCCAGCAAAGGAACTCAGGCACCTGGGAAGGAGGAACTAGAGAAGGAAGAGCCTGTAGCAAGACACCACGCAGGAGTCTGGGAGGCCAGGGGCAGGCTGTCCCTCACTGCTCTGCGATCCCTGCCAGTTGCCTGCCCCTTCTAAGGCCTCAGTTACCGGAGGGGGGCAGGCTGTCCCCAAAGCAGCTCCAAAGAGGACTTTTCGCTCCTGGGAAAGGTGACCCCTCCCCCCCGCCCCGGCCGCTCAACCAGGACCCTCCTTCCCTCCATGACCGCAAGCGAGAGATGCCCAGGGAGTTACCAGGAAAAACAAACAAACCCCAGCTGACCGTGGCCGGCCCGGCGGGACCTCCGCGATCCCCGGGGTGAGGGCCGCCCCCCGATCCCCGGGGCCCTGGCCCGCGCCCCCCGCGATCCCCGGGGTGAGGGCCGCCCCCCGATCCCCGGGGCCCTGGCCCGCGCCCCCCGCGATCCCGGGGTGACGGAGGGGCCGCACTGACCGGGCTCGAGCGGCGGCCCCGCGGCCTCCGCGTCCACCTCCGTCCTCATGGCCCGGGCGGCGCGGGGATCCCATGGCCCCGGGCGGCGCGGGCTGCAGCTCTGGCGTCGCCTGGGGACGAGAGCGCGCCGCCCGCGCGCGCCGGCTTCCCGGGCCGCCAGCACCAGCGCCCCGGGGGGAGAAGGGGCGGGAGGCGGCGGCGGCCCCAAGCCCCGCCCCGGCCCTCACGCCGGCGGCCCCCCGGCCCGCTCCTCCGGGGCCCCGCTTCCCCTGTCCGCTCGCCGGGGGCACTCGCCTCGCTCGGGGCACGCCTTCCCCGGCGCCGTCGGCTTCCCAGGCTTCCCCTGGGGGGGCAGGTCCCGGCCCCGGGCCCCCGCCGCCGCCGCCGCCGCCGCCGCCCGCCTCGCCGTCCAGCCCGCGTCTGGCGTCGGGTGCTGGGGGCCGCGAGTCCCCCTCGGCCCGGGCCGGCCCGAGGGTCGCTGTTTCCGGCGGCACCTGGGTCCGGTCATCAGCCCCGCTCTTCCCCGGGCCCGGAACTATTGTACCCGAGCTCGTGTTCCCCAGCCGGGGCGATAAGGATGAGCGCGAAGCCGAGAGCCCTCGCCCGCCGCCACTCGGGTAGAGGAAGGGGGCGGGCCCTGCGCGAGGCATTCTGGGAACGCGCGGTCTTCTGGGAGCGCGCGGCCCGCCATTCGCGCACGCACGCCTTCGCGGTCGCCGGGCTTCCGTCCAGCCTGCCGCCTCTGGAAGAGGAGCCCGGAGCGGGTGCGGACAGGGCCGGGCCGGGGCGGGCCGGGGTCCCGCGGGCCGGGGGCTGGGGGAGGACGCGCCGCCGAGCCCCGCGGCGCTCGTGGAGGGGGAGAGCGGGAAGCCTGGCGCCTCGCCGGCGCCGGGAGGCGCGTTCGTCGCCTTTTCTGCGCCGTGCTTGCCCTGCGCTCTCCGAACCTCTCCGGGCACCCAGGCGGTGGCCTGGAGGCCGTGCCCCCACGTCCCTGCCCGGCTGCTTGCTCCTCAGAGCTCGTGGCGCTTCTGCCTCCCTCCCCCTTCCAGGCCCTGATCGCTCACGCTTAGGACCCAAGCCTCCCGCGCCCTTGCTTCCCAAGCGTGGTGCGCGCGCTTCGTGGCCCCGGCTGCCCTTCCGTGGGCTGGTCCCTGCTGGCCCGGGTCCCCAGCTGCGGCTCCGCGTTGTCCTCACCCACGGAACCTGTTTTTTCCTAACCTCTCTCGGTCCTTTTCTTCTCTTGACCACCCATGGTTGTGTTCCGACATCCTGCTGTCTGTCAACCGAAAAAATACCGCCACCTAAAAGCTGAGAATTAGGTTTATTCGGTGGGAATCATCAGGACTCCGAGCCCGGAAGACAGGATTTCAGGCGACCCCTGGGAGAGAGAAATGTTGGGTGGGGTGGAGTCAGGGTACAAAGAAGTTTGCAGCAAGGGGCAGCTAATCTGAATATTTAAAAATGACTGTTGAGTAATGGAGACCAGATCTCCTGCCTGAAGAGACTGAACACTTTTCTGTTCTCTGGGAAGATGCGAGAGGCCGGGCTTCCTGAAATCTCTTCTTTCATATGCATCTCAGCTGTCTGGGGCCAATTCCTGCCCTCTGGTTGTTTACATCCTAATTCCTCCTTCACGCTAAGCTCAGCTACCAGGGACGGCCTCTGGTGCTTCTCACTTCCCCCAGCTCCTCAGCACGTACGGGAAGTAACGGACGGCTGCCAAAAAGCCAGTCTGGTTTTTACCTGGGCTTAAAATTTTGCATTTGGAAGGCTGGAATACCAAATGGCTGCGACGTGGCTTGTTTACTGGAGAGCAGAAAGTATTTCATTTTACAGAAGTTTTTGTTTTATGTACCCATCTTGGGATTAAAAAAAAAAAATCCACTTGCTTTTTTTTTCTCTTAGTTAGATCAAGTCAGGGTTTTCCCTGGTTATATTTTCTCTCCAGGATGAGCATTTCCTACTTGTAGCACATTGTCACTTTGTGAACACTTGGATATTTTCTCTTTAGCTTAATGGTGAAGTAAGTAGACAGAGTGCTTAATGGGTTGAATTAAATGCACAGCCCCTTCTGAGCTTCCCAGATGGCACTAGTGGTTAAAAAGATCTCCTGCCAATGCAGGAGATGTAAGAGATGCGGGTTCCATCCCTGGGTGGGGAAGATCCCCTGGAGAAGGGCATGGCAACCCACTCCAGTATTGTTGCCTGGAGAATCCCATGGACAGAGGAACCTGGTGGGCTACAGTCCATGGGGTCGCAAAGAGTCAGAGAAGCGACTTAACATACACTCTCAAGGTACCTGTGGTGGAAGGAAGATGGGGGACAGCTTTCATCCCCATTAGCTTTCCCCCTGTTGAGCCCCCGTTCCTCCCCGCCCACACCCTGCACGTGTTTGCCAGATAGGTCCTTCAAGCTCAGAATTCAGCTAAAAAAACCCTAGTGCACCTCTGGCAGCTTTGCTGAGCTTTCCAGAGCGTCAGCCTTGAGGGGTTGTGGGGCTTGCACATGCCTTCTTGGGCTTAGGAAGATGAGCTAACTGCTGTCTCCCTCTCGCCGCAGACCTCTCTTCCTGCCAAGATGTCTATTGGCGTGCCGATCAAAGTCCTCCACGAGGCCGAGGGCCACATCGTGACGTGTGAGACCAACACTGGCGAGGTGTATCGGGGCAAGCTCATCGAGGCGGAGGACAACATGAACTGCCAGGTGCCCTGCCCCGCGCGGCGCCGGCGCGGCCCGAGCCTCGGAGGGCGGGGTGCGGGTGGCTGGGGCTCCTGGAGGCTCTTGGTCAGCGGGGGCTCACCGAGTGCCTGAGCTGTGCCAGGCCCCAGGTACCTCACTGTACAGGAACCAGAGAGGCGGGCATCAGGGAGAGCCACCTGGAGGCTGAGAGTACGAAGCCTTCTGGAATTTGATTGTTTAGACTGCTCATCCTTTGCCTCTCCCAATCCTGTGGTCGTCTTCTCAGGATTTGGGGCCCATTTAAGAGAAGCGGCACAGCCTTCCGGAGAAGGCAATGGCACCCCGCTCCAGTACTCTCGCCTGGAAAGTCCTATGGACAGGGGAGCCCGGTGGGCTGCCGTCTATGGGGTCGCAGAGTCGGACACGACTGAAGGGACTCGGCGGCAGCACGGCCTTCAGTGGCGCCGTCGGCTCAGCTGCCCTGCCCCCGCACGGCGTGTTTGCATGATGCTTTGCAGTCAGCAGAATCTTCCACTCCCATACTGTGGGTATTTGCCATTTTTCTAGCAGAAGCACCTTGTGTGACTGCACTTAGAGCAAATACTTGGCCAAGCAAGCAGGTTTGGGTGATAATTTTATCCATAAAATGGAAAGAATAAGATTACGGGACTCACCTGCTGAATATCGCTCTGCTAAGACACTGCTTGGTGCAGTTCCCTTCCCACGGCACGTGAATTTCCATAGCATCACTTTACAGAGTGTGGGACGCAGTTTCCGTTTAAGAGCTTGGGCTTTGGAATCTGATGTGGGTTTGAATTTCCGCTGGTTTGGGCCATGTTAATTAACCTGTTTGCTCATCTGTAAAAGGCGGGGAGAGTTAATTTGGCAAGAGATTGACTAGGGGAGCTGACAGCTGCAGAGGGTCAAGAGGCAGGAGCAGGAGAGCTTTTGGTGTAGGGCGCAGGTCTGCCCCGGAGAGGCGAGTGGCGACTAGCAGAGCCTCCGACCGCAGCACTGCCCTGGGGAAGTCTCAGCCAGCGTTGCTGACCACCCAGACTCGTGTGCATCATGAAGAGTATTACCCAGTAAAACGGTGTGGAAGCGTAGTGTGGTAAAATGCCACTGCATAAGCGGGGAGGCACAGGACTCCATGGTGTTCCCAGCTTTATGAAAGTGAGAACCAGGCTATAAATGATCCATTAAAGTGCTTTAAAAAGATTTTGAGGAAGACTCATGTGAGTAATTGCCTTTCAGGGAAGAATTATATGTGAGTGAAAGTGAAATCGCTCAGTCGTGTCCGACTCTTTGCAACCCCATGGACTATAGCCCACCTGAGTCCTCCCTCCATGGGATTCTCCAGGCAAGAGGACTGGAGTGGGGTGCCATTTTCCTTCTCCAATATTTTTAAAAATATTTTTCTCATTTTGAAATGACAATCGTGTGTTAAGTTTGTGATCATCAAAACACAGTAAATGTTATCTTTTTTTAAAAAAAAAAAGGGGGGGGCCAAGTCCAGAATTTCACTATACTTAAAGCAGCGTGATTCCCAGACGTTTTGGCGGGAATGTGATGGTTTCTGTTTTCCACGGAAGTGATGCTTTGTGGCTTTTGGCACGCTCACCCCTTCGGTGACAGGTCGATGCGGGCCGTTTTCGTGGCCGTGGCATGGTGGCCGTGGGAGCCCCCCCGCGGTGTTCTCTGAGCTCTCCTGGGGAGCGGGCTGCAGTCCTAGCAGCCCGTTGTGCCCGTGCTTCCTCCCGCTGTGCTGTTAAGCCGGGCACCCCAGCGCGGGGTCCGTTCTTTCACCTGCAGCGCCTCCGGTTTTCCGGGCGAGCAGGCTGCCCCTCGCCGCCCCGCCCCGGCCCCGCAGTGCGCGCCGCAGTTGCTCCAGGCTTGCTTTCTCGCGCCGCTGCCGACTTGGTGAAGCCTAGAGGCTGGTGGCTCTGTTAGGCCGCCCTTTGATTAGGGCTTCTCTGACGTTTTCTCGTTAGGTTTGGGTTATGCTTTTTGGGGGTGGTGTTGTGATTTTTGTGTCCTGAGGTGAACTTGATCTTCTGGTTAAGGTGTGTGTTCTCTTCAGGGCATGTTGCTTTTCCTTTTGTAACTAATGAGCATTTCCTGGGGACATTCTTTAACATTCTGTAACATTCTGTTTCTCAAGGTCTCCCAGGGGCCAGCCCGGCTTTGCCGGGTGAAGATTCTTGCTTGAATCTCTGCATCATCATAACCCTTGCAAGAGCGCTTTTCTTCCTCCACGGAACTTTCTGTGTTTACTGGGTCTGCTCGATGTGCCTCCCCGTTTAGGCACACGTTTGTTTTCCACGCGGGCTCATGCTGTCCGTGTGTTTGTGAGGGGTTGTGGTCCGTTGCCGTCACTGTTGCCCCTGACCTGAGCAGGCTTCGGCCCGGACACGTGCCGGTTGCGAGAGCAGCAGGCTGAGTTGTCGTTGATCTTTCAGAACGGCCTGTCCGGGTGCTCAGGCTGGGCTGGAGGGGAGGCGGCCTGTGGCAGAGAGCCCCCGAGCAGACTGCGTATGTGCCTCCCCGTTTAGGCACACGTTTGTTTTCCACGCGGGCTCATGCTGTCCGTGTGTTTGTGAGGGGTTGTGGTCCGTTGCCGGCACTGTTGCCCCTGAGCTGAGCAGGCTTCGGCCCGGACACGTGCCGGTTGCGAGAGCAGCAGGCTGAGTGTCGTTGATCTTTCAGAACGGCCTGCCCGGGTGCTCAGGCTGGGCTGGAGGGGAGGCGGCCTGTGGCAGAGAGCCCCCGAGCAGACTGCAGGCCGGGCCTCCAGCAGGGGCCGGGGCGGGGCAGGTCGGGTAAGGAGACGACAAGCGCCAGGCGGCAGGGGACAGCGCTCCGCTGGGCGCCGTGGGCTCGACCCGCTGGCAGACTGTGACCCTCTCCACCCAGAAGGCTGGCAGAGTGCGCTGCCCGCTGTTAGACGTGGCGCCTGTTGGGACTGGCACGGCAGGTGTCTGTCGCCTTCCCACGACCGGCCAGTCTCCTCGTTGGATTCTCCGTTCACCCCCGCCGCCCGCTGCCGGCATCCGCATCTGCCCACAGGCTGGAGGGGCCGCGTAGCCGCAGCCACGGCCCTGCCTCTGAGTCTTGTGTGGTCCTCGTCCGAGCTGTTGCCGCACACCTGCCCTGTGTTCGGGCACGGGCGACAGGTGTGGGCGGCACCACGTCTAGGGCGCTCGCGGCCCTCGGGGCGCCTTTGCAGCCTGATGCGGGGGTGCGCGAGGCTAGGCCAGGCGGTGCTGCGCCGCTGCGGCTCGTTCACAGCGGCTGACACGTGGCACACGCTGACGGGAGGCTGCGGATGGCAGAATTGGGGCTTGGGGGCCAGGCCCAGGTTCCAGGTAGGAATCTCTGCGTGCTGGCCATTCAGCCTTGGGTTTTCAATCTGTTGAAGTGGGAACCTGCGTACTGCGAGGCGCTGGGCGCAGCCCCACTCCAGTACACACCGCAGGCGCTCTGGATTCCCCGGCTTTATCTTGTGACTTATGCATCTGCGTTTCCGGTCTCCCCACCTCCAGCCAGGGCTTGCCTTCACGTCCCCTGCTCTGCTGGTGCCCGTGACCTTACTGACGAGGGCGGTTCCCTTGCAGATGTCCAACATCACGGTCACGTACAGAGACGGCCGCGTGGCCCAACTGGAGCAGGTGTACATCCGGGGCAGCAAGATCCGCTTCCTGATTCTGCCCGACATGCTGAAAAATGCGCCCATGTTGAAGAGCATGAAGAACAAAAACCAGGGCTCGGGCGCCGGCCGGGGCAAGGCAGCCATCCTGAAGGCCCAGGGTAGGTGTTGTGGGCACGGGACTGTGCCGGGCGGGCGAGCCGGGGCCTGATAGGGAGGCCCTGTGACCGTGCAGCCAGCTCCACACCGCTGCCCCGCAGTCTGGGGCTCCCCAGGCCCCGCCTTCTCTGTCTTGCCTCACTCGCCCCCACTCAGGACGTGCGCGAGATCCGCAGCGGCTCCTTAGAAGGACAGGCTCAGATGAGAGTGGATGCGTCTGCTGTGGCGACTGCGGGGAGCCTGCCCCGCTCTGCCTGCTGAGCGAGGCGCGGGCCCTGAAGGGCTGGGGTGGTGGTCCCTGTGTGGCTGGGGTGTCTCCTGATGCCCAGTGTGAGCGAGAGCTGGTGTGGGGAGGGGCGCTCTCAGATTGGAAGTCAGCCGTCTGGAGCCATCTTTTACCCGTTAAAGGAGGCTGAACGGATTTTCCTCTACTACGTTCCAGAAGTGGGACGTGGTCTTCCCAGTGGCGTGGCCTGATCTTTTTCCCTGGGTAGCCCACTCGGTGTTCTGTTCTGGGTCAGGGTCCTGAAGAGCTCTGCCGTGTTGATGAGCTAGGACACGAGTGCGTCGTTAGGAGCAGTCTGAGTATCGATAAAGAGCCGGAAGGCCCCTGGGTGCTCCTCAGGCCGGTAACTGCAGCAGGCCTATCCCACTTCGGGGGGCCTTGGAGCTCTGAGGGGCCTTTCAGATGCCCTCCAGAAAAGCCGGTCAGAGAGCCTCCTCGCCCCTCGCGGCGGGGGCTGGAGCCCTGGCCCTCCGTCCGAGGGAAGGTGCGGAGGCTGAGCTGCAGCCGCTGCTCCGCTTCCTCTGGGCCGCCCTCCCGTCTCTGTCGGGGCCCTAGGAGGCCGTGCCCCCAGCAGGCGGCCAGGTTCTCACGGCCTGCCCTCCCTCCTGGGTCAGCTCCAGGCTCTGAGAGGAGAGTCCAGAGGCCGGCAGGGTATCTTCCCTTCTTCAAAGCCACTGGTCCCCTTTTCGGACCTGAGTCTCAGAGAACAGCGGTCTTCATCGAGGGGTGGTTTGGGGTTTTCATCTGTGGTTCCGCGGCCCCCGTTCAGAAACATTTCACACATGCAGAACAGCTCAGAGAACAAGATCCCTCACCCAGATTTAATAGACGTTAACCCTTAGCGTCTGCTGCGGAATTTCACGTGTGGATTAAACACGTCTGCGGTGTTTTGTCTGCTCGCCCTGGGGCAGCTCTGAGAATTTCTCTTTTCTCTGGTTCCCAGGCGGGCCCCCCAAACCACCTTCACCGCAAGGCCCTGCCCCCAGCTTCTGGTGGGGCAGTGCTGGGCCAGGAGACAGGTTCAGGGCGTCCTCTCCAGCCCTGCCTGGGCACCCGCCCCTCCCGGGGGCCCTTTCCCTGTGAGGTGTGGCGGGCGGGCCTGCTGCCGGACTGGGGGCCTTCAGGCCCCTCGTGGCCAGCGTCCAGGGCTCTGGCTCCTCTGTGATGAGGATCCGCATTGACCTGCCTCGTCTTTTCTCTCCCCTACTTTTCAGTGGCCGCGAGAGGGAGAGGACGCGGAATGGGACGTGGAAACATCTTCCAGAAGCGAAGATAGATTTTATCTGTTGGACAGAACTTTGCTCTTTTTTTTTTTTTTCCTTGCAGGTTATCTGGGTCGGGGTGCGTGCCTGTGTATATGTTCTAGGTTATCTGTTGACATCATTTTCTTTAGATGGTGGGTAAAATGTTAAAACTAAATAAATATGGAGGTTTTTTCTTTTTGAGAATCTGAGGACTGTGTTCCTTTTGTGGTTTTTTCGTTGTGTTTGCTTGGCCGCAGCTTCAGCTTCGGCTCCCTGGGAGATGTGCCGGGGAAGCGCCAGTTTGACGTAGTGCAGTTATTGATGAGCGCGGGGGCTGCCGCCCCAGCTGGCACTGGCTAAGCACTTGGAGGGGCTCCGAGGGTGCACGGGTTCCCTTGCTGGCACACGGTCACGCACGCGGCAGCCTCTTCAGGAGCACTGTCGGCTCAGCTTAAACAACGGGACGCACAGGTCCCGCCAGTGACCCTTGCAGCCCGCAAGCCCCAGTGACTCAGCATCTAGCAGAAGTAATCTCATACGAGAAGGCCATGCAGAGAGCCCTGGGGCTCCTGCCGGCCTGGCTTCATAAGCAGGTCTGCGCCGACCCGGGGCACAGGTTCCTGTGTGTTTCTCAGAGCGCTCGGCGTGGACTGGCACAGCGGTGGCCGCTTACGCAGAGACGGGGTGTGCGATGCCTGTAGCTGACGGCAGCCCCGAACTGAGAAAGCAGCATGGAGAGGTCGGACGCCGGAGCGGGGCCGGCAGGGGCCCTGTGTAGGGTGAGCTGCGGCAGAAACTGGAGGCGAGGGGTCGGTCGCCAGCCCTAGAATGGTGCCGGCCGGCCGGATGGCCCGGTGCTGGGGGAGGGGGAGGTCCCTAGCGAGCTTCCACGCCGAAGTCGCAGCACGGCCACGCGGTGGTGGCCCTCGGCTCAGCCCAGCACGCGGGCCAGTTCCCAGGACCATCCCCCCGAGCTCCTCCCACAGGTTCAACGAAGGGCGGCTGGGGCCGGCTTCCGGTGAGCTCCCTGCGGAAGGAGGTAGTTTGCTTTCGATGCGACCCAGAGTTCATCTGTTTCTGAAAAGGAACGGGCCCGCTGAGATGCGTGCAGAGACGACCAGAGCTCCCGCAGCGCCTCCCCTGGAGATGGGGGCTCGGGAACCTGTTTTGAGCCGTGCCCTTGCCGCCCCCACTCAGCGATTCCGGTTCAGCCTGTCAAGTCCGTGTTCTGACCCTGGTCTAGAGAGTCTTGTTTTATGTGAGCGTTAACTTTTTGGCTGTGCCCCATGGTTTGTGGGACCTTGGTTCCCTGAGCAGGGATCGAACCTGGGCCCTCGGCAGCTGAGGCCCAACCACTGGACTGCTGGGGAGTTCCCTGGAAGCTTTATAAAACAATAAAGTTGCCCTAAAACAGCTTCATAGACAGTTTTGTGTCCCGTACTTGAGGGAAAAAGATCAGTTATTCACACTGAAAGGGCAGGTGGCTCTGGGAGGTTTGTTGCGCCGCCTCTCCCCCAGCCCTCTCAGCTCCGGGCTGCTTGTCCATATTTGCTTCTGTGTCTCCATTTAAGCCTGTTTGTGTGGCTACTCCTTGACGTTTCGTTTCAGGTGTTTATCTTGCAGCTTCTCCGTCCTGCCTGCCGACGTGGCCTCCCCGTGGCCCGTCTCCCTGATACTGTAATTCTGACTCGATCATGGTCGGTGTCTCTGTTATTAGGGATTAGGGCCGGGTGTTTGATTGCAGCCGAGCCAGGTGGTAGATGGGATCACTTTCATCCAGAACTTTCTCTTTCCTAGAATTAATAATCCTCTTGTTGGGTTGGCCAGGAGGTTTGTTTGGGTTTTTCCGTGATGAATGAACCTTTTGGCCGACCCAGGACAGTCTTCCTTGCTCTGTTTTCTGTCTGCTTGTTGCTAGTCCAACCCCAGACTTGTCTAAAGACGTTAATCCCTCCTGTCTGGTCAGTTGCTTCTTCGTGGACCGGCTTTCCTTTGTGCTTAAGGCCTTGCTGTTACGGGCTTTCCTCTGGAGGTCTCCTGTGGTTTGTAACTGCTTCCTCCCACCTCTGCTGTAGAAGGGGTACCTGTCGAAAACGGCTTCTCCTCGCATACTCCGCTGAGGGTGAGATTCCAGGCGGGAGGTCGCTTATTGAAGGCATTGTTACCTTCCCATGGGGTATCCTGTGCTGCAGGGGAGAAGTCCGGGGCTGTTCTGAGCACTGACCTGTGTATGAAACCGTCTCTCCCGGCTCCGGGATTCACACCAACGTGCCCCAGCCAGGGTCTGTGGGTGCGTCGCGCTGGGCTCTTGGTGAATGAGCCTTTTCAGAGGGGACCGTCATCTTTCGTTTCTGGGAAACGTTCTTGAATCACTTGTTAATGATTTCCTTCCTTCGGTTTTCTGGGTCTTCTTTCTGGGGTTCCTGTTACTCGGATGTCGGGTCTCAGGACTTGGCCCGCTGTACTTCTTTCTCTCCCTGCCTCCCCTAACCCCGCGTTGCTCTTTTGGTCTCCTTTGTAGATTTCTCCAGGTTGATTCTCAGAAGGTCCCTTTTTTTTTTTCCTTTTTTTTTGTGTGGATTAATAGGACCTCCAGCCTTCCCTGGGGGTCTGGTAGTTAAGACTGCATATTCCCACTGCAGGGGAATTCGAGTTTGATCCCTGGTCAAAGAACTAAGATCCCACATCCTGCACAACCCTCAAAAGTTAAAATACATTAAAAAAATTTTTAATAGAAAATTGCAGTTTAAGAAAAACAGGAAGGTTGGAAGCAGCCGGCATGGTAAAGAAGACGCCGGTCCAAGGGCGGTGTCGTGGAGGGACAACCGGACCACGGCTTTTCCTGCTTCTGGCCAAGATGGAAACTTACCCTCGTGCCTTAAAAAAAAAAAAAAAAAAAAAAACTCGAGGCATTGAAGGAGAGTAACCCCCGAGAGCTGGGAAACACACGAGGTGGCCTTACCGCCTGGTGAGAGCTTCCAGGCTGTGGCACTGAGGGGAGCTGCAGCCTGCCCGGGTTGAGGAGCCGGGTGAGAGTCCAGAGACCCCGAGGCAGCTCAGGTTCAGAGGAGAGAGCAGCCGGGGGCTGCAGAGGCTCCTCTCAAATACCGAGGAGACGGGCCAGGGAGGAAGCCACGGGGAAGGCGCGGCGCCACAGACGCGGGACGGTCCCCGCTCCCGCCGGCCTGGGGAGGAGCCGACCCGCACGGCCGCAGGCGCCTGTTAGACCAGGAGTGCTGCTTTAGGGGCGACACTGCCCAAGCGCAGGGCCGTGCCACGCTGCGCGGGGTCACCCGAGGAAGCCCCAGGTGGGTCAAGGGCAGGAGGGGAGGGGAGGCATGACCCAGGGCCTGAGTGTGGGCTCCACGGGGGAAGCAGGGGTGAGGCAAGGCAGGCCGGTTTGAGGACACCTGGAATTGGATGATTTGAACGGAGCAGAGGGCTCCGGGCTATAGGGGTGGCCTCCAGTTGCATGGTACCTGGCACGGCAGGTGACGGCTTTGACGGGTGAGTTAAGTAAAGGTGGTTGGTTTGACCTGGGTTAGTTTGTCTGTGAAAGCTGTGCTGTGCGAGCACGCTGTTGACTATCTAGGGCTTAACTGGCTCTAGGAGGGGCAGCCTGTAGCAAGGCTCTAAGGTTTTAACATTTTTGAAATACTCAGTAAAAGACATTTAAACATGAATAATACAAAAATATGATGTATTTTTAAGACAAGTATCCAGGAAAGTCTTGCCTCATAAATGACCTTTGAGCCCTAGATTGAACATTGCTGTGGACCCAGCTAACAAATCATAAAAACGGGACTTGAAAGGATCAAGCTGTGTCTAGGTCAATTAACTGTATTCTCCAGCAAAGCCCCAAAAGGTTTATAGGAACGTAAGAGTGTCTAGCACGTTACAAAGTAAAATTCGCAGTGTCTGGCATCCACTCAAGGGTCACCAGCCACGCAGAGCCAGGAAAGCGCAGCCCGTAACGAGCATCATCAGAGCCGATGGCGACTGACGCCCATGTCAGGAGGAGCAGGGAAGGCAGTTAGCACGGCCGTCCGCGCTCTTTCATGCATTCACAAAGTTAAAAGACATGGAAGGTCTGTAAAGAAGGACAAGAGGGGTGTAGTGGGAGGAGAAAGAAGGAAAAGAAGCAATTTCTCATTGAACTTAAGATACCATGGTAGATGAGGCATTGCAGAAGAAGAGGTGAGTGAGTGTTAGGGCAGAGCTCTAGAAGCTCAGCTGGCAAAGAGCCCGCCTGCAACGCAGGAGACCCTGGCCCCATCCCTGGGTGGGGAAGATCCCCTGGAGAAGGGCGGGGCAACCCAGTCCAGTCGGCTTGCCTGGAAATTCCATGGACAGAGGAGCCTGGTGGGCTACGTCCACAGGGCCGAAGAGTCGGACACGACTGAGCCGCTAAGCACAGCTCCCGTTGTAGAAACTGTACGAGATGGAACACACAGAGAAAAGGGTTTGAAGGGCCTTTCCGTGGTGCCCGCTGGTTAAGAATTCTGCCTGCCAGTGCAGGGAACACAGACGGGCTCAATCCCTGGTCCCGGGACTAGGGTCCCGCTTCCCGAGGGGCAGCTGAGCCCCTGCAGCTGCTGCAGCCTCCACACCCTAGAGCGCACGCTCCGCACCTAGAGAAAGCCCACACGCAGGAGCGGAGCACTTCAGAGACCGCACGGCCAGAAACAGGTGTGCGGAAAAGAACTGCGGGGAAATTGCAGGCTTCCTAATACAGGGCTAGTTGGACTCTCCGAAGGAGAGGTGATGAGAGAGACAGAAAAAGTGAAGAAATAATGGCCCCTAACTGGATGAAAACTAAACCCACAGATCCCAGAAGCCAAATGAGCGCCAAGCACAAGAAACTGAGATCCAGGCATGCACCATCACTCAAAGCCAGCGACGAAGAGAAAATAAAAAACAAACTGCTAGAGAAGAAAAGAAATGTTACAATCAGAAGAACAAAGCCAAGGATGGCATTTCTCACTGGGGACCATACAGATACAAAGATCGTGAAACAGCATCTTCAGAGTATTGACAGAAGCCGTCAATCTGGAGCTCAGTACTTAGAGGAATAACTTTTTAAGACGAAGGCAAAATACATCATTTTCGGACATTCGAAGGCTGAAAAAAATCAGGAGGCCTGCTATACAAGAAGCATTAAAGGATACTCCTCTAGCAAAAGGGAAATTACAGCACGTGGAACTCTGGATATACACAAAGAAGTGAAGATCTCTGTACTTCACCGTCTCCCTGAGCGTGCTCAAACTCGCGTCCATGGAGTCAGTGACGCCATCCAGCCATCCCATCCTCCTGACGTGTGAATGTAAAATGCATGACAATATCAGCATAAAGGCTGAGAGGAAAACACTACATACTATTGTAAATTTGTTGCGTGCTGCGATTCATGGGGTCGCAAAGAGTCGGACACGACTGAGCGACGCGACTGAACTGAACTGATTGTAAATTTCTTATATTAGAAATGCCGTATTACTTGAAGTCTGATAATTTTAAAATGTATAATGTAAACCCCAGAGCAACACTAACAGAACAGAATTAAGGCAACACTCCAATCTGCAACAGCTGGTGTATGGATGGATAAAGAAAAGAGGCATATCCATACAATAAGAGTGTTACTTAACCTTAAAAAAATGAGTCACTGGCACATGCTATACCATGGATGGGTTTTGAAGACAAGGTGAGTGAAAGAGGACGCAAAATGTGATTCCATACACGTGAAATGCCCAGCATAGGCAAGCTCATAGGAACAAAGCAGGTTAGTGGTGTTTGGTTTTTTTTTTTTTTTAATAGCACTAAACACCTGTATTAGGAAAAAAGGAAGGTCTTGGGTCAATGAGCTCAGCTGTATCAATCTCAGACAAGAAAATATCATTGAAGAATGTAGAAGAATTCCCTGGCGGTCCAGTGGTTAGGACTCAGCACTTTGACTGCCGTGCACCCGGGTCCAATCCCTGGTCAGGGGACAAGATCTTGCAAGCCTCTCGGTACAGCGAGAATAAAAGAGAAGGTTATGAACACCTTCATGTCGAATTCCACAGCTTAGATGAAATGGACTAATTCCTGGGAAGATTGAAAATGCAAAAACTCCCTCTGAGAAGTAACAGCTAACCCGAATACCCGTACTTCTCTTAAATTAAAATTGTAGTTGAAAACATTCCCACAAAGAAAACTTCAGGCTTATGAGCCTTCCCTGAGGAAATCTGCCAAATATTTAAGGAAGAGATAATATCAATTATCAGTTGTTTGGGAATGCTTCCCAGGTGGCTCAGTGGTAAAGAATCCGCCTGCAATGCAAGAGAGTCCGTCCCTGGGTCAGGAAGATCCCCTGGAGGAGAAAATAGCATACCACTCCAGCATTCTTGCCTAGAGAATCCCGTGGACAGAAGCCTGGCGGGCTGCAGTCCATGGGGTCACAAAGAGCTGGACACGGCTGAGCCTGCACGAGCGCGCTATCAGTTCCACAGACGCCCCCGCACTCGTCTCCCCAGCATCAGGCTGTTTTCCAGTGAGCTGGCTCTTCGCATCAGGTGGTCAAAGTATTGGAGTGTCAGCTTCAACATCTGTCCTTCCAATGAATATTCAGGGTTGATTTCCTTTGGAATGGACTGGCTGGATCTCCTTGCTGTCCAAGGACTCTCAAGAGTCTTCTCCAACCGCAGTTCAAAGCATCCGTTCCTCGGCGCTCAGGGTGCTCCCTGGCCCACCTCTCGCATCTGTACGTGACCACTGGGAAAACCCTAACTGACTCTACAGACCTTTGTCAGCAAAGTGACGTCTCTGCTTTTTAAATACGCTGTGTAGGTTTGTCGCAGCTTTTCTTCCAAGGAGGAATCGTTTTTAATTAAAGCATTCTATCTGGGTTCACACGTCCTCCCTTCCAGGACAGAAGTTCCCGAGCATTGGTCACCACGGTCCTGCAGAGGACAGGCGTGTTTTCTTCGGCATTCCTCTTGATGCTTTCAACATGCTGGCGTGACCCGAGAAGCGGAGGCCGGAGAGACGAGGCTTCTGCAGCCGTCTGCCAGCTTGCCAGAAGCGGGCACGGACCCCACCCGCCCGAGTGGGGCTCAGTAGGAGCAGCATTGTCAGTGCTTCCGGGCTACTCCTCACCAGTCCCTTTCCATCCCAGGAGAGGCCGAGCCTGGCTCCCCACTGCCCCCCCGGCCCCCGCCCTGTCTTGCACGCGCGGAGACAGAGGCCCAGGGAGGTCCCAGCTGGCCTCGCTGCAGCAGGGCCGTCAGGTGGCTGAACGGCCTCCGGCTTGCTGGGGCGCCCCTGGCGGGAATTTGGGTGACTCCCCGGCCCCCGATGGCTGGGAGACAGGCAGCACGCCAGGCTGAAGCCAGCCGCCTGGCTCACCTCCTGGTTCCCCCCGTTCCTAGCCCTTTGACCTCAGGTCTCTCAACCTCTCGCTGACTCAGTTCGCTCACGTCCTGCAGGTGCAGAGGACGAAGTGGTGTGACGCCGTCGGAACAGTGCTTGGCCCCGGCAGAGCCTGCGGCGTGCTGGCAAATAGATGGCTGGCTCCAGCCTCGCCTCGCCCCGAGGCCTGGGCTCTTGCCATTCCCACCCAAAGAGCCCTGGGTGGAGGCCCCGCTGACCGCTGCAGAGCCTCTGCCCAGAGCCCCCCGCGCGGCACGCCCTCTCCCAGCCTTGCCAGCCTCGCGCCAGCGGGATAAGGGGAGGCTCAGTGAGCCTCGTTCCCAAGATGAGGGGCCGGGCCCTGAGAGGACCACCGTCCGCGGGTGACAGGCGGGACCAGGCCACGGCTGTCCGCCTCTGAGACTGGGCCTCGGAGCGGACCGGCCCCAGCCAGGCCCACCTGGTGCCTCCTCCGCCTGCAGCCGGCGTCCTGGGTGTCCCTGCCCACAGAGGAAGCCTCTCTGGGGTTCGCGAGGGCCCCTCGAAGGGGCTCTGGACACCTGCGTGGGAACAGGGCAGACGCTCAGAGCCGCTTCACACCCCGGCCCAGCCAGGGGCACCGCAGGCATCCATCTGAGACGGAGAGGTTGACCTGCGTCCAAACAGCTCGGCCGGCAGTGCCGGCCACGGTCCTCAGAGCGCCCCGACCAGACCCTCCGCGCGGTTGTGGTCGGCAGGCCCCAGGTCTGTGGCAGACGGGGGCCTGGGGTGGGCAGGGAGGAGGGGCGGGGGAGGCCGCAGACTCACAGCCTGGAGTCTCAGGACGCGGCTCAGCAGCTCGCCCGGCCCGGGACAGCTTGCTCATCCTCCCAGTCCCCGGGGGCCCGAGTCCGCTGTCCCAGAGTGGGGGTCACTGGGCAGGTCCATGTCGTTAAAGGAGGCTGGGGCGGGGCCAGGACCCCACGGCGGAGAGCAGAGAGCTGCACAGAGGGGAGCAGAGGTGGGCCGAACGGGTCCCTTCGTGCCTTGTGGCCCCTCCGGGTAGGGCTCCCCCGGGCGCAGGGAGGCAGGGACCTGACCTCACCGCCTCCTGCCCTACCGGGCCTGACGCTGCCCTGGCCCAAGATGCTGCCGGGCATCCGGCCGCCTACAGGCGTGTGTCACGGTGCCGGCTTGCAGTCCGCCAAGGGCTGGAGCTCTGGGGAGGGTCCACAGGGGCGCTCCGCGAGGAAGGAGACCCCGCCGCCCCTGGCGCTGGCCTGCAGGGGCGCCCTGGACTGGGCATGATAACACCGCTCACCTAGCTTGGTGTTCCTGCCCAGCCCCCAGTGGGGCTGAGCTCCAGCCCCCCACACAGGCCTGGGCGGGCAGCGAAGTACAGGAGGCCTGGAGGGTGGCACCAGAGCTGGTGGGCAGCGCTGTTCACCCCACGGGAGGCGGGCCTCGCCCCGTCCGCACAGTTGTGTGCCTGGCCCAGGGAATCCCGGTTGAGGGGGCTGTTCAGCAGCCTGGGCTCAGGCAGGAGCTCTGCCCTGCTCTGGGTCCCATCCTCCAGGTGCCCAGGCCCTGCCCAGACCCGAGGGCCGGGCCCTGGAGGTCTCCAAGTCCCCGCCCAAGACAGACCTCCCGCTCCGGCCTCCCAGGGAACGCTGTCCAGGGAGCACCCAGGGGAGGTCAGACTGAGTCTGGTCCCTCCCTCCTTCAGGCCCCCCTTCTCACCCCAGGGGCCGGGCTGGTGCCCAGTGGCCCCCGAGGCCCACGGTGGAGAAAGGCTGAGGTGGAGAGGGCGTGGCCCTTTGTGCATGCTGACCACCCCCCCCGCCCCGACTCCGCGTGCTGGCTCCGGGGAGACCTCCGCCCCCATCACCCCGTCCGCCCACGGGCTCGGGGGGCAGGAGCCAGGGCAGCTGGCGGGTCACCTGGTGCAGCAGGCCTGGGGCATGGGCCGTGCAGCCACAGAGCCCCAGGGGGACGCCCGGGCCGGGGCCCCAGGTCCGGGCCCTCGTGGATGGAGGGCGGTGAGGGGTGCTGGCTCAGGCTGGGCAGGAGCGGGCACGGCAGCCCATCGCTGAGCCCCGTGGGCATGGCAGCCCATCACTGAGCCCCGTGAAGCTCAGGGCCAGCCTCGCCAGCCCAAATAGTGTGTGACAGGCCGCGGGTCCCGGGCCAACGGGGATTCCCGACAGGGCCATGGCCTCGCCCGCTGGCAGAGTCTTCCAGAGGCTGTGGGAGAGTCACGGGCGGGGAGGGACTGAGCAAGGGCCCCGCTGCCGCCACCACCCTGGCCACAGGCGGCAGCCTCCGGTCAGGGCGGCCCAGGCCCCTGTGCACGGCCACTTCCTGGGCAAGTGGCCACGGGCAATGCTGCCAAGAGCTCTGAGCCTGTTTCCCCCTTGGTTAAGAGGCGGCCTGGCTGTGAGGATTCTACGCACCTGCGTTTATCAAGGCTGTTCTAAAAACCCACCGTTTGCGGCCTTGCCACACCTCTCACGATGGTTCTCTCTGATTTTTACGCCAACCCAGTGGGGTGGCATTGCTTATCCCGTGGTGCTGGCGGGAGGAGGGGGGGGCGGGGTGACCTGACTCCTCCACGGCCACATGCCACCAAGGGGCAGCCAGGCCGCCAAATCGGGGTGCTGGACCCCGAGCCCACCCGGTCAGTGTTTCCACGTGCCTCCTCGAAGGTCACTGACCGTTTTGGAAGGATGGATGCTCCTGAGGGTGACTGGTGGTCCCCCACCCCGAGGCTTGGGGGCCATGGGGGGAACAGACCCAGGCTAAGCAAGAGGGCCGTGTTGGGGGACGTGGGCTGGGACCTACCCTGTGGGACGCTCCCTGTGTCATAAGCTGGAACTTGAGACAGAGGAGGGTCCCCCACCCCCCGCAGAACCCCTGGGGTCCTGTCATTTGAACCTGGGGCTGGCTGCCTGGGGGCCAAGAGTGGTGGGAGCACCTCCAGGACCCCGCCCGCCAAGACAAGGAACAGCCCCTGCAGGCCCGAGGCCAAGGGCAGCAGACTGGGGGGACAAGGAGGCGCTCCAGGGCCCGGGTGCCAGCGGCCTGTTGCCAGAACGAGCCTGTGCGCACGAGGCCACATGGCCTGACTGGGGGGGACCCCGCGGCAGCGTGGGCCGCTGGGCTGGCTCAGGCTGGGGGTTCCCAGAGGGCGGTGTGGCCCTGGGCATGCCACGCCTGCCCCAGCCTCAGTTTCCCACCCGGTGACACGATCTGGGCGCCACCGCCCGCCTCCCAGGCTGCTGCAGGCTCAGCTGACTGCCGCTGAGGTCATGTTGGTCCAGGGGGCCGGGCCCTGGGCCAGGCAGGGCGCAGAGGGCAGGGCGGACGGCAGCTCCCACGGAGAGGAGCCAGGCTGGGGGGTGCCTGCAGCAAGGGGGCGCCTTGGGCTGGGGGCCGCACGCCCGCCCCTCTCCAGCCCTGAGCCTCCCTCCCGGGCGGGCCCCCTGCGGGCGCCTGGCGTGAGGGGCGCGGACGAGGTGCTGGCAGGTCCTGCCCGAGGACTCCGAGCTCCAGGTGCTGCGGGGGGCAGCGCGGTCAGGGAGGCTGGCCGCGGGGGCCCGCGCCGGGCATGCGCACAGCCGGCCGGCCGGCCGCGGCCGCCCACTGGCTGGCCCCCCCGCCCCCCGCCGCAGCCTGGCTCGCAGCCAGGAGAGGCTGCCCGCTGGGAGCTGGACAGGCTGGTCCGAGGCCCGCGGGGCCCGGCGGGAGGAGGCCCAGACAATGGGCCCTTGTTCCCGGTCCTCAGGCCCTGGGCCAGAGCCTCGGGCGACCCGCCGGCTCCCCACGCACCCTCAGCGCCCCCTGGGACCAGGCCCCTCCAGGGAGCCCCGCTGCCCCCACGCCGCCCCGGGAACCAGGAGCCAGCCAGGTCAGCATGCCCTCCCCCTTTCCCCGTCCAGCGGCCGGCGCCCGTGGACTGGGTCTGGGCCGCCGGGGAGGGAGGCTGTTTGACGGCGCCCCCCGCCCCATCCTGGCCCCCGCCCCCCACTCCTAAGCAGACCCTCGCAGAGGCCCAGCTGGGCAGGACGGGGGCGGCCTGCTTTCCGCAGAGCCGGCACGGAGCCCGCCCCGCCACCCAGCACATTCTTTCACCCAGGCTCTGTGAGCAGCGTGCGTGCACAGTGGCAGCAAGCCCAGGGTCCCCGCAACGGCTCCAGGCCAGTCTCGGGGCGACCGCTGCACCTGGACGCGGCGGCTCAGAGCCGGCTGGGCCCAGGGGAGGGCGCCCCTGTCTCACGCCGGGGCTCACTGTGACAGGGGCCGCAGGTGGCGTCAGGAGCAAGGCCCCTTCCCGCCGCAGGGCAGGATGTCCGGTGGGCCCGCGGGGTGGACTGCAGGCGGCAGGGGCCAGCCCCGCAGGAGAGACCTGCTCCGTCGTGCACTGCTCGGGGAGGCGGTGGGCCCCCGTCCCCAGGGGGAGCGTGTGGACCGGCTCTCTCCCAGCTCTGGGACTCGGTGGATCTCTCAGGGTGTGCTGGATCCCGAAGGTTCCCCACGCGACCCCCTGCCTGGGTCCCAGGGCCGGGCCCACGGCTCAGAAAACGGGTCCAGACGACAGGCGACACCCCGGGGCTGGGTCAGCAGGGCGCCCACGGGCCGCAGTTGCAGGCCAGCCTCACACACGACGCTGGCATGGGGTCCCAGACAGGGACGCTGACCCTCCTGAGGCCACGCATGCAGCAGGCCGGGGGGCCCCGGTCCACCACACTGCCCGGCCCGGGGCGCGGGGCTCACCACAGGGGGAGCGTGTGGACCGGCTCTCTCCCAGCTCTGGGACTCGGTGGATCTCTCAGGGTGTGCTGGATCCCGAAGGTTCCCCACGCGACCCCCTGCCTGGGTCCCAGGGCCGGGCCCACGGCTCAGAAAACGGGTCCAGACGACAGGCGACACCCCGGGGCTGGGTCAGCAGGGCGCCCACGGGCCGCAGTTGCAGGCCAGCCTCACACACGACGCTGGCATGGGGTCCCAGACAGGGACGCTGACCCTCCTGAGGCCACGCATGCAGCAGGCCGGGGGGCCCCGGTCCACCACACTGCCCGGCCCGGGGCGCGGGGCTCACCGCCTCAGGGCACTGCAGGTCCCGGGCCTGGGGCCCAAGCAGGCCGCGGGCAGGCTGAGGAAGGCGGCGATCCTGCAGAGCAGGCCAGTAAGCAGGGCCCCTTCTGGGCCCAAATCCTGCAGCCGCTGAGAGTGGAGGGAGCCAGGGCCGTGGCCTCCCTGCCCTGGACGCCCTCCCAGCCGCTGCCCCTGCCCCAGGCTTGCAGGACCCCTTTTCCCCCTCCCCCCGCAGCGATGGGCCAGCTGTCCAGGGCAGGTAGAGTCTACGTGAACAGAGTCAGTGCGTCGGGGGCCTCAGGGAGGTGATTTGTGGGTCTGGGAACCCTTAGACTGGTTCCCTGGAGGTGAAAACGTTCTGAGACCCCCACGGTTCTGGGATTGGGCTTGTCTTGGGGGGCTCCTCTGATGACCCCCTGTGACCCTGCCCGCCAGCATTCCCTCGGGCCCCCCGCCTCTGCCCACCTAGGCCGCAGCTCTGCGCTACGGCTGCAGTCAGACCCTTCCTGTCGGGGCGGCACTCGCTCAGACGGGTGGTCCCCGCTCCTGTTCCCTCACTCTAGAGAGGGCCGCCAGCCCCATCTTCCCAGGCCCGCTGCAGAGCGCAGGGACCACCCCGCCTGTGCCCTCAGCCCCTGCCCAGCCCGCCCACTGCTCAAGCAGCCTCAGGCCTCGGCCCGACAGCCTCCTCCCGGGGGCCCTGGCCTCCCGCCCCTCCCAGCCGGAGCCAGCTCCACGGCACCCCTGGGCTTGACCCCCTCGGTGGAGATCAAACGTCCTCACGGCCGTGGGGTGGCAGAGACAGGCTGCAAGCCTCAGACTCTCCTCTGGCCTCCACGGCCTCCGCCGCCCACCAGCCCCCCTGTCCAGCCTCACGCACATCCCCCATCAGGTCCCCGGCCTGCCCTGTCCTTCCCGACCCCTACCCCCCTGCCCTCCTCCTCCTGTTATCCCTCTGCGCCCGGCGTGCTGTCCTTTAGGGGGTCCGTTTACAGGACGCGACAGGCACAACCAGGATGGGCCTCCAGACCTCAGGCGCCTCTGCCCACCACAAGCCAGAGAGTAATGTGCTCTCTGCGTAAAGCCCAGGAGGGCACGGGAAGCCAGGCCCCAGTGCCCGAGGGCCGTAACTGCAGAGGCCCTGTTGGCCGTGGGACAGGGCGGGCCCCCACCCCGGGACACCCAGCTAAAATGCCCAGCCAGTGCGTCTTGGGCTCCTTGCCAGATGGAGATCCGGGCCCTGGATGATTCATGATGGTCTGTTTGCACTTCACACACGGTTCAAGTGGGAGATGCCAGCTAGGGAGGGTCCAGAAGAAGCTGGGGCTGGCCCAGACAGGGTCCCAGGGACCCCAGCCTGCCTTCTGCAGGTGTGGACAGCTCCCCCGAAAGGGCCAGCCCCAGCCCCCCGCCTGCGGAGCCCAGAGGGGCAGGCTGCGGCCTCGGCTGGCCCCGATTTGCTCTGCGGCCCTAGGCTTGCAGCTCTTCTCCAAGCCTCCGTCTTCCCGAGCATGTCCACCTGCAGACCAGGCCGATCTCAGCGCACGGGGCGGGGTGGGCGGCGGCAGCCGCAGGGCACCGGGACAGCGGGCGCAGAGCGGGCAGGAGGCCTGGCGCCCGGCGCCCCGCCCCGGCCCCGCCCCGGCCTCGCTCATGCCGGGCTGCGCCGCGTGCGGGGCGCGCGATCCGAGGCTGCGCGCCCTGGCCGGGCGGAGCGGGGCGGGGAAGGAGGAGGGCCCCTGCGGGGTTCCCGGAGATCCCACGCTCGGCTTGGGGGTGTCGCTGGAGGAGGCCGTCGGCCCGCGCGCGTCCTGGCTCGAGCTGTGTCGCCAGGGACTGGAGTCGCCGGAGGGGAGGTGGCGCTGGGCGTCTCCAAAGCCTCGGGCACCCCGGGCTGACCGGGGATCGGTCGAGCCCCTGCGGGGTTCCCGGAGATCCCACGCTCGGCTTGGGGGTGTCGCTGGAGGAGGCCGTCGGCCCGCGCGCGTCCTGGCTCGAGCTGTGTCGCCAGGGACTGGAGTCGCCGGAGGGGAGGTGGCGCTGGGCGTCTCCAAAGCCTCGGGCACCCCGGGCTGACCGGGGATCGGTCGTTCTGGCGACGAAAGGAAGGAGACTGGGCTGGGGGTCAGGGCGGGGCGCGGGGCGGCTTCAGGCGGTGCCGGTGCCGGTGCCGGTTCTCAGAGCCTCCCCGCAGCCCCGCGCCGCAGCGCACCTGTAGGACCTGACCTTTTCACTCTTTGCGGACTCCCCTGCCTCGACAAATATCTACCCGCCCTCCCTCCTCGGCTGGCAGAGCTGGGCGAGCCCGGGGCCTTGGGGGTGCTGGTTAGCCATCTCCCCCCAGCCCTGGGCTGGCTGGCAGCACCTGCCTGCCTTCAGCCTTCCTCCCAGGCAGAAGTGGGGGGTCTGTGTGCCTGGCTGGTCAGGCAGCGGGGGTGGCAGGGGGCGGTGGTTGGTGCCGTGCTCCTCCAGGGGCTGCTCGCTGCAGGGGTCTTCCTTGGGGGCCGCTCCCCCTTGTAGCTCCTCCCCGCAGCCCCTTCACATCCCAGCGCAGGGGAATTTGGCTCCAGAGCCCCGACTCCCGCAGGGAGGGTGTGTGTCCAGCCTGGGAGGGGCCCAGGGACAGTGATGGGGGGGGACGGGCCCGCGGTGAGGGGAGGCAGGCTTCGGCTCCTCTGCAGGGTTAAGCACCGCTCCCCCGCCCGCAGGAGTAGGTCTCAGAGGACCGTGCAGGGCTCTCTGGTCCCAGGGGCTGAGCCCCGGAGACGAGGCAGGGGCCGGCCCCCAGCCACCGTTCCGCCGCCCGCGTTGGCCTTGTTCCTATCCTGGCCCCTTCTTTCCTGCTGTCGGACGGCTGTACCCAGACGCCCTCCCCCCAGCTCTGTAGCCGGCTTTGTCCCCGGGCCACCTTGGCGCCACAGGTTTCCTCCTTGGCAAACCTGCAGGCCGGCCGGCCGGCCCTCCTCCGGGGCCAAGTTGACGGCACACTGAAGTGACGAGGTGGGGGCCCGGGTTAGAGCCTTCAGCAGCGGCCCCGCGGTCCCAGGGGCCTTGCAGACCCCTTCCCAGAGCCGGAGGCCTGGTAACCCACACACTCCATGCTGCGCCCCATCCCAGGACCGGAGCCAGAGCTGGGATGCCTCCCAGGTCCTGACCGTATCCTTCCAGAGGCTGAGCCAGACCTGGATCCCGCCGGCTCCCCACGCACCCTCAGCGCCCCCTGGGACCAGGCCCCTCCAGGGAGCCCCGCTGCCCCCACGCCGCCCCGGGAACCAGGAGCCAGCCAGGTCAGCATGCCCTCCCCCTTTCCCCGTCCAGCGGCCGGCGCCCGTGGACTGGGTCTGGGCCGCCGGGGAGGGAGGCTGTTTGACGGCGCCCCCCGCCCCATCCTGGCCCCCGCCCCCCACTCCTAAGCAGACCCTCGCAGAGGCCCAGCTGGGCAGGACGGGGGCGGCCTGCTTTCCGCAGAGCCGGCACGGAGCCCGCCCCGCCACCCAGCACATTCTTTCACCCAGGCTCTGTGAGCAGCGTGCGTGCACAGTGGCAGCAAGCCCAGGGTCCCCGCAACGGCTCCAGGCCAGTCTCGGGGCGACCGCTGCACCTGGACGCGGCGGCTCAGAGCCGGCTGGGCCCAGGGGAGGGCGCCCCTGTCTCACGCCGGGGCTCACTGTGACAGGGGCCGCAGGTGGCGTCAGGAGCAAGGCCCCTTCCCGCCGCAGGGCAGGATGTCCGGTGGGCCCGCGGGGTGGACTGCAGGCGGCAGGGGCCAGCCCCGCAGGAGAGACCTGCTCCGTCGTGCACTGCTCGGGGAGGCGGTGGGCCCCCGTCCCCAGGGGGAGCGTGTGGACCGGCTCTCTCCCAGCTCTGGGACTCGGTGGATCTCTCAGGGTGTGCTGGATCCCGAAGGTTCCCCACGCGACCCCCTGCCTGGGTCCCAGGGCCGGGCCCACGGCTCAGAAAACGGGTCCAGACGACAGGCGACACCCCGGGGCTGGGTCAGCAGGGCGCCCACGGGCCGCAGTTGCAGGCCAGCCTCACACACGACGCTGGCATGGGGTCCCAGACAGGGACGCTGACCCTCCTGAGGCCACGCATGCAGCAGGCCGGGGGGCCCCGGTCCACCACACTGCCCGGCCCGGGGCGCGGGGCTCACCGCCTCAGGGCACTGCAGGTCCCGGGCCTGGGGCCCAAGCAGGCCGCGGGCAGGCTGAGGAAGGCGGCGATCCTGCAGAGCAGGCCAGTAAGCAGGGCCCCTTCTGGGCCCAAATCTTGCAGCCGCTGAGAGTGGAGGGAGCCAGGGCCGTGGCCTCCCTGCCCTGGACGCCCTCCCAGCCGCTGCCCCTGCCCCAGGCTTGCAGGACCCCTTTTCCCCCTCCCCCCGCAGCGATGGGCCAGCTGTCCAGGGCAGGTAGAGTCTACGTGAACAGAGTCAGTGCGTCGGGGGCCTCAGGGAGGTGATTTGTGGGTCTGGGAACCCTTAGACTGGTTCCCTGGAGATGAAAACGTTCTGAGACCCCCACGGTTCTGGGATTGGGCTTGTCTTGGGGGGCTCCTCTGATGACCCCCTGTGACCCTGCCCGCCAGCATTCCCTCGGGCCCCCCGCCTCTGCCCACCTAGGCCGCAGCTCTGCGCTACGGCTGCAGTCAGACCCTTCCTGTCGGGGCGGCACTCACTCAGACGGGTGGTCCCCGCTCCTGTTCCCTCACTCTAGAGAGGGCCGCCAGCCCCATCTTCCCAGGCCCGCTGCAGAGCGCAGGGACCACCCCGCCTGTGCCCTCAGCCCCTGCCCAGCCCGCCCACTGCTCAAGCAGCCTCAGGCCTCGGCCCGACAGCCTCCTCCCGGGGGCCCTGGCCTCCCGCCCCTCCCAGCCGGAGCCAGCTCCACGGCACCCCTGGGCTTGACCCCCTCGGTGGAGATCAAACGTCCTCACGGCCGTGGGGTGGCAGAGACAGGCTGCAAGCCTCAGACTCTCCTCTGGCCTCCACGGCCTCCGCCGCCCACCAGCCCCCCTGTCCAGCCTCACGCACATCCCCCATCAGGTCCCCGGCCTGCCCTGTCCTTCCCGACCCCTACCCCCCTGCCCTCCTCCTCCTGTTATCCCTCTGCGCCCGGCGTGCTGTCCTTTAGGGGGTCCGTTTACAGGACGCGACAGGCACAACCAGGATGGGCCTCCAGACCTCAGGCGCCTCTGCCCACCACAAGCCAGAGAGTAATGTGCTCTCTGCGTAAAGCCCAGGAGGGCACGGGAAGCCAGGCCCCAGTGCCCGAGGGCCGTAACTGCAGAGGCCCTGTTGGCCGTGGGACAGGGCGGGCCCCCACCCCGGGACACCCAGCTAAAATGCCCAGCCAGTGCGTCTTGGGCTCCTTGCCAGATGGAGATCCGGGCCCTGGATGATTCATGATGGTCTGTTTGCACTTCACACACGGTTCAAGTGGGAGATGCCAGCTAGGGAGGGTCCAGAAGAAGCTGGGGCTGGCCCAGACAGGGTCCCAGGGACCCCAGCCTGCCTTCTGCAGGTGTGGACAGCTCCCCCGAAAGGGCCAGCCCCAGCCCCCCGCCTGCGGAGCCCAGAGGGGCAGGCTGCGGCCTCGGCTGGCCCCGATTTGCTCTGCGGCCCTAGGCTTGCAGCTCTTCTCCAAGCCTCCGTCTTCCCGAGCATGTCCACCTGCAGACCAGGCCGATCTCAGCGCACGGGGCGGGGTGGGCGGCGGCAGCCGCAGGGCACCGGGACTCGGCAGAGAGGGCAGCAGCTTGCTTGGTGGTGACTCCCGGGGGCCCGGGACTGGGGGCTGGCATCTGTGGAGCCAGGGCCCCGCCCACCCTGACCCAGTGCTGTGAGGCACAGCGGGGGCCAGCCATGTGTCCTCAGTGGCCTGGGGCGCTGCCTGTGAGGAGGCCGGGCCTTGTCTGGGCTGTTAGGGTGAGGCTGCTGCACCCACTGACCAGCCGGGTGGCGGCCCGGCTCCCCCAGGTCCTGGCTGCAGGGTCCAGGGCCGGGCCTCCCATCTCCCCATTGCCCCTAGGGACAAGACCACTGGCCCCCCAGCCGGCCTCCTTGGCAGGGTCTGAAGGCAGGCGCCTAGCTCCAGGCTAGGAGCCACAGCCGACCTCAAACCCCTGAGACGCGCGGACTGTCCAGGGAGCCCCTCCCCAGCTGTAGCCCACTGCCCTCCGTCCCCGCCTCGCCCTGCGGCCCAGACGAGACCCCAGGCTTGGGCATCGCACCCGCCCCCCACCTGGAGACGCAGCCGGGTGGGGGTTGGGGGCTGGGGTGCGGACGGGACGCTGCCTTCCGCCCCCGCACCCTGGAGCTCCCAGCCTCGCAGATAATTACGAGGCGGTGCGATGAATGAGCCGTGGGCAGGCAGGGGCGGCGGCTGCAGGCCCCGGGGGCGGCCGGGCTCAGCACATCTGCCCAGCAACTATCCGAAGGACGCGTGCTCTCCAGACAGAAAACGGAGGGCAAGGAAGGAGAGGAGGCTCTGGGCCGTCAAGCCTGGGGTTGAACGTGAACCTAGGCCCTGCACATGGGGCCCGTGCCCTCGGTCGTCCTGCCAAACCGCCCGAGGTTGGGAATTGACCCGGTCTGCCAGGTGCCACGCTGGCTCTGCAGCCCCAAGCTCCCGGTTGTTAACGAGCCGATTGCCCCAGAGGCCCACGCAGCTGGCCTAGCGCCAGTCTCTGTCCTCACACCAAAGGCGGGTGCTGAGGTGGGAAGCCCCTGCAAGGCTGCTGGCGGGTGTCTGGGGGCAGCAGGGCCCTGCCCCTGTCTGCAGTTGGTCAGAGCTCCCCTCCCGCCACCAGCAGGCCCCGCCAGCCCCTGCGCCGCCCGCGGGCCCCGCCAGCCCCCGTGCCAAGCCCGGGACCACCTCCCGCCCCTCGCCGTGGCCTTTGTGGCTCTGAGAGGCAGTGTCCAAGGAGCCGTAGGGTGGGGGGCGTTGGGCAGCAGGCAGGGTGTTAGGCCANCACCAGCAGGCCCCGCCAGCCCCTGCGCCGCCCGCGGGCCCCGCCAGCCCCCGTGCCAAGCCCGGGACCACCTCCCGCCCCTCGCCGTGGCCTTTGTGGCTCTGAGAGGCAGTGTCCAAGGAGCCGTAGGGTGGGGGGCGTCGGGCAGCAGGCAGGGTGTTAGGCCAGGCCCACCTGACGCAGGTGCAGAAGGGGCTCCAGGAAGGCAGACAGCTGGGGCTTGATGTTGGGAAGAGCAAGCAGCGACCCACATCTCTCTGTCCTGAGAGGTAGTGAGTTCCCTGTCAGGGCAGGTATGCAAGCCACACTTTCTGGGGTGATGGAGATGGAAGCGCAGAGGCCAAACATTTGAGTCTGTGTGACCCTCAAGCTGGTGAAGACGGACTTCTGTTCAGCCAGCTGACCAAGGGCCTCCTTGGTGCAGACCCCAGGGTACACGAAATGTCCCCGATGACATCATGCCTCCCGGCTCCCGCGGGCTCCAGCGGCTGGGTCGGCTGCGCCCTGCGTCTGGCCCCCCGCCCGGCTCTCTCCTGCGATGGCGTTACGGGATGCTGTTTCTCCTTTTTCATTTTCTTTCTGGCCACTTCACCCTCCTTGCGGGATCTCAGCTCCCTGGCCGGGGGCTGAACCCCAACCATGAAAGTCCGGGGTCCTGACCACTGGGCCACCAGGAACTCCCAGGAAGCTGTGTCTCTGCCGGCTAGGGCCCACCCGGGGAACAGGCTCACCCGGCACTTCCGGGGGGTTCAAGCCCAGCCACTGCCCAGGGCCTGACAGCCGGGGGTGGGTGGGGCGCCCCAGGGGCAAGGAAGTGTTTTCAGGGCCTTCTGTTTCCCTGGGTTGCTGTCCTGCCAGGTAGCTTTGGGCAAGTCCTTTTTCCTGGTAGGCTGCGGTTTCCTGGGCCAGGAGCACCCTGCTGGTCCACCCTCCCAGGGCGTTGTTGGGATGGGCCGGGTGCCCCCCACGCACCCCCCTCCGCCCCACCCCTGCTCCCCAGGGCCTGAGTCTCCT
>SJYT01042148.1:624890-661787 GCA_006410635.1 Cephalophus harveyi
GTGTGTGTGTGTGTGTGTGTGTGTGCTGTCTCTTATACACATCTGGTGGGAGGGGGGGCACCTGGAGATGCCAGGCCCCCAGCCTCCTCCTCGGGGTGGGCCCTCCCGCTGGCCCTCCAAGCCTCTTAACTCATCTTTGACAGAGTTATAAGGTGGGAGGGGAGGTGCTGGGAAAGCACCTGGGGAGGTGGGCACGGCAGAGGGGGGCCCAGCTTGACAGCTCGGTGAGCACCCCCCGAGGGCAGGGACACAGCCCGGGGGCCAGGTCTGGGCTCTACTCAGGGAGGCAGGAATCCTAGTGATTCCAAAGTGCCCTCCGGGAAGCGGGGCTTTGCTGGGAACCGGGGAGCAGCCGTGGGGTCCTGGGAGCCCTGCATCCGAGAGATCCCCTGCCGGAGCCCGGCTGAGGGTCCCCAGCAGGCGGGCAGGGCACCCCCGGTTCCCCAGGCGCTGCGGAGCCTGGCTGAGGGCCCCCTGGGGTCCTGGCTTCCCGTCTTTCTTCTGCCCCTCACCTCCTGGAGAGGAGGAAGAGGTCCCGCCCTGACCCTGGCCCATCCCCCCGGTGCCTGCTGCCCCGGGCTCCCCACGGGTGGACCGGCCGCAGCCCGGGAATGCATTCTTGCTTCCTGGTTGAGCAATGTCACTGCGGTTTGGGGGTCCCTGGGGGGGATGGCGAGAGGAGTCCACAGCCCTTCCAACCCCGCGAGGCGGCCTCCTGCCCCAGGAGTCCCTCTGGCTCAGGCTGGCTGGGCTCAGGCTGGCAGGGGCTCAGGATGGGGCCTGGCAGACTGTGTGACTGTGTGGATGTATCCTTCTCTCTGCCTCAGTTTCTCTGCTCTGCCTGGAGGGGTAAAGAGACCAGGGGGCAGCAAAGCTCAGCTGGGAAGGAAGCCAGGGTACTTTGGGGGTGAGGGAGGGGGTTGGAAGTCCAGCCCCCAGGCCCTGCACCCTCAGTGTCCTGATGAGCTAGCTGGTCAAGGGGGCACCTCAGGGTACCTGCTGTCCCAGCTGGGCACCCTGAGGCTTGGACGGGGCAGAGTGCGGGCTGGTGTCCCCAGGGGAGGAGGCGCACTCAGTTCAGGAAGAGGGAAGTGGACACACTGCCCCCAGGGGTGGGTAGAGACCCAGGTGCAAGAGAAGCCCCCTCCCTGAGGCCTGGCAGCATTTCTCTGCAGGCCCCAGGGTGGACTGTCCGGTGGGCGCTGGGTGCAGGCCCCATCTGACTCCCCTGCACAGACGCCTCCCCTGAATAGACGGGGAAGCTGAGCCCCCTCCTGGTCACCCCAGCCCCCCCTCCTCAGCTCTGACTGAGCTGGGACTTGAACTCGGGTAACCCTGAGTAACGCTGCCTGGGCCCTTTCCCTGTGCGCCTGGGTCCCCTGCAGCCCCAGGGTCCTCTGGATCTGGAGATGCTGAGGTGAGCAGCTGCTGGGGGGTGGGGGGCACGAATAGGGGGCAGCCTGGGGCTCTGTCCCGGCTACCTGTCCCTCTGAGCCTGACCCAGGAAGGGTCCTCTCCTGTCCTGGCTTTGCTGGGAGCCGGAGATCAGCCATGGGGTCCTGGGAGCCCTGCGCCCCCGCTACCCCCGGGAGCCAAGTTGGCACCAAGTCCTTGCACACACGAGGGGCGGGAGGGGCATCGGGGGGAACGGCAGACAGAGAGTTAACAGCAGCCGCTGACTTCTCTCTGGAAGGAAAAACTCCCCACAAACGCCCTGCTGCCTGGCATCCTGCCAGGGCCAAGACAGAGGCTGAAACTGGAAGTCCCGACAGGCGGCCGGCTTTGCCTCTGCGGTGGGCGCTTGAAGACGGAGCAGCCCCGCAGGCAGCCGCGCGTCCACACCCACTGCCCGCCTGCTGCCCGCTGCCCATCTGGACGCCTCTGTCCACCCATCCGACTCTGTCTGTCTGATCCTCCTCCGTCCCGCCGTTGGCCGTCCACCCATTTGGCTGGCTGTGGCCCCCTCTGGTGGTCCACCTGTCCTGTCACCCGTGAGTCCGTCTGCTCACCTCGTCCGTTCAGCCGCCCGCCTCCCTGTGCACCTCCCTGTCCGCCGGCTGCGTGCTCGCCTGCCTCCCCTCTCCCCTGGGCCACAGAGCCATGGCCCAGGGCCGCGGGGCCGCGGTCAGCCTGGTCCTGCTGGGGCTGGCGCTGGCGCTGGCCATCATCGTGCCCACCGTGGTTGTCTCTCGGCACCGCGTCCACTGCGGCCCCCAGGCCTTCGCCCACGCCGCAGTCGCTGCGGACTCCAAAACCTGCTCAGACATTGGGCGGTGAGTAAGAGGTGGGTGGGAGCTGGGTGGGCCTGGCGCTGGCCCGTCCCGGAGACTGTGTGACTAGCGGCAAGAGTGTGAAGAAGACACGTGTGTGTGTGTGTGTGCTGGCGTGTGGGGGCCATGCAGGTATGAGGGAAGTGGCCCTAGGGGTGTGTGTGTGTGTGTGCGCGCGCTGGCGTGTGGGGGCCGTGCAGGTATGATAAATAAGCAACCCAATCAAAAAATGGGCCAAAGAACTAAATAGACATTTCTCCAAAAGAAGACATACAGATGGCTAACAAACACATGCAAAGATGCTCAACATCACTCTTTATCAGAGAAATGCAAATCAAAACCACAATGAGGTACCATTTCACGCCAGTCAGAATGGCTGCGATCCAAAAGTCTACAAGCAATAAATGCTGGAGAGGGTGTGGAGAAAAGGGAACCCTCTTACACTGTTGGTAGGAATGCAAACTAGTACAGCCACTATGGAGAACAGTGTGGAGATTCCTTAAAAAATTGGAAATAGAAAACTGCCTTATGACCCAGCAATCCCACTGCTGGGCATACACACCGAGGAAACCAGAATTGAAAGAGACATGTGTACCCCAATGTTCATCGCAGCACTGTTTATAATAGCCAGGACATGGAAGCAACCTAGATGTCCATCAGCAGATGAATGGATAAGAAAGATGTGGTACACAGCTTGATAGGGATTACATTGAATCTATAGATTGCTTTGGGTAGTATACTCATTTTCAGTATATTGATTCTTCTGATCCATGAACATGGTATATTTCTCCATCTATTAGTGTCCTCTTTGATTTTTTTCACCAGTGTTTTATTTTTTTTATTTTTTTTCACCAGTGTTTTAATACACAATGGAGTATTACTCAGCCATTTAAAAGAATACATTTGAATCAGTTCTAATGAGATGGATGAAACTGGAGCTGATTATACAGAGTGAGGTAAGCCAGAAAGAAAAATACCAATACAGTATACTAACATATATAAATGGAATTTAGAAAGATGGTAATGATAACCCTGTATGCGAGACAGTGAAAGAGACACAGATGTGTAGAACAGTCTTTTGGACTCTGTGGGAGATGAAGAGGATGGGATGATTTGGGAGAATGGCACTGAAACATATATAATATCATGTAAGAAACGAATCACCAGTCTAGGTTTGATGCAGGATACGGGATGCTTGGGGCTGGTGCACTGGAATGACCCAGAGGGATGGTTACAGGGAGGGAGGTGGGAGGGGGTTCAGGATTGGGAACACGTGTTCACCCATGTGGATTCATGTTGATGTATGGCAAAATCAATATAATATTGTAATTAGCCTCCAATTAAATAAATTTAAATTAAAAAAAATAACTGACATTTGAAATACTTGAGTTGAAATTGTTTTTTATGAATATAACATAAAAAACCGTTAGTTAGACATTAGTGATTATTTGCATGGATGAACTGAGCTGAAATGTAGTTTATGTGAAACATAAAGTTCAGGCTAATATGAGAAAAGCCAGGGATGAAACAGGCCAGCTTAGTTAGTCAATTGTGAGCATTCAAATGCCCCTACCCTGTGGCCTTTGGATAACTGAGTTGGGAAAAGTCAAGTCCCGACCTGGGCTGAAGGAAGAATGGGAACTGCTGAGCCCCTGTAAGGCGTCCTCTGCTCTCCTCTGGCCTCACTCAACCACCCAGTCTGGACCTTCAGCCCCAAGTCTACATTTATATAAGTTGGGAAGGAAGGTTTGCAGAAGCATGTAGAATGCAGTAGGCTGGTGATTATGTGATAGGAGTTATAAGTGCATTATCAACTAAGAAGATTGTAGGAAGGCTTATTTAAGAGAATAAACTTTATTTATTTATTTTTTTTTTTTTTGAAAAAAAACCAAACTTTTTAAAAAGGGTATCCTACTTCAAACCAACCAGTGGTAACTGGGATTAGTTATTCAGTCTTTATATCAGTTATCTCTCTCAGTCAGCATTTGTTCTTCTCATTACAGTTAATGTATCTGCTGCGAAGTAGTAACCACATTTCTTTAAAAATATTCTATAATTTAGTCAACCTCCAGTGAATTTTTGCTAATTTTAACATTCCAGAAATATCATATTAGTCAACCTCCAGTGAATTTTGCTAATTTTAACATTCCAGAAATATCATATTCAATTAGTTCATTAATATTGTTACTTTGTACCATATAATTTTGCTTGTGTTCCACACTAATCACCATATGTGATACACAAAAGACAATTCATCTACTTCAAAAACAAATGTAAAATATGTTGCAACGAAGTGTATTAAAATAATAGAATCCTTAACCTCCATATGGGCTCAGAGGGTACAGCGTCTGCCTGCAATGCAGGAGACCTGGGTTTGATCCCTGGGTCAGGAAGATCCCCTGGAGAAGGAAATGGCAACCCACTCCAGTACTCTTGCCTGGAAAATCCCATGGACAGAGAAACCTGGTAGACTACAGTCCATGGGATCACAAAGAGTCGGACATGACTGAGCAACTTCACTTTCACTTTCACTTAACCTCCATTAACAGTAGCATGTTCCAGGATAGTTATCATATATTAGAGGTAAAATCTGGTGGCATAAAAACATTTATAGTCTTTATGTCCGTCAAACATTCATGAAAGAACCTGAAGATTCACAGAAGATGATGTGGTGGCAATGGAAAAGTGTTACTCAGATCTCCTGTGGGAAGCAGAGTTGATGGAGGACCCCAGGTGCTGCCCCCTGGACCCACCACTGTGTTCCTGATGAAGCCACACGTCCCCCACCAGTGAGTGAGTGTGGTGGGGCTGTGGTGAATGAGTGTGTCGGCTTGGCCCCCAAAGACTCCCCATGAGCCTTGCAGATTTTTCTTACAGCTGTGCTGCTGAGTGAGACTCTTCCCTCCCAACCCTTCTTTCCCTCTCTCTCCCCTTCACAGGTGTCAGACTCAGCCTCCTCCTTCCATTTATAGCTCACTAATGTCACCCCAGTAAATTTCTTTCATGTTTAATCCCATCTTAGCATCTGTTTCTCAGAGAACTCAAACTAAACATATATAATTATAAAAGAACAACTTACAGACAGGTTTTCAGAAAATGTCTTGTAAAGTTTATGGCTTTTTCTAGTATAATTTGAACACTAATTTTACATTGGAGATTTCTGGGAAATTGTAGGTTGAGCATTGGTGTACAAAGCTCCGTGTTTGAGTTATACCTAGTAGGTGTTTTGGTGGAATTTAATCATGTCCAGCATTTTTTTCTTACTTTGATGTCAGATGTTATAACCCACCATAAGCCAAAATACAATATTATCAGCTATTAAACCTACTATTACCTCTTCCAATAATACAAAAGACGACTCTACACATGGAAATCACCAAATGGCCAGTACCAAAATCAAATCCATTATATTCTTTGCAGCTGAAGATGGAGAAGCTCTATACAGTCAGCAAAAACAAGACCTGGAGCTGACTATGGCTCAGATCATGAGCCCCTTATTGCCAAATTCAGACCTAAATTGAAGAAAGTAGGGAAGACCACCAGACCATTCACATATGACCTAAATCAAATCCCTTATTACACAGTGGAGGTGATGAATAAGTTCAAGGGATTAGATCTGGTAGACAGAATGTCTAAAGGAGGACAAAGTTTCGTAACATTGTACAGGAGGAGGAGACTAAAATCATCCCCAAGAAAAGAAATGCAAGAAGGCAAAATGCTTGTCTGAGGAGGCCTTATGAAATAGTTGAGAAAAGAAGTGGAAGGCAAAGAAGAAAGGGAAAGATACACCCAACTGAAGGCAGAGTTCTAGAAAATAGCAAGGAGAGGTAAGAAAACCTTGTTAAGTGAACAATGTACAGATGAAGGAAATAATAGAATAGGAAAGACTATAGAGATATCTTCATGGAAATGAAAGACACCAAGGGAACATTTTAGGCAAAGATGGGCTCGATAAAGGACAGAAATGGTATGGACCTAACATAAGTGGAAGAAATTAAGAAGAGGTGGCAAGAATACACAGAAGAACTGTAAAAAAAAAAAAAAAAAAAGTCTTAATGACCCAGATAACCACGATGGTGTGATCACTCACCTAGAGCCAGACATCCCTGGAGTGTGAAGTCAAGTGGGCTTCAGGAAGCATTACTACAAATAAAGCTAGTGAGGTGATAGAATTCCAGCTGAGCTATTTAAAATCCTAAAAGATGATGCTGTGAAAGTGCTGCACTCAATATGCCAGCAAATTTGGAAAACTCAGCAATGTTCACAGGACTGGAAGAGTTCAATTTTAATTCCAGTCCCAAAGAAGGGCAATGCCAAAGAATGTTGAAACTACTGCAATTGCACTTATTGTACAAACTGTACAGTTGTGTGTATTTGACATACTAGCAAGATAATGCTCAAAATCCTTCAAGCTAAGTTTCAACAGTATCTGAACTGAGAACTTTCAGATGTACAAGCTGGAGTTAGAAAAGGCAGAGGAGCCAGGTATCAAATTGACAGTATCTGATGGATCATAGAAGAAGCAAGGGAATTCCAAAAACCATCTGCTTCATTGACTACACTAAAGCCTTTGACTGTGTGGATCACAACAAACTGGAAAATAGGAATACCAGATAGGAATACCAGACCACCTTACCTGTCTCCTGAGAAAGTTATATGCAGGTCAGGAAGCAACAGAACCAGACATGGAACAATGGACTGGCTCCAAATTGGGAAAGGAGTACATCAAGGCTGTATATTGTCACCCTGCTTATTCAACTTATATGCAGAGTACATCATGTGAAATGCCAGGCTGGATGAATCACAAGTTGGAATCAAGATTGCTGGGAGAAATATCAACAACCTAAGATATGCAGATGATATCACTCTAATTGGAAGAAAAGTTATGACCAGCCTAGATAGTATATTCAAAAGCAGAGACATTACTTTGCCGACTAAGGTCCGTCTAGTCAAGGCTATGGTTTTTCCTGTGGTCATGTATGGATGTGAGAGTTGGACTGTGAAGAAGGCTGAGCACCGAAGAATTGATGCTTTTGAACTGTGGTGTTGGAGAAGACTCTTGAGAGTCCCTTGGACTGCAAGGAGATCCAACCAGTCCATTCTGAAGGAGATCAGCCCTGGGATTTCTTTGGAAGGAATGATGCTGAAGCTGAAACTCCAGTACTTTGGCCACCTCATGCGAAGAGTTTACTCATTGGAAAAGACTCTGATGCTAGGAGGGATTAGGGGCAGGAGGAGAAGGGGATGACAGAGTCTGAGATGGCTGGATGTCATCACTGACTCGATGGATGTGAGTCTGAGTGAACTCCGAGAGTTGGTGATGGACAGGGAGGCCTGGCGTGCTGCGATTCATGGGGTTGCAAAGAGTCGGACACGACTGAGCGACTGAACTGAACTCAACTGAACTGAAGCTAACCTCTCTCTGTGATCACCTGGAATCTGGGGAAAGAATTAAAGAAAAATGTAGGCTTCTCTACTCTTGGGGTTTCCCTCATAACTCAGTTGGTAAAGAATCTGCCTGCAATGCAGGAGACCCTGGTTCGATTCCTGGGTGGGGAAGATCAGCTGGAGAAGGAATAGGCTACCCACTCCAGTATTCTCGCGCTTCCCTTGTGGATCAGCTGGTAAAGAATCCACCTGCAATGCGGGAGACCTGTGTTCAATCCCTGGGTCTCTACTATTGAGGGGTATTAGATAAAGATGATAGAATCTACTCTATGTCAGTGGTTATTAACCGTTTCAGTTTTAAGGCCCTTTTATACTCTAAAATCTTTTACAGTCCATAAATGGTGTAGGACACTGATAAACTTTTGTTTATGTGTATTATATCTGTCAATATGTGCTATATTAAGAATGAAAGATGAGCAATCTTTAAAATATTTAATTCATTTTAAAATTACCTAATAATAAGCCCATCACAAGTAAGCATAAAACAACATCTTTTTGAAAAGCAACTAAGGTAAAATAACTTCCTGAAACAAAAAAAACAGCTTAAGTGATATTGTGTTCTATGTTTATTGTTCTCTTCAATGTCTAATAAAAGGCAGCCATATCATCTCATATCATCTGTTGGGATAATGTTTTAATTGTGGTGTAAGGAAGAAAATATGTCTTTATACAGACATGTAAATAGAAAAGAGAGTGTCTCACAGACTCCCTGAAAGGGTCTCAGGGTCCCCCAGGGTCCTTGGACCACACACTTCCAAGAACTGCTGAGCTGACGTACATTAAAAGTGTGTTAGTTGCTTAGTCGTGTCTGATTCTTTGCCACCCCATGGACTGTAGCCCGCCTGGTTGCTCTGTCCATAGAATTCTCCAGGCAAGGATACTGGAGTGGGTGGCCATTCCCTTCTCCAGGGGACCTTCCCAACCCAGGGATCAAACCCGGGTCTCCTGCACTGCAGGCAGATTCTTTACTGTGCGAGCCACTCACCAGGGAAGCCAGACTTAAGTCACAGGGGAAGTACCAAATACAGGCTCCTTAGAAAGACGAGCAGAACAGGTGGAGCCTCCAAGACCAAATCTCAGAGCTCCAGAGATCGCTGACACGCAGGGAGCTGCGGCCTGAAACGCTGCCACCCATCACCACCACCGGCCCCAGGACCGGTGAGGCTCCCGCCCACCACCCCAGCAAAATGAAGTCCAGGGCCATTCTTTCTCCTCCTCTCCTCTCTCCTGTGGGCGGGTCCTGAAGGCAGAGGTCTGCACCCTGGGGCGGGGGGTGGGCCCTGTACAACTTAGGGTGAGTAAGGCAGGCTGCACTCTGGGGAGCCATCTGCGGAGATGGTGCTCCAGAGGATTTTGACAGACACAAACGCTACCTGTCCACCACTGGCATCAGAGAAAGCTATCTGAGAAGCAGTTTCACTGGGGCATACAACGTATAAGTGTAACATATATGAAATATAGGCAAGTAGAAGGTTTAGTAATCCCTCAAACATTGCTTCCCAGGTGGCGCTAGCAGTAAAGAACCTGTTTGGTAGTGCAGGAGACCTAAGAGATGTGGGTTCGATCCCTGGGTGGGGAAGATCCCCTGGAGGAGGAAATGGCAACCTGCTCCAGTATTCTTGCCTGGAGAATCCCATGGACAGAGGAGCCTACAGCCCATAGGGTCGCAAAGGACACGCCTGAAGCGACTTAGCACACACACAAACATGTTACATGGCTCCATAAGAGCAGTGTAAAATAAAGTTTAAGTAATCACTGCTACTAAGTCGCTTCAGTCGTGTCTGACACTGTATGACCCCATAGACGGCAGCCCACCAGGCTCCCCCATTCCTGGGATTCTCTAGGCAAAATAATCCCTAAAACGTGTTAAATGTCTGTTCCCGCTAATTTGAAGAGTCCTTCCATAAAGATTGGACATTGGAGCCTATGATTTATTTGTATGCCTTTTACACAGCCTTAATTATAATGAATATGAAAAATTAGTTACATGATAATTGGTTAAAATTTAACAGCCTCTATTCTTTTAAAATACCACTTAGGTATATTTAGGCCTTGTGCTTCTAACCTAGTTGTAGGAAGTGAAATCTTGTCTGAAGGCTTGAGTCTGCAGTCCTGTTAGCAGTTGCTGGTGGAAGGAGTCAAGGACACATTGAAAAGCAGTTTGCTATTGGTGCAGGTGTGGGAAGAACATGGACATCAATGGAGCATTTTAGAAGCAAATTACAAGGGAATATTGGAGGCTGAAAATAGGCACAGGGGAAAACCAGGAAAGTGTCTTTGCAGGCTTCCCTTTAAGTAGCCCCTTTGGAAAAACCTGAATTTATAAACTGACATGTTAAAGACTGTGGACTGTAACCACTGTCTTAAACCACTGTGTGTTCCCTAGCACAGGGGGTCTCTGTGTTCAAACTGGCATCTACAACTTCAAAGTTATATAACATTTGGATTCTGTGGTTTACCAGAAGAGGTTTATATTTTGTTTCATTCCTAAGTCAATGACTCAGGTAAATCCTTTTATTTTTAAAAAGCTTACATAAGATTTTATTTTTGACATTTTCTAGTTTGTATTCTGCTGGTCAGAAGTCTCAGAACTTTTGAGTGGGTGGCTTCATATCAAGTCTGTGCCCCTGATTATATGAGTCACGGCTCTGCCATTGTCCATACCTACATTCCGAATGCTCTAGCAAGGCAAAACATCCGAATCTTGTTATTTCACGGTTTGTGTTGATAAGCTCATGCTGACTAGAATGCCCCCTACCTTCCCCTACCATCGTGTCTCATCCTCCTCTCGTCCTTTGTAGAATGAGGCTAGGCATAAACGAATTGTGAAATGCCCTTCTCTACTACAAAAACCTGTCAGACCCTAACGCTTCCCCAGCTCGGTAGCCCTGACAGCCTGTGACTCCGCCAGCAGCTCCTGGCCGCAGAGCCCTGCCCTCACGCGCGCATGTGCTGTGCTGCTTCTGGTGACTTGGCCCTGGTCCTCCAGGCCAGGGTTCTGGGGAGTTTTTCTGTTCTGTAGGGGTTGTTGTTGTTCAGTTGCTCAATTCTGTCTGACTCTGCTACCCCATGGACGCCAGGCTTCCTTGTCCTTCACTATCCTGGAGTTTGCTCAGACTTGTATACATTGAGTCGATTATCCCATCTAACCATCTCATCCTCTGTCACCTCCTTCTCCTCCTTTCCTCAGCCTTTCCCAGCATCAGGGTCTTTTCCAGTGAGTCAGCTCTTTGCATCATATTGGAGCTTCAGCTTCAGTATCAGTCCTTCCAAAGAATATTCAGGGTTGATTGCCTTTAGGATGGACTGGTTTAATCTCCTTACTGTCCAAGGGATTCTTACATCTTCTCCAACACCAGAGTTTGAAAGCATCAATTCTTCAGTGCTCAGCCTTCTTTATGGTCCAACTGTCACATCCGTACATGACTACTGGAAAACTCTGTAGGTGTTAGAATTCCCCAAACTGCGTTTTTAGTGAGGGTTCTGAGTGCAGGTTAAGTTCTGCCATTTAGGTGCTCTTAGTGGGATTTGAAAGGGGGCATGCGGGGGCTGTGGTCCTGCTTGACTGTTGTGGCCCCTGGCACAGGCGGAGACTGGCTCTGCCCACGCTGCAGGTCAGCGTCCAGTCACCAGCCCTGCGGGACCCAGAGGCACTGCCACCGTGACACCCGTGATTTCCGAGGGCTGGGCGGCGGCTGTGTTCCTGACCAGTTCAGATAGAGAAGTGAGTTCCACTTCCCTCGCTGCGACGGGGTGAGTGTCACCCCTGCCAGAAGCCACTCTAGAGACCTTTTCCTTGAAATTATTCCTAGAAGCTTAGTCTAGTCACTGCCCATCCAGCCCTTCCAGAAATGCAGTCGGTACTTGAATACCTTTCTGTTTAGAATAGCTGGAGGGATCTGTTTTCTGTGATAGACCTTGAGTGTCCGGGAGTTATCTACACAGAGACCATCACGTCAGCTTTGTTCCTAGACTCCCCGCCCCTTTTCTCTATGTAGTCTGCAGCTCTCTCCAGATACTTGACCACCCACATGGCAGTCCTTCCGCAGCTGACTAACAAGATTTCCAGAAAGAAAGAGAAATAGAGAAGAGGAAGAGAGAAACAGAGGAGAGGAAATTACTAAAGAATCAATACAAGACTATTTAGCAGAATCAGAGGATACGTTGCCAGACTAAAGAAGCCCACCAGCCGTGATTCCATGAAATTACAGACAATCAAGAATAAAGAGAACATCAAAAAGCTTCCAAAACAGAGACATTTTTAAGTGTCACATAGAAAAAAGACAAATAGGTACCGAGCTTTTCAACAGAACACAGGAAAATAGTAAAGCAATCTGATACAAATTTTGAGGGTAAATTTTTTCTTTAATTTAGAAATAAATGCAGCCAATATAGCTTGCCAATCGAGTGTAAGCATAGAATATACAAAATCAAGTAAGGGAATAGAATCTTAGGGATTCTATTTCTATTTTCCCTAAGATTCTTAGGGGAAAAAGAAACAACTTTAGTCCCATGTACTTCATCTTAGAAAACTATTGATACCTGTGCCTTAGCAGAAAAAGGGTATAACCGAAACAAACAAAACAACAACAAGAAAACATGGATCCAGGAAGCAAGAGCTTCAACACAAGGGAAGTTCCAGGACTTGCTCCAGAGGAAAGAGAAGTGGGAAGCACGTGGAAGGGGACACAAGACAGAGAGGTGAAAGTGGTAGTCTGTCATTTAACATGCTTGAGCATTCAGTCAGTTCAGCTCAGTTGTGTCCAACTCTTTGTGACCCCATGGACTGCAGCACGTCAGGCCTCCCTGTCCATCACCAACTCCCGGAGTTTACTCAAACTCATGTCCACTGAGTCAGTGATGCCATCCAACCACCTCATCCTCTGTTGTCCCCTTCTACTCCCGCCTTCAATCTTTCCCAGCATCAGGGTCTTTTCAAATAAGTCAGTTCTTCACATCAGGTGGCCAAAGTAATGGATTTTCCACTTCAGCATCAGTGCTTCCAATGAATAGTCAGGACTGATCTGCTTTAGGATGGACTGGTTAGAACTCCTTGCAATCCAAGGGACTCTCAAGAGTCTTCTCCAATACCACAGTTCAAAAGCATGGATTCTTCAGAACTCAGCTTTCTTTATAGTCCAACTCTCATTTCCATAGCATATTAAAAAGCAGAGACATTACTTTGCAAACAAAGGTCCGTCTAGTCAAGGCTATGGTTTTTCTAGTGGTCATGTATGGATGTGAGAGTTGGGCTGTGAAGAAAGCTGAGTGCCAAAGAATTGATGCTTTTGAACTGTGGTGTTGGAGAAGACTCCTGAGAGTCCCTTGGACTGCAAAGAGATCCAACCAGTCCATTCTAAAGGAGATCAGTCCTGGGTGTTCATTGGAAGGACTGGTGCTAAAGCTGAAACTCCAATACTTTGGCCACCTCATGCGAAGAGCTGACTTATTGGAAAAGACTCTGATGCTGGGAAGGATTGAGGGCAGAAGAAGGGGACAACAGAGGATGAGATGGCTGGATGGCATCACCGACTCAATGGACATGAGTTTGAGTAAACTCCGGGAGTTGGTGATGGACAGGGAGGCCTGGTGTGCTGCGATTCATGGGGTCTCAAAGAGTCAGATACGACTGAGCAACTGAACTGAAGTCACATCCATACATGACTACTGGAAAAACCATAGCTTTGACTAGACAGACATTTGTTGGCTTTGTAGGCTTGAACATTAGAAAACTTATTTGAAACATCTGACAAATATTGGAGAATTTAGGAAACATTAACAGGTACCAAGAAAACTATTCAATTAAAAAATGAGATAGTTATTATTAACTCCAGGGACAACAAAACTCTTTGTACAAGAAAGGATATGTAGCTTCAGTACACTATTTGGCTCAGAAGGTGTGTGATTATCACACAATCCTAACAAATCCTTACCTGTATGGAGAGGAGGGGGAGGAAGTGGGCAGAGGATGGTATGTTGGCCGTATTATAGGAAGTCAAGAGATATTTGATGAAACTGATGAATCCGAGGATGACAGTGTATGCATATTATTTAGAAAGCTGGCAGTAGATACCCGGAGAATCAAGCAGGAGAGCTAAAAGCAGTTTCATTCATTTCTTAAATGAAAATATTAGGTACTATTTTAAGAATTTATACATATTAACACATATATATGGAATCTTGGAAAGTGGTACTAATGTATCTATTTGCAGGGCAGGAACAGAGGTACAGACAGAGAGAAGGATTTGTGGACACAGCAGGATAAGGAGAGGGTGGAATGAATTAGAGTAACATTTGAAATATATACAGTGCTGCTGCTGCTAAGTTGCATCAGTTGTGTCTGACTCTGTGAAACCCGTAGATGGCAGCCCACCAGGCTCCCCCATCCCTGGGATTCTCCAGGCAAGAACACTGGAGTGGGTTGCCATTTCCTTCTCCAGTGCATGAAAGTGAAAAGTGAAAGTGAAGTCGCTCAGTTGTGTCCAACTCTTTGCAACCCCATGGACTGCAGCCTACCAGGCTCCTCCGTCCATGGGATTTCCCAGGCAAGAGTACCGGAGTAGGTTGTCATTGCCTTCTCCAATATATACACATCCANCTCCAGTGCATGAAAGTGAAAAGTGAAAGTGAAGTCGCTCAGTTGTGTCCAACTCTTTGCAACCCCATGGACTGCAGCCTACCAGGCTCCTCCGTCCATGGGATTTCCCAGGCAAGAGTACCGGAGTAGGTTGTCATTGCCTTCTCCAATATATACACATCCATGTGTAAAATAGCTAGCTGGTGGAAAGCTGCTGTATAACACGGGGAACTCAGCTGGGTGCTCTGTGATGACCTGGAGGGGCGGGATTGGGGTGGCAGGAGGGAGGCTCCAGTGGGAGGGGATATGTGTAAACATAGCGCTGATTCACATTGTTGTGCAGCAGAAGCCAACACAACATTGTAAAGCAGTTGCACTGCAATTAAAAAAATAATAATAATTTACACAGGTTCATTGTGGAAATTTAGAAAACACAGTATAAAGAAGAAAACAAAAATGATCCATAAAAGCTCTGTACTCACTCAACCTTTGATGTTCTTCAATAATCTAAGTATGTATACATGCTTTTTATATCTGTTATCCTAACAATTTCATAGTGAAAATGATGTTTCACTGTTTTAATCTTCACTTTTTTAGTCACCAGTGATGTTAAACACTCTTCTCTAATCAGCTATTGTAGTCTTCTGTTAATTGCTTTTTCTTGTCTTTTGCTCATTCCCTGTTGGTTATTGGTCTTTTCTTATCAATGTGTACGAAACTTTTGCTTTTCCCTTGTGGTCTTTGTGTTGAAGTTTTTCTTATTTTTGTGGGGTCAGATTTTTTTTTTCTCTTTGTATAACTTCCAGTCCAGCGTTTCTCATGATGTACTCTGCATATAAGTTAAATAAGCAGGGTGACAATATACAGCCTTGACGTACTCCTTTTCCTATTTGGAACCAGTCTGTTGTTCCATGTCCAGTTCAAACTGTTGCTTCCTGACCTGCATACAGATTTCTCAAGAGGCAGGTTAGGTGGTCTGGTATTCCCATCTCTTTCAGAATTTTCCACAGTTTATTGTGATCCACACAGTCAAAGGCTAGTACTCCTTTTCCTATTTGGAACCAGTCTGTTGTTCCATGTCCAGTTCAAACTGTTGCTTCTTGACCAGCATACAGATTTCTCAAGAGGCAGGTTAGGTGGTCTGGTATTCCCATCTTTTTCAGAATTTTCCACAGTTTATTGTGATCCACACAGTCAAAGGCTTTGGCATAGTCAATGGACTGTACAGTCCGTGGAATTCTCCAGGCCAGAATACTTGAGTGGGTAGCCTTTCCCTTCTCCAGAGGATCTTCCCAACCCAGGGATCGAACCCAGATCTGCCACATTGCTGCGGGGTTCTTTACCAGCTGAGCCACAAGGGAAGCCCAAGATATCTTTAAGGAATTTCCATTACAATCCTTTGACCCTGATGACTCAACAGGTTAAAAAATCTGCCTGCAATGCAGGAAACAAAGGCTTATGCGGGTTTGATCCCTGAATCAGGAAGATCCCCTGGAAGAGGAAATGGCAACCCACTCCAGTATTCTTGCCTGGAAAATCCCATGGACAAAGGAGCCTGGCAGGCTACAGTCCATGGGGTTTCAAAGAGTTAGACGTGACAGAGCATGAACATGATTGTGTTCTCTCTTTTTGCTAAAGAACATCTTTCTGAGATGTCTCCAAGGAGTTTCCATTACAGTCCATTGGCCCAAAATAGATAAACATGGTTTATTTTTATTTTTGACATCTAAATAGTCTCAAACTTACAGAAAAGTTGCAAGTCCTGTACCCAGAATTATTTTTTCCCTGAACTATTTGAGTACATTGCCAATGGGGGTGCACCATCATCCTTGCGTGCTGTATTGCCTATAAACAGAGACATTCTCATACATAATCACAAGTCTATCAAAATCAGCAAATTAATATTGGTATGTTACTACTGTCCAGCATCGTTCACATTTCATTGATTGTCCCAAGAATGTTCTCACAGTGAAAGAATCTAAGTTCAGAATCATATGTTATATTTAGTTGTTGTATCTCTTTGGTCTCCTTCAATCTGGAGAAATTTCTCAGTCTTCCCTGGACTTTTATGACCTTGAGAAATTTGAAGAGTGCAGGCCATTTATTATGTAGGATGGCCTCAGTTTGGGTTTGTCTGAAGTTTCCTCAAGACTAGATTCAGGCTGTTTGTTTCCAGCAGGAAAATCACAGAAGAGGTGGTGTGTTCTTATTGTATCCTAGCAGATGGTACATCGTGTTGATTCATTCCTTTATTTGATCGTTTATTTATATCAGCAATGGGTTATGATTTGTTACAGTCATTCCTTATTTTGAAGCTCATATTGTCCTAATTTGCCCATGGGGGCCCTGTCTATCTGTGTCTTTTTTGACATGCCCTCATTATTCGTATCATTAAAGCTATGGTTTTTCCAGTTGTCATGTATGGATGTGAGTGTTGGACCATAAAGAAGGCTGAGTGTTAACATTATTCATGCCCTAAGCCCTATCTCACTTTCTGGCATAATAGGATGCTCCAAGCTTATATTGTATTTTTCCAATCCAAGCCCTGGAATCAGCCATTTTCCCAAGGAAACCTGGTTGACTTAAGTGGAAATGAAATTTAGAAGCCAAAATCTGGAAAACGGGTGTGCCTGTTGCTACCAGGGCATTGCTGTTCCCAGGCCCTCAAAGGTGGACAAAGCTAGTATTTAAATCTACATTAATTTCTGTATCCATCTATATCACATTGAATATTGTGAGTTCACATTCATATCTTAAGTTTCAGTTTAACATTATAAGGTTCATTTTAATTTTCTCTCTTTCCATATTTGTAACTGTCTTCTCTGATGAGAAACCCAGCTCCCATTGTTCTTTATTTAATTTTTGGCTGCCCTGGGTCTTCACTGTGGCCCGCAGGTTCTTCATTGCAGTGCGCAGGCTTTTCTAGTTGTGGTGCTGACTTAGTTGCCACACAGCATGTGCAATGTTAGTTCCCCAGTCAGGGATCAAATCCCCATTCCCTGCATCAGAAGGAGGATTCTTAACCATTGGACCACCAGGGAAGTCCCCCATTATCCTTAACGTATTTATTTGCTCAAACACCTTGCATGTAATTAATTTTCCATTGCCATCATTACCCGTGCCCAAAGTAGATGTCCACTCAGTGTAGGATCACCCTTGCACATGAATACCATCTTTCTTCCACTCGAACTCTGGCACCTTGCTCCTGTCCACCACCAGATGAACATCTTCCCTTGCTCATCCCCTACCACACCTTTTTTTAAGGCAAAGATTGACTTTATCAGGATCTCTATTTTCTCTATGTCTAAATCTACTCAGTCAAACCTTTAATTTCTTTGACTGGTACCTTTAGCGCCTCTCCAATGCCTCTTCCCTAAATGGGGATCCTGCTGGTCCTCCTTATGCCCGAAGCAGGCACAGGGAGTGGTTTCCTATCCATGGTGTTTATATATACCTGTGCTTCCAGTATGGTGGCCAACAGTCACATGTAGCTTTTAAGTTTAAAGTAATTAAAATTAGATAAGACGTGAAATTTATCTTTTTTAGTTTTGCTAGCTATTTTTTAAGTACTCGATAGTCATATGTGGCTAGTATTACCATATTGGACAGTGTGGATACAGAACATCCCCATTGTCACAGAAAGTTCTATTGGACAGCTCTGTTATATACTGCATAAACCCACTCTCTTTTCCTCCTAATTTGACATTGATCCTTCCCTGACTGCTTTTCCTCCTGACTTTAGTTTAATTTTTCATTTTAATTTAATTAAAAATTTTTAATTTTTAATTTGGGATGGCCCAAATGATTAGCTGGGCCATCCACACACTTAGCAGTCCTTCACACTAACTAGCCTATCTCCATATCCACAAGGACTTTACTTATCTTACCCCTGAGTACTCATTCACAGTACCCAACAGCCCATCCCTGTTGCCCCAGGCTGTCCATAATATGCAGTCTACAAATGGAACAGAGTATTTGAAACTGAGACTGTCTTGGAAACTCTTGGGCTTATGGTTATAGTAGTTATAAAGTGAGTAGAATCAAACTCCTGCTTGTCTGAGCTTTTGAAAAGCTTTCTTTTTAGGTGATTGCTGGGACCCTTGACTCCAGGTTGTCCCTTCAGTTTCCCAGGATCCCACCCTTGGCACAGGGCCTCCTCCAGGTCAGTGCTTCTCAGTCTTTAATATGCAGCACAACCACATGGAAATGTTAGAAAAATGCAGACGCTTTGATTTAGGAGGTCTGGAACCCGCCCAAGAGTCTGCCTTTTAATGAGCCCCAGTGGGTGCTGATGTTACTGGTCTGAGGACATCAGCAGGTCCTGGATGTCCAAGATACTGCACCCCAGAAGTGTTAACTCTATCCTCTATTTTTAATTTGTCTTCTCTTGGAACACCTGCTCATCAGCTTTATATCTAGGTGAATGTTGTCTTTCAACAGCGATACCTCTAGAGTCTATACTCTGATGATCCCCCCATTCCAGAGGACAGCTCAGAGCTTTGCTGGTATTCAGAGTCAAGCAGAGCTAGAGGAGAAGTAGTATCTCTGTCTTGCAGTCACACCAATTTATGATGGCTGTTTTAGCCTTTAATTAAAGTTTACACTTTCCCATTCAACCTTTTGCCACAGATTTGGTTCCAAATGATGAACACCTATTTCCATTAAGCTGTTCAAAGGAATGTGCTGCATGTTCTATAACTCCATGTAAATAAGGAGTCATGTAAACATTTTGAGTGACAGTATCATCTTTGGAATAAATGCCAAGTCTCCAGGGTGAGCCCCTTGAAAGGTGGGGGCAGTGCTCCTGTTTGGGTAGGCGGGGTTTCACCTTTTTGTTATGAAATTTGCTTTCTTTTACTGAGCACAGCTTGTATTACAGTCTCTGTAGCTCTCTACTCGGATTTCAGGCACACATTTACTTTTTCGGGATAGTCCTCCCTACCTGTGTGCTCAGGTCTATCCCACCCTCCAGGAGCGTGCAGTGGGCAAACTGGGACAGAAAAGTCAAGTTAATCTGGATTCAAATCCCATGTCAGTTCTTCTTAGCAGTGAGATTATAGACAAATTATTTAACTTCTCTGAATTTCAGTGTTTTGATTTAAAATGAGGCTTCTCTGACATGTGGGGATAGAATTAAATGCAGTATATACAGAGGATACAATGGATACAGAAGTGCCCAGAGAAACACTGAAAAATGTTTCCCTTTCTTAGTTGTTTCTCTCTCTCGTTTTTGTTTTTATTTTTTTAATTGTAGTATAGTTGATTTTTTGAGGGCTTCCCAGGTGGTGCTAATGGTAAAGAACCCGCCTGCCAATGCAGGAGATATGAGACACAGGTTCAATTTCTGGATCGGGAAGATCCCCTGGAGGAGGGCAAGGCCAACCCACCGCAGTCTTCTTGCCTGGAGAACTCCATGAACAGAAGAGCCTGGTGGGTGACGCGCCATGGATTGCAAAGAGTCAGACATGACTCAAGCAACTTCGCATGCACACACATATTTGATTTACAGTGTCGTGCCATTAGTTTTGACCCCTTTGTTGCTCAGGTCTTTGCTTCTTCATCCAATCATGCAGGTCTCTGCTATCAGGAAAGTAGTGCCATGGACCTGCTCCTTTCTTGAAATGCTATTCCATCTCCCGGCCTCCCTCCACTAGCTGACTTATTGAAGACATGGCCTCTAACTACTCTCATCACTTCCCTGTCCGCCTGGCCCTTGTCAGTAACCCCGACCCCAGAGCGCATGCCCTCAGCCTGGAAATTCTGTGTATTCTCTGATCTGCTCACCTCTTGAGAGGCAGCATCTCCATCCTTTCTTCAGTTGATGGTACTTTCAAACGTAAAAGTGGGCCACACCTAGCATTGGCCAAAGATCACCGCAGTGGGACTTCCCTCGTGTTCCAGTGACTAAGACTCCACACTCCCAAGGCAGGGGGCCAGGGTTTGATCACTGGTCAGGGAACTGGATCCCACATGCCACAAATAAAGAGTTCATGTCACATCAAAGATCCTGCATGCCGACTTAGACCCAGTGCAGTCAAATAAATATTTTTTTAAAGTATATATGATATGTGTATTAAAAAATCACACTGGCAAGAATAAGTGTGGCTGAGAGATTAATCAAAGGGTCAGTTTTTTTGTTTTGTTTTGCTTTCCCATGTTTTGGAGAAATAGGATGAGGCTGTGTGTGCATACATTTGTCTTCGAAATAGGATGAGATACTTACTCTTAGAGGTTTTAGGGGCTTTGTAATTGAGGGGCACATGGAGTGTGGGCCCAGCCAGGGTAGCCGATAAGCGGCTGGTCTCAGGAGGGAGGTTAGAGCAGGAGGGAGAGACATGAAATGTTTCTCCAGGAGCAGAGGTTTACAGCCCATTAATTTTAACGTAATGCAAATCGGTTTATGGAAGTGCTGACATACTGTTATTCAAAAAGCATGAGCAGCATGATAATTAAATCTCCATCTATATTTTATTCTAGCACATTTATAGTATATCCCTGCCCAGCTGGTGTGATAGATTTCCAGTCTTATAATTGTATAAACTGCAAAGTACCATAAAGAGAAGAAAAAAAGTGAATTTGATACCAAAGCCAAGGTGGGGTGTATTAACTTGAGTTTCATTATTTTAAGCCGAATTTTGTTTTGTCCCTGAGTTTGATATTCACTCACTAAAAATATCCCAAAGTTATGATTCCCAGTATCTCACACGAGGGGATATTGGAGTCTGTTTAGCGTTTCTTTTTGGCACCTTCGCTTTGAAGCGTGTGTTCTTGGTGGGGAGCTGAGCGCCCTAGAATTCACAGTCATTCCCCGCTGAGTGGAGGAGTGGAACAGGAGCGAGTTCTCTGCTGGGAATCTGCTTTGGCGCTGCCCCTAACTGGTGAAGTGACCGCCCCTCTGGGAACCAAGATGCTCTAACTTCCAGAGTAAACATTTTGTTACTCGATTTTTTTCTTTTTCTTTCTTCTCTTAAAATAAAAATCTCCCAACATTGCTGTTAACACAACTCTAAAGTCGAATTTCTTCAGTCCCAAAACATTCAACTAGAAAGAACGGCCAACAAACTTGAGAAGTCTTGGACAGTTAGGAAGAAGGCAGGTGGGAGAGCTGGGGAGACAAGCTGAGACCTTGAGGGGAAGGCTATCTGGGGAAAAGGATAGTCGGTGATGAGAGTGTGCCATCCCCAGGTTTGCAGAGTCTCCTCTTTATAAGTTGCTGGCCAAGCATGTGGACATGCCTCTCACATCTTCACTGCATGAAGCCTGTTGGTAATTCTTCTAAGAAACACCCCTGGGAGGATGGGCGGTTTTGTTACCTTTAAACTGAGCTGATACGGGAGGCCGCTTGGGTCCCTGTGTATAAGGAACATAATCAGACAGGTCTGTCAACAAGCGGCGGTTAGAACAGCTTTGCTTGAGTGCCAGGTGGGGTACCAATTACCTCTGTTTGGGGAGTGGTTTCCAAGGCCAGCTGTGGTCCTGGGGGATCAGGTGAGTGGCTGGGGCACCACTGGGGAGTAATAGAAGTCCATGTATACTCTGTGGGAAGGCAGCCCTGCATCACAATGAAATGTTGCGTGGTAAATCAATCACGGGACATGAGCACTGTGAGAGGCATTAGACGGCAACTGGCCCAAGCCTCGAGGCCCAGACTCAGCTAGTGAGGGGCAGGGCCCATGGGGCCACCTGGTGCTGAGCAGAGCTTTTTGCGTTTCCCACTGTAACATCACATATATATATATTCATATATGTATCATTATTGCAAAAAATATACATTCCTTTCTTTAGGAAAGGTATAAGGTAAGGTGAAGGTAAGGTAAGGTGAAGTCTCTCAGTCGTGTCCGACTCTTTGCGACCCCGTGGACTGTAACCTACTAGGCTTCTCCGTCCATGGGATTCTCCAGGCAAGAATACTGGAGTGGATTGCCATTTCCTTCTCCAGGGGATCTTCCCAACCCAGGGATCGAACCCGGGTCTCCCGCATTGGAGGCAGACGCTTTAACCTCTGAGCCACCAGGGAAGGTATACATAAGTAATAAAGACACAATAGGTCCTTAAACTATATTGCTTCTGTTGATTGATTTTACTCTCTAAATACTCTTTTTTTTCTCTCTCAACTTGTGGGTTTCATGAGACTTCTAACCTTGTTCCTCCTCCCAGCTGTCTGCTCTTAAATTCCTCCTTGTACAAAAACTAAATAACCCTTTTATAACTTCAGAATAATATCTAAATGTTTCTCACATGTGCTCTAGCTTTCATTATCTGGGTTGAGACAGCAAACTCTCTGCCACAGCTATTTCCAGATTCTCACCAGAGAGTGGAGATGGCATTTGCCTGGTCCTTCTCCTGGGCTGGTGATGGTTTTCTCTGCGGCCAGGTTGGCCTGCAAATGCCAGAGAAATCAGTTTCCTTTCTGCACCGTGCTTCCCAACCTGGTCCCTGCCTTTGCTTCTATCTCCTTACTCCCTTCCAGGGGCCATATTGATTCAGAAGTCAGTTACCAAATCATGGCAACTTACCTACGCTGATCTGCACTTAGGAAACCCACTGCTTCCTGCCATTTAGGTTTTCCACCCAGTTTGCCAGCCTTGGTTCTTTTTGAAACTTCTCAGTACATGTGTACAACCCAATAAAAACCCACTTTGAAGAATCATGATAGCCCTGTACCTCTCACATCTTCCCTCTTTGATGTCCAAAGTGTCCAAGGAAAAGATTATAGTGTTCCTTTATTTTTGGCTGGTTGGTGATTTGATTTAGTTGATAACTTTTGTCCCTTCGCTCTCCGCACCCCCCACCCCACTGCCTTTTTTTTTTCCTTAAGCATTCTTTTCCTACCAGGAACATGTTGAATGTTCATTTGGAAAAAAAGAAACTTCCAAGACCGTCACTCCTGGTGTTACCTTTCTATTACATGTAGCCCTCAGCCAGGTTCAGGTTTGATGATTGGTCCACAAGGTAAACTTCTGACTGAAGACACATGACCTGAGTTTATCCAAAGCCCTGATGGTTGCCAGCCATTCTTTCTGAGAAGCAGACATGTTTCTTTCCCTTGGTGACGGCTTCGTATGGAGATAAATGACAGGATGTTTCACATAGTCATGGCCACATCACAGAGTAGCAGACGTTACTGTGTCTGCTGGGCCTGTTATGAATGGGGTTGAAAGGCACAGGTCTTTAAAAACCAGGTAAATCGGAACATACTTGAACTTTACTAAAGCTTCTAGATACCCTGGGACTTAAAAGAATTTGAGAGGATTTGCTAGTGTAGTTGTGCTCATTCCAAAGAGTATTGAGAACTCTGATGCTGGGAAAGATTGAAGGTAGGAGGAGAAGGGGACAACAGAGGATGAGATGGTTGGATGGCATCACCAACTTGATGGATATGAGTTTGAGTGAGCTCCAGGAGTTGGTGATGGACAAGGAAGCCTGGCATGCTGCAGTCCATGGGGTTGCAAAGAGCTGGACACAACTGAGCAACTGAACTGAACTGAATTGAACTGAGGGATACAAATGTTGGAGACATGGGTCCTGTCCTCAGGAGTTATAAGAGGTCCTAGATACCAGGAGAAAGAAATGAACACGGTATCATATGTTCTGTGATAGAAGTTTTGTTGTCGTGGTTGTTTAATTACTAAGTCATGTCTGACTCTTTTGTGACCCCATGAACTGTAGCCTGCCAGGCTCCTCTGTTCATGAGATTTCCCAGGCAAGACTACTGGAGTGAAATACCATTTCCATCTCCAGAGAAATCTTTCCAACCCAGGGATCGAATCTACATCTCCTGTATTACAGGTGGATTCTTCACTACTGAGCCAGTGTGGAAGCCCATAATAGAAGTTTACCAACAATTATAGCACTTTATGGAGCTTCCCTGGTGGCTCAGATGTGAAGGAGTCTTCCTGCAATGCAGAGGACCCAGGTTCCATCCCTGGATCAGGAAAATCCTCTGGAGAAGGGAATGGCTACTTATTCCAATACTCTTGCCTAGAGAATTCCATGGACAGAGGAGCCTGGTGGGCTACCTCCTGGTGTCCATGCGGTCACAAAGAGTCAGACATGACTGAGCGACTAACACACACATATAGCACTTTGTGAGCCCCAACCCGAAAGGAAAAAGAATTCCATCCAGAGTTTGGGTGGGGGAAGAGTAATGGAAAGCTTAACTTTTAAGTTGGATCTTTTTTAAAAATTAAGGTATAATTGACATATACCTTTATATTGGACTTTCCTGGTGGCTCAGACAGTTAAGTCTGTCTACAATGTGGGAGACCCGGCTTCAATCCCTGGGTCAGGAAGATCCCCTGGAGAAGAAAATGTCAATCCACTCCAGTACTATTGCCTGGAAAATCCCATGGACAGAGGAGCCTGGTAGGCTACAGTCCATGGGGTCGCAAAGAGTCAGACACGACTGAGCGACTTCACTTTCTATTAGTTTCAGGTGTACAGCATAATGATTTGATATTTGTATATATTGCAAAATGATCACCACAGTGAGTCTAGTTAACATCTGTCACCGATGTAGTTACACATTTTTTTCCCTTGTGATGAGAACTTTTAAGTTAAATCTTGATGAAATTTTTCACATGGACATATTAGTGGAAAGGCTGTCTAAGAGGAGGGAGCTGCGTGACTGAAGGTCCAGAAGCTTGAAAACTCTGGGAAATACTGTCTAGTCCTACAGGTTGAGTCAGCAGGAGATCAGGAGATGAGGCTGTAAAGGCAGCTGTGGCCAGCTTTCTAAGGACCTTGCAGGCAATAGCTCCCATTCATCCAACACCACCTCATGTACCAGACGTTTTGCTGAATACTCTCTATTTGGTGCTTCTTTGTTATCATAGCATCTCCATCAGATCCTTCTTATATCAACAGACACGTGCCACACGAAACAGAAGCAAGGTTTCTCTATTTCCATCAGAGGATGTCACACCTAGAAGAGCAGTGAGGGGTGAGGAAAATAAAATCTTCATGGGACACAACGTCTTAAGTTTGTTTGGGCCTAGTGCAATTTTTACTAATAAATAACCCAGTTTAATAAAGTCTCCCATTATTCTTTAGAAAGTACTTAATCTGCTTTCAAGACAATCCGTGATATGACACAGTTATCAGTTTGCTTTTGAGAGGCAATTCAGAGCAGAGGAGAAAGAGCACCTAAATTGTGGTTTTATTTAAAATACTTCAAAGATGTTTTCAGTGTCTTTACAGGATAGGTTCTTAAATTTGAGGTTTCTGACCCAGATGGAGTTATTGCTGAGCATCAAGGGGATCCAGGACACCCTTCAAATTACATACAAACATTTTCTCTACCAACACATACCTGTGTCAGTTTCTACAGAGAAAGTTCCTGCTTTTAGACAGTTCTGAAGAGGGTCCAGTAGTCCCCCAGATAATAGGAGCCACTAACGTATACATTCTGTACAGAATGTGATGTCCCTGCTCTGCTCTGTGCGTGCTCTGTTGTAGCCAGCTCTTCATGACCTCATGGACCATAGCCTGTCAGGCTCCTCTGTCCATAGGATCTCCCAGGCAAGAATACTGGAATGGGTTGCCATTTCCTTCCCAACCCAGGGATTCAACCTGCGTCTTTTGGGTTTCCTGCATCGGCGGGCGGGTTCTTTACCATTAGGGCCACCTGGGAAGCCTACTATTTCTTCAAAGCCTGGATGATAAAATATTGGCTTCTTTGCATTAAAGGAATGGATTTTAGACTCAGACAGACCTGAATTCAAATCCTGCCCTGACCCTTTGCTACTAGTGTGACCTCAGCTTTCTTTTCCTCCCTTTTGAATATGGAAAGTTAATATGGGAGCAGATAATGAGATTCACACATGTGTAATAAAGAAAGCAGATGAGATTGCCAGGTGACTGAGGGGAAAGGGGCTGAGGATGAAACTCGGGGGAGCATCAGGATTCAAGGGGCTCTTGAGAAAAGGGGGCCAATGAAGGAGACCAAGGAGAGGCCAGGGAGCCAGGGCAGAAGTCAAAAAGGACAAGTAAGTATCTGGCAGGGAGGCTTCATAGTGGCCTTAGACTGATCCACTTAGGTAAGGACTCACAAGATGCTTCTCAAAAGAGTAGCGGGCTCAGGAAGTTTTTGATGAACTCGTTAAAGACTCCTCTTTTATTAACATAACATCAGTTTACTAAATGCCTATTGTGTGCTAGTCAAAGCCAGTGATGCCATGGAACGTGGCTCATGCGGTCTCACTGAGACAGGCTGGGACCTGGGACTCTGCTGCAGTGCTGCAGCGCTTGCACCTGGACACACCTCTCTTCCAGCCACAAAATATACAAAGAAACTATTGTTGTGCAGTCGCTAAGTCGTGTTCAACTCTTGGCAACCTCACGGACTGCAGCATTCCAGGCCTCCCTGTCCTTCATCATCTCCCGGAGTTTGCTCAAATTCATGTCCATTGAGTCAAAGAAACTATATGGGGCTAAAAATAACTGCGAATGTGCACAGTTGGGGCAAATTCTGGACAAAAGATGAAAAGCCCAACTGCCACCTTTGAAGAAAGAGGCTGGAGCAAAAGCAGGGTACTGAGCATGCCCCCTGCACAATACCCCCCAAAGTGTGGGCATGCTCCCTAAGCTGACCTCTGCCCTGACCCCTAGACACTACCCCTCACCCCACATAAGGAACAAGGTCACTTCTGCTTCAGCCAGCGAGCAAGGGAATCTGTTATTAGTTCTCACGCCCCACTGCTGCAGCAGGGGCCCCAGTAATGCCTTGCCTGAATTTCCTGTCTGGCCTCTGATCAGTTTCTGTTGATTGGGGAAGGCTAGAACCTGGCTGGTATCATCACCCTTAGAAGTTTAAGGTTCTAACATGTCCCTGCAGTTGCTAACGAGTATTGGAAGAGATAACCAGACCACACATTGGTCTACTGTGTGGCTTTGGGGCCATCCCTGGTGGCTCAGCTGGTAAAGAATCTACCTGCAATGCAGGAGGCCTGGGTCTGATCCCTAGGTTGAAAAGATCCCCTGGAGAAGGGGAAGCCTACCCACTTCAGCATTCTGGCCTGGAGAATTCCATGGACTGTATAGAGAATTCCATGGACTGTACAGAATTCCATGGACTATACCAACAAAGGTCCATATAGTCAAAGCTATGGTTTTTCCAGTAGTCATGTATGGATGTGAGAGTTGGACCATAAAGAAAGCTGAGCACCTAAGAATTGATGCTTTTGAACTGTGGTGTTGGAGAAGACTCTTGAGAGTCCCTTGGACTGCAGGGCAATCAAACTAGTCAATCCTAAAGGAAATCAATCCTGAATATTCATTGTAGGGACTGATGCTGAGGCTGAAGCTCCAATACTTTGGCCACCTGATGTGAAGAGCTGACTCATTAGAAAAGACCCTGATGCTGGGAAGGATTGAAGGCAGGAGGAGAAGGGGACAACAGAGGATGAGATGGTTGGATGCATCACCAACTCAATGGACATGAGTTTGAGCAAGCTCCAGGAGTTGGCTCAGCTGGTAAAGAATTCACCTGCAATGTGGGAGACCTGGGTTCGATCCCTGGGTTGGGAAGATCCCCTGGAGAAGGGAAGGGCTACCCACTCCAGTATTCTGGCCTGGAGAATTTCGTGGACTGGATAGTCCGTGGAGTTGCAAAGAGTCAGACATGACTGAGTGACTGAACTAAACTGATGAACTGTGTGGCTTTGGGCTGGCCACATGAGCTCTCCAGGCCTAAGGGATGGAGACTAGATTGTCTCTCAAGTTTCCCCAGTCTGTGGTGAATCCTGCATCCCCAGTCTATGGTGAATCCTGCATCCCCAGTCTATGGTGAATTCCCCATAGGTAGAGATCAATGAATGCCTTTCACACAGAGAATTCTGGATATATGCAGAGCACTTCATCGTGTAGGGTGTCCCTCTATCCTTCTGTCAGCTTCATGGCCCTCGTGTCCTTCCTTGCATCTCCTGTGCCTGCATGGTGCCTTTGCCCATGTTTGGTGGATGGATAAATCTTTTGCAGGTGAGGAGCTTTTCCTACCAGGGAATCATGTTGTCTTAACACAAAACCTGTACAGATGTTTATAAAGTAAAAATAACGTCTCTGAACACCAGCTGTGAGATAGAGCTTGTGCATGACCTTGTTTGGCGTGAGAGTCTTCTTTATGAAGATTTCAGTTCACTGTGGCTCAAATGATGTTTCAAATGAAGGTCTTCCTGGAGCAAAACCGCAAGCACTAAGAGTGATAGAAGCTGCTAACTGCGTAAGGTGAGGGGTAATCCTGGCCGCCTTGCACCCAACTCACCAAGGAGCTCTGCTTTGTTTGCAATTGCCTTCCAAACCTGATGACTTTCTGAGCAAGACATTCTTCTCTCCAACTGGTTTGAAATTTGCCTGTTTTGTATGTGTGTGTGTACACATGCAAACATAGGCGTGTGTGTGTACACATGTAAACATAGGCATGTGTGCACACTCAAAATAGAAGCTCTAAATAAATGTCTCTACCTTCCCAGAGGTTTACTTCTTGGTTTTGTGACAAGTGTGGACAGGTAGCTCAAGCATTACTAGGTTGCGTTGTTCACTGGTGTCCTGAGAGGAGAGGAGGGATCATCAGGTGAAGGGGACTGTCCTGCCTGGTGGGCAACTAGGGGTGGGAAGGAATGTGCTGGTCGAGCTGGGAACATACTCTTGGGCAGCCAGGCCTGGGCCTCGGGGAGCTGAGTTAGTGGATGGTAGTGCCCAGGGAGGGTGCTGGTGCACGACTGGGTTTCCATCAGCAGGAGCCAGTGGCAAGTAGTAAGGAGTGACGAAGTGTTGTCTTTGTGTGTCAAAAATGGAGTCTTAGCCTTTCCCAAGTTGTCTAAGTTAGATTCTTCCCCTTAGTTACAATTCATTTCTTTAAAAAATTTTTTTAATTTGAATATGATTGCTTTACAATATTGTGTCAGTTTCCACTGTGCAACATCGTAAATCAGTTATGTGTGCTGCCTGCTAAGCCTTTTCGGACATGTCCGATTCTTTTGACCCCATGGACTGTTGCCTGCTAGGCGCCTCTGTCCATGGGATTCTCCAGGCAAAGATATTGGAGTGGGTTGCCATTTCCTCCTCTAGGGGATTTTTCTGACCCAGGGATTGAACCCATGTCTCTTACGTCTCCTGCATTGGCAGGCAGGTTCTTTACCACTAGCACCACCTGGGACTCAGCTTATGTGTATACATATAACCCTTTCCTCTTGCATTTCCTTCCCAAATCCTCCCATCCCACGCCTCTAGGTCATCACATAAGCACTGAGCTGAGGTCCCTGTGCTACACTGATTAGTTCCTTCTCTGCTGCTGCTGCTGCTGCTAAGTCGCTTCAGTCGTGTCCGACTCTGTGCGACCCCATAGACGGTAGCCCACCAGGCTCCCCCATCCCTGGGATTCTCCAGGCAAGAACACTGGAGTGGGTTGCCATTTCCTTCTCCAATGCGTGAAAGTGAAAAGTGGAAGTGAAGTCACTCGGTTGTGTCTGACTCTTAGCGACCCCATGGACTGCAGCCTACCAGGCTCCTCCGTCCATGGGATTTTCCAGGCAAGAGTACTGGAGTGGGGTGCCATTGCCTTCTCCCAGTTCCTTCTCTAGAGTATTCTATTTAGATTCTTCCAATGAGATTGATGACTGCTTTCTGAAGATGGGTGCTTCCGGGGCCCAAAGACCTCCCACGAGCACCCAGACCAAAGTGATCCTGCAGTCACTGTCTGCCAGGTCCTGGTACTGCTTCTCTCCATCACATTAACAATCCAAAAAGGAGTTGGGGAACTGTTTGCTTATTTACTTAGTGTCTGTCACCCCAGCCCCCCACAATAGAATGTAACTTGGTGAGAGTGGAGACCTAGCAGTCTTAATTCCTGCCATGTCTCCAGAGCCTAGAAACAGGACTTGGTGCATAGTAGGTGTTTAATGAAAATGTGATGAATAAATGAACAGAAAGCAAGGGAAAGGAAAAAAAGGAAGGGAGGAAAGTGAGGGAGGAATGGAAGGGGATAAAGGATGGAGGGGTATAAAGGCAGGAAGCATCAGCAGGGATATGAGCTCTTCTTGTATATTTTTATTAATTTTTATTGGAATATTGTTGCTTTACAATGTTGTTAGTTTCTACTGTTAGCAAAGTGAATCAGCTGTACATGTACCTATATCCCCTCTGTTTTGGATTTCTTTCCCATTGAGGCCACCATAGATAACTCTTCTTGTCTCAAGCAAGCTCTGGTGGAGGGGGCTCAAGAAGGTCCCTTGCTCCCTGAGTGCAGCTCCCCTCCCCTCTTGGAGCTCACAGAACTGTCTTAAGTCAGATAGGAGTCTGCCATGGCTACTTCAGCACTGAGGGGGCCTGGAATGCCCTCACAGGTCCTGCTTTAAGGGGAGTTTTGTTCCTAGGACATAAGCAGCTCCATGCACCCAAAGATAATAAGTGGCAGGGCCTAGGGAGGCAGTCAGGTCTAGCCTGGGGAAGAGTAGAAAGGGACAGGGGCTGCCCACCTCAGCCTCTGCTTCTCCCCACCTCGCAAGTGTAGAGAGAGATTCTCCTTGTACAGCTGGGATAAGGGAGGAACATCCATGTCTGTGCTCCCAGCTCCCAGGTCCCCAAGACGAGAACTGCCCCGGTTGTGTTCTGCAGCATCTGGGCCAAGGACCACTCCTTCCCAAAGGCTCCTGTGCGTTACTGTGGAGTGGGTGGAGAGAAAGCAAAGGCATGTGCCCTCCTTTTGCCTTCCCGCCTCCCACCTGAGCTGCTCACGGGGACAGACGGTGTGGCACATCTCTGCTGCAGCAGGGACCCTGTTGCCGTCCCTGAGATGGCTCGGCTAGGAGGCGTACGTTGCCTTGGCTACCGCTCCTGGCCCCGGTGGGAGCTGACACCCTCTCCCATGTGAACTTCAGCAGGTCCACTTGGTGGGACTCCGTGTGGGCTGGCTTCTCCCAGAGGGCGTGGGCCGTACTGCCAAGAGCGGCGAGGGCCACTGCCAGGCTTTGAGAAAGCATTTGAGGCATGGAGGCCGCGCAGGGCCCCACGCCCTTGCTCCCTCTCCCCTCCTGGCTCTCTGACCTGCAGTTTTAATTTGGGCGGGGGCTGGATTAAGTGTCTTGGCAGAACCCAGCAACCCGAGTCCTTTCTGGCGGAGGATGGGGAGTGCGCCTTGGGCTCACATTCCAGATGCAAGGACGGAGATTTGGGAAGGATAAAGGAAAGAGAGGGAGAAAATTAAATGTGGCGAGAAATGAATTTTCCCTTTCTGCCGTCTGAAAATAATTGAGTAATGTTAGTTTGTAAAATAATCTGTTTTGAGGTTTTTCCTGGTCCCCATCATACTACCAGTTGCTGTACTGATTTGAAGAGGGAGAGAAAAAAGCATTCACTTTGGCCCTGTGCTGCGATTCCTACCAAATACCTCAAACTTGAGCTATATTCTAAGAGGGGGTTTCGTTGTCTGTTAACACCGTGAAAATAAGAACCTGGGCTTTTAGGGGAGAGGTGGCTGAATCCCCATTGTCAGGTCCCAGCTGGCTCCTCCCACTCATCCAGCCAAGCGCCCACAGCACGGCCTTCCCCCTTGCCTTTCCCTTCTCTGGGTTTTGAAGGGCTTAGTCACATGTGGCTAGAGATCCGCACAGGTGTCTGTCTCACCTCGGGATGTCCTGGTGAAGGATCATTCCCTTCCTTCCCAGTTGTTCCTGGAGTTCTGCTCCCTGCGTCTCTTGGTGGTGGCTTAATGGTGAGTTCTCATATCAGGGCTCCGCTGACAGTAAAAGTGCTTTATTATCAGTCCAGGGAATATTTAGTAACTGTTAGTTACTGTACTTTCATCATGGAGGATGATCAGGTGGGACTTCAGGCATATGTCCCGCCAAAACCCAGTTGGATAGGTATCCATCTAGCAATAGAAGCAGCCTGACCGGGTAACAGACAGGGATAGCCAGGGCTTTCAAGAGCTTCAACTCTGGAGCCAGACTTCATAAATTCATATCCTGCTTTAGCCACTTATCAGTGAGAGGGTTTTGGGCAAAGACATAACTTCACTGTGCCTCAGTTTCTTAGCTATGTAGTGTTGCGTGCTCACTCGCATCCGACTCTTTGTGACCCCATGGACTGTAGCCCTCTAGCCTCCTCGGTCCATGGGATTTTCCAGGCAAGAATACTGGAGCGGGTTGCCCTTTCCTATGCCAGGGGATCTTCCCAACTCAAGGATCGAACTCACGTCTCCTGTGTCTCCTGCTTCTGCAGCTGGATTCTTTACCACTGCCCCACCTCTCCAGCTATGAAATGGATGAAAAAAAACAGTATTTACTTCTGGTCGCTGTGAGGATTCAATGAAATAATGAGCATAAAGTACTGAGAACAGTGCCTGCTACTGCTCAAGGAATATTACTCAGCATCAATGCCGTGGTCATCATCGTCTTTACATACTCTCTAGTGGCCTTTTGTTAAGTCACTTAGATTCTCTGAACCTTGGCTTCCTTATGTGTAAAATGGCTATCATACTAACAGGACTGTCAAGAAGAATAAGAGAGGATGTATGTGAAGAAATTAGCCTAGGGCTTGACATCTCCTGGAAGCTTGGCAAAAATGAGCTTCCTTGTCCCCCTCCTATGCAGTCTGCCTCTGTATAGCCTGTCAGCTACTGGGACGGAAGGACCCATTTTATTATAGCGTGGTTGGCTGTATGGCAAGTGTAGTCCTTGTCAGTTGTTTTATTATGGTACAAATTAACATTCTCTTCAGTCTAAAAGCTCCTTTTCTCATCCTCCAGTTCTCTCCTTTGCCTTTTCTCTTCTGCTGTATATCAATCAGGCAATGAGTCTTGAGGGCCTTTCCATGTCCAGGACAGTGGACAGAGACCCAAAGCTCACTGAAGATGTGGAAGAACCTTCTCCTTGAATATCGGACTCAACATGCCTAATACTCTTTCCTGACCCCATTGTTGAATATCGGACTCAACATGCCTAATACTGTTTCCTGACCCCATTGCATCGTTCATATCGCAATTCTCCCATTCATCTTGAGTTACCTTTGATTCTTCCTCTATTGTCACAGTACCTTCCATTCAGTAAAGGCCTATCTTATAATCACCATACTAGGTGCCTTTATTTTGTCATCTCATTGATTTTCACATTAACCTTGGGAGGAAACAATATAATCATCCCATTTTACAGATGAACCAACTGATGTTTAGGGAGTTTAAGAATCTTGCTAAAGGCTGCTGCTGCTGCTGCTGCTAAGTTGCATCAGTCGTCTCCAACTCTGTGCAACCCCGTAGATGGCAACCCACCAGGTTCCGCCGTCCCTGGGATTTTCCAGACAAGAGTACTGGAGTGGGTTGCCATTGCCTTCTCCGTGCTAAAAGCTACTCAGTAGTAAATTAAACTGGGATTGGAACCCAGGTATGGGAGAATTCATCTTCTGCACTTGCCACTCTGTGATTTTGTGTCTGCTGCTTCCTTTATGTTTTGGCTATCTATTTCTATGTAACAAACCACCCAAAACTGACTAGTTTAAAGCAACAGCTTATTGTTTCTTATTATTATCTCTCATTATTCTGACTGTGCTCAGCTGGGTGATTCTTCCTTCTCCTCTCCTGAACTTGCACTCAGATGGTGACCAAGACTGGAGATATCTCTCTTCGCTCATGTATTTGACACTTGGGCTAAGAAGATCTAGGGGCTGATCAGGCATCTCTCTCTCCCTGTGTGACCCCTCCTTATGGCTAGCTTGTGCCTTCTCACAGCATAGTGGTCTCAGAGTAGTCAAATTTCCTACATAGCAGCTGACTTTCCCCAGAACAAGCATTCTAAAAAATTGACTGGAAGCTGCAAGAGTTCTTATAACTTAGCTTTAGAAGTCCCAGACCTTCACTGCCACCACATTTTACTGGTCAAGCAAGTTCTAAGGCCAGTCCAGATTTAATGGAATGAGTTATTAGGCTTGATCTTTTGACATGAGAAGAGACATGTGTGTATGCAGAATACATCATGAGAAATGCTGGGCTGGATGAATCACAAGGTAGAATCAAGATTGCCGGGAGAAATATCAATAACCTCAGATATGCAGATGATACCACTTTAATGGCAGAAAGTGAAGAGGAACTGAGCCTCTTGATGAAGGGAAAAGAGGAGAGTGAAAAAGCTGGCTTAAAACTCAACATTGAAAAAACTAAAATCATGGCATCCAGTCCTATCACTTCACGACAAATAGATTGAGGAAAAGTGGAAACAATGGCAGATTTAATTTTCTTGGCCTCCCAAATCACTGCAGATTAAATTAAAAGATGCTTGCTCCTTGGAAGAAAAGCTATGACAAACCTAGGCAATGTATTAAAAAGCAGAGATATCACTTTGTTAACAAAGGTCCGTATAGTCAAAGCTATGTTTTTTCCAGTAGTCATGTACAGATGTAAGAGTTGGACCCTAAAGAAGGCTGAGCTCCTAAGAAATGATGCTTTTGAACAGTGCTGGAGAAGACTTGAGAATCCCTTTGACAGGAAGGAGATCAAGCTAGTCAGTCCTAAAGGAAATCAATCCTGAATATTCATTGGAAAAACCAATGCTAAAGCGAAAGTTCCAGTACTTTGGCTACCTGATGTGAAGAACCAACTCATTAGAAAAGACCCTGATGCTGAGAAAGATTGAAGGTGGGAGAAGGGGATAACAGAGGATGAGATGGTTCGATGGCATTACTGACTCAATGGACATTAATTTGCACAAACTCCAGGAGATAGTGAAGGACAGGGAAGCCTGGCATGCTAAAGTTCATGGGGTCTCAAGGAACTGGATATGACAGTGGATGAACAACAACAACGTGTGCGTGGTGAAGGAAGAAATTGGTAGTTGCCATCTTTATTTGATTAGCCACCAAGACCCAGTGTTTTTGCATTTTAAAAGTTCCCTCTTATATATTCTATTCTACTGCTACTCCTTTGTAGGGTTCTGTTTCGTTGTACTTTGTTTTTGGTTCACTACAACCATCTCCTAGTTTGGTTCTGACACTCCCCAGCTCCTAATCCATTATGTGCTTTGCTAGCATACAAATCCTCATCAGATGCCTCTTTCAACCGTCAGTTCATATATTCATGGATCTAATAAAGTCTTTTTATTAATCTAGTGGTGGTGGTGGTGGTTTAGTCACTCAGTCGTGTCTGACTCTTGCGACCCCATGGACTGTAGCCTACCAGGCTCCTCTGTCCATGGGCTTCTCCAGGTAAGAATACTGGAGTGGGTTGCCATTTCCTTCTCCAGGGGATCTTCCTGATCCAGGGATAGAACTCGGGTCTCCTGCATTGCAGGCAGACTCTTTACCGACTGAACCTCAAGGGAAGTCCCCTTTATTAATCTAGTAAGAACCTTTATTGCCAACAAAAGTCCGTATAGTCAAAGCTATGGTTTTCTAGTAGTCATGGAGGGATGAGAATTGGACCATAAAGAAGTCTGAGCACAGAAGAATTGATGCTTTCAAAGTGTGGTGCTGGAGAAAATTCTTGAGAGTCCCTTGGACTGTGAAGAGATCAAATCAGTCAATCCTAAAGGAAATCAAAACTGACTATTCATTCGAAAGACTGAGACTGAAGCTGCAGCTCCAGTACTTTGGCCATCCTGATGCAAAGAGCAGACTCATTGGAAAAGACCCTGATGCTAGGAAAGATTGAAGGCAGGAGGAGAAGGAGACAAAAGAGGACGAGATGGTTAATAGCATCACTGACTCAACAGACATGAGTCTGAGCAAACTCTGGGAGATAGTGAAGGACAGGTGAGCCTGGTGCATTGCAGTCTATGGGGTCACAGAGAGTCAGACACAACTTAGCACTGGATGACGATGATCACAATGTGAAAAAAATGCTCAACTTCATGCAAAATAAAGGAAGTGCAATTTTAAGCTACACAGATACCATTTGTCACTTGTTAGAGCAGCAAAGATCAAAGAATCTAATAGCCCCTGACTTGGTAAGGGTATGGGATTCATCATACTTTGCTGGTAGAAGTGTAGTTTTGGTGCCTTCTCCATGGAAAACAACTTGGTGATATCTATCAAAATTATAAATGCATTTATTATTTGCCCTAACAACTCCTTGATGTTCAAGCTGGTTTTAGAAAAGGCAGAGGAACCAGAGATCAAATTGCCAACATCCGCTGGATCATGGAAAAAGCAAGAGAGTTCCAGAAAACATCTCTTTCTGCTTTATTAACTATGCCAAAGCCTTTGACTGTGTGGATCACAATAAACTGTGGAAAATTCTGAAAGAGATGGGAATACCAGACCACCTAACTTGCCTCTTGAGAAGTCTGTATGCAGGTCAGGAAGCAACAGTTAGAACTGGACATGGAACAACAGATTGGTTCCAAACAGGGAAAGGAGTACTTCAAGGCTGTATATTGTCACCCTGCTTATTTAACTTATATGCAGAGTACATCACGAGAAACGCTGGACTGGAAGAAGCACAAGCTGGAGTCAAGATTGCCAGGAGAAATATCAATAACCTCAGATATGCAGATGACACCGCCCTTATGGCAGAAAGTGAAGAGGAACTAAAAAGCCTCTTGATGAAAGTGAAAGAGGAGAGCGAAAAAGCTCAACATTCAGAAAATGAAGATCATGGCATCTGGTCCCATCACTTCATGG